>JAUCMO010000101.1:2262500-2862500 GCA_032399605.1 Melipona beecheii
ACTGGCAAATCGCCGGTGTCCTCGTGCACGTCGTACAGAGACGTTGTTCTTGGTCTCGGTCACGGTGGCGCGATAATTTTGATTCGCTCGAGGTTGCCAAACACGAGGCAGTGCTCGTGCTGTCGCTGGAGGTTCGCGTCTTTCTCCTCGTTGCTCTCTTCGGCTTCGTCATTTTCGCTCTCGTCCTGGTTACCGTTGTCACTGTCATCGTCTTCGTCTTCGTTTTCGTCTTCGTCTTCGTCTTCGTCTTCGTCTTCGTCTTCGTCTTCGTCTTCGTCTTCGTCTTCGTCTTCGTCTTCGTCTTCGTCGACGTTGTCGTCGTCGTCGTCGTCGTCGTCGTCGTCGTCGTCGTCGTTGTGCCGGTGGTCGTCGTACGGTTTGTACTCGTTTTCGCGGTCGTTTTCACGGTGTTCGCGACGCGACGCGAGCCACGACTGGTCTTCCGCCGAGTGACACGTTCGAGACGGTAGTGCGAACCAGAGTCGTACGGAAGGAGGGAGAAAGGAAAAAGAAAGAGTAGACGAGAGTAGTGGTGTGATAAACGCGAGAGAATCGTATTACAGGTGCGCGCGTGGATTCTATCGTTTGCTCGATTACCAACTCGTTATCGTACAGTTGATAACAATATATCATTGCGAAGAGTCGCGATAGCCGGAAGACGGTGGTGATCGAAGAGGAGCACTCGGGGAGTGGTGGAAAAGAAATACGACGTCGTTCCTACTAGTCGCACGAATACCAACGGGGAAGAAGAATTCGCGGACACAGAGCTCGCGAAGGTGCGCCGTCGACGCACAGCGAAAGACAGAGACGAAAGTGCGCGAGCACGACATTCTCGTGGTGAAACGATCGTGTTCCCCCTCGGTGTGTGCACGCGGTGTGTCCGAGCACGGGAGAGCGAGTGCGCGACCACCCGAACTAGATGTGCGTAAATGGAAGGTATAGGGGACATAGCCGATCATCAATCGCATAGCGAGCAATTACTGGACTCGGTCGATTCCCCGGCGGCGGTTTCTACGCATGGCCGGGGAACCGGTGGGGGTGGCTCGAATGGGAACTGTGCAAGTGGTGGAGGGAACGGAGGCGGTGGAGGTAGTAACAGTGGTGGTAGAGGAACGGTGGTCGGTGGGGGTAGACATCACCATCATCACCACCACCATCATCACCACCATCACCACCATCAACAGCAACAGCAACATCAACATCAGCAACATCATCAAGGAACGCATCATCTTCATTCGCAGCAACAACAACAACAGCAGCCGCATCATCATCATCATCATCATCATCATCAGCAACAACAACAACAGCAGCAGCAACATCAACACGAAGGCAGCAGTAGCAGCAGCGGAGAAGGAACGGGAGGTAGACACATCGTCGTCGGTGGAAGTGGTAGTAACGGTGGAGGTGGTAACGCAGAGGGTATGTCGTCTTCCGCGTCGCAAAGTCCCGACATCGCGTGCGCGAGCTTGCCGCTGGAACTACTGGCGGCTGGCGCGCTCGGCGTCAAGGAGGAGCGAGAGCTCGCCGCCGCGGAGGATCTGTCGTCGTCCCAGGAGCCATCGAGAGGTAGCAGCGGCAGTAACGGAGGTGCCGGTGGCAGTAGCAGCGGCACGAGTAGTGGTGGTGGTGGTGGCGGCGGCGGCGGCGGCGGTGGCGGCGGTGGCGGTGGCGGCGGTGGCGGTGGCGGTGGCGGTGGCGGTGGGGTGGGCGGTGGTGGCGGTGGTGGTGGTGGTGGTGGTGGTGGTGGCGGCGGCGGCGGCGGCGGTAGTAGTGGTGGTGGTGGTGGTAGTGGTAGTGGTGGTGGCGGCGGCGGTGGTGGCGGTGGTAGCAGCGGTGGCAGCAGCAGCAGCAGCAGCAGCAGCAGCACTAGCAGCAGCAGCAGTGGCGGCAGCGGCGGAAGTGCCGTCGGTGGCGCCGGTGGTGGCAACGGAAACGGCGGCGGCGGTGGCGGTGGCGGTGGTGGCGGCGGTGGCGGTGGTGGAGGTGGTGCCGGTGGTGGTAGTAGACAGAACGCGAGGGAGTCCCTGTCGGTGATCGTGCCACCTCAGGACGTGGACGTGGACTCGCGCGACGCCGACTCGGAGCTTCTCAGTCCGGGCAAGCTAACGCCGACGTCGGGGATAAGCGTCTCGGTCGCGAGTATGATCGACGCGACGGACTTCAGGGCGATGCAGCCGGAGCCGACCTATCAGACACTGACCTCGGTCGCTGAAAGGATGTCGCCGCCCGGTTTCAGTCCGGGTTCCTCTTACGCGACCCTCACGCCGTTACAGCCGTTACCGCCGATCTCAACGATGAGCGACAAGTTTGTATACAGTGCACACGCGGCTGGCGGCGTCACCGGTAGTTTCGCGGTCATGCAAAACAACGGCCTCGGCAACATCGGCATCGGGATGGGTAGCTCGCCGTACGCGTACGACAAATTGCCCTCGATGAGCATGTCGCCGCCGCACAATTATCCTTCGCCGGGCGCGGGCCTTCAGCCGAGTCCTTTATCGCCGCAGAGCGCCTACAGTCAAAGCGGATTGAACTCGCCGCACAAGTCCGCCAGTCCTCACTACGATCCGGCCTTTTTGCCGAGGTTGCAGCAGAGCCCAGCGGCGTTGAGCCCATCTTCGCCGCCGTCCGTCTCGGCGACGGCCAGTTTCGCGCCTTCTCATCATTCCCCGCCCACGCATTCGGTACCCGCTGCCTCGCCACCACCTATGCAGACCCAGCTGCAACAGCAGCAGCAGCAGCAGCAACAGCAACAGCAACAGCAGCAGCAGCAACAGTCGATGCCGCAACAGACGATATCGCACACGCAGCACGTGCAACACACCTCGGTCGTTATGAAGACCGTTTCGTCGGCTGGCAACGGGGCCGGTGAGGTCGAGGAGATCAACACGAAGGAGCTCGCCCAGAGGATCAGCGCCGAGTTGAAGAGGTACAGCATACCGCAGGCGATATTCGCCCAGAGGGTTCTTTGCCGTAGTCAGGGAACGCTCAGCGATCTACTGCGCAATCCGAAGCCTTGGTCGAAGCTCAAGAGCGGCCGCGAGACCTTCCGACGGATGTGGAAGTGGCTACAGGAGCCCGAGTTTCAGAGAATGTCGGCCTTGCGGCTAGCAGGTTAGTCCATCCGTCGAAATATCCCCCCACGATACAACGACACGCTCCTTTTTTCTCATCACCTTTGTCTTTGCTAACCTCTCTAACTGGAATAGTGTCTCGACGTATACTTATATTTACGATATAATATTGTGTCTAACTTTCTCATCGGAAAAGAAGAAAGAAAAAAAGAAAAAAAAAGTAACAGAGAGAAACGCGCTATCGTCTCGAGCGCGCGCACGTCTAATCCGCGAACGCGGTCAAATTCCCCGATTCACGCGTTCCACGCGTATATCGTTGTCGTTTCCCCGCGACGAATTCAACGTGTCGCTCGAAGATTTGGCAATCGTACGAATCCAGTTGCGATTCCCGATTCTCGAATCTTTGCCTTCTCTTGACTTTGATCTCACCTTTGCCAATCGCGAACGCGAAACGCTTACCTGTTTTTTATTCACCCTCTCGACACTAATCTTTATTATAGCTCCACGCCGAGTCGCGCTTTGCTCGGACATTTTCAAGCCATGAAAACCTTTCGTGCTGCAACGTCTCCGTAGAAAGCTAGCTCTATACTGTAAGAATACTCTACTCTGCTACTCTACTCCCCCTTTTGAATCCCTGGAACTTTTCAAAAATCCCGAGATCGAAACTCGATCGTAACGATCTGACCGTTTTGTAAACGACGAATTGCCAAAGGACAGGGTGTCGTGCGTGCTCGAGGGTGCTCCGGACGACGGTATCGCACGACGATGTCCCAACGAAAATCGCGGAGATAACGCGGAGAGAGTCGGAGGACAGAGGAATAAAGAGAGGAAGCAGGGCGGTCTCCGTGTTTTGGAGCCGGCCAGACGAAATCGGACAAGCGCGTGCACGCGCGTAAGAGACGCGGGGCGGAAGCGCACACGTGGCACCCACGTGGAGAGGCGTTCCCTTCCATATCATTCAGAGATAGACGCGCGGAATAACACTTTTCGAATTCAACATCCTTTGCCCCGGCACAACAGCGCGTACAGGTATTGATCGTGGTCACGCGGTGTTGGCGGCCAGGCGCAGACGCGACCTCGACGACGCCATGTTCGCCATGCCGCCGCCACGCTGTCCGCCAACCCCTCTCCCGCCTTCCGGCAACCCTTATCCCCTGTCCAGCCGAGGAGCGTGTTATCTTTGGCTCTGTGCGTTTTCGCGCCGGTGCGTGCACCCTTTGGTCGCATCTTCAAGATGTTCTCAGTCGAAGGATTCCGGTCACTCACGACGACGGAATTATTTCCATTATTTTACAATTTTCCCATCCGTTTTTATCCTTTGCGATTTTAAATTGGATATAGGGGTCATCAGGCGATGGAATTTCTTTGGTTTCACGATTTTGGATCATTGCGTCCGTGTCTTTGAAAACAGCGTTCCACTTCTTCCAATTTTTAGGATTTTACCGTATCGACGGATATTCGTACGTGCGTGTTCTTCAACGTTATCCATCACCCTGTGATGGAATGTCTTTTGTATTTTACGATTTCGCGCTGTTTCACGACCTTTCTCACTATTTTCGTTCGAACGACTCGCGATAAAATTTCTTCCACGTCGCGATTTCGTACACCGACACTTTCATTGCACTTTGCAATTCTGCGTGCACGTGTCGATTCAGAATTTTCATTCTTCAGAATTCCTAATTACTATCTCACAGCGAAATTTCCTCCGTATTCGAAAAAAGTACTCCGACGATGATAGCGTTTCTTTGATTTTGCGACCCATTAGGAAATTTCTCTTGTTTTGACGGGTGAAATACTTATAATTGCATGCATGTTTAGCGACTTGGCTCTCCATTGGAAATTCTGGTGGAATCTCAATAGGAAATGTTGACGTAGGATATTGGGTTCTCGGTCCCTGTTTAGGTAACAGGGTTTAATGACCCGCTGAATCGTTGATTGATGGTCCAAGTATTACAGCGGCTCGTGGTTTTAGTTCGTACAATTGGAGCAAGTTCTTTAAGTTCTAATCATCTTGCCGAACTTTGTCAATTATTTTGTAATTTTGTTTCACAACGTTATCAGTGATTACCTGAAAACCAGTACAGTTTCGTGTAAAGTGGTCCAAGTATCATGACGTTTACCAAATGGTAAAACATTTCAATGTCTTTCGGGTAGAAGAGAACTGCTTCACAAATCTCAAACGACAAATTCTTTCCAATGCTCGAATTACACGTAGTTTAACTCCCTGATATTCTCAGTGTTAAACAAAAAAAAAAAAAAGAAAAATATATAATTTGTCCAATGGTACTTTCATCAAATTTTTTTCACTCGAAGTCGCAAGTAGACTGTGGATATTTATGCAGATTCATACTTTTATGAATATAATTTAAAAAGTGGAATCGTTCCAACGACCAAGCGTTCGTGCATTCCTTTAAATTTTCCACGAGCGTATAAAAATGCGCGATCTAGCCATAAAATTTGTTTCTAACTTTTCCTGTGTCTTTCTCTCTCTAATTACATCTAAATACAGATACGCAAAAACAAAAAAAAACGAAACGAAGAACGCAACAGCCAACAATTACTCGTCGAAGCGTACGTATTTGATCGATAGAAAATTTCTCTAACCGAGGATCCTGTTCGGCACCAGTCTCAGAATCGATCAAATCGAATCAACCGTTCCGAACGCGAGATGACTTCTCCGATTCACACTGTCGTACGTACGTACGTACATATACACGGCCGAAGAAGAAGGTCAAGACAGAGAGGTCTGGCGGAGGGTCAGAAATAAGAAAAGCAAACTCACGTTTCAGGGAGGACAAACATTTCTCTCTCCCAGGCAACGGGCTCCATTCTCACCCTCCTTCCGTCGTTCCTTTTGTACGACGGCAAAGGCGTAAAGATAATGTCGAGGAGGGGCCAGTAACTATTCTGTAGCCAGTCAAAGCTCTTCCTCCATTTTCTCTTTCGCTCTTTAAAGCCTCGCGTAAGGGTCGCGGAAAGGCCGGGAGCGGGAAGGGAGGTGCCGAAAGAAACCGTGGAAGAAAAGGTGGCAGTAGCAAAGGGTTCGTCGAGGAGACAATGCTGCGAGAAGAAGGGTTCGATCCAGTGCCCTTCAGATTAGAGTCTCCGCCATTGTTTCCCACGTTTCTTTCTCGCTCCGTTTTCCAAGTGTCTCGGTGTCGTCTCATTAAAAACACGTTCGAAAGTGGCGCGCGCGCGCGCGAAACACAGGTGGTCACCCTCCTTGGGAATCCTTGGAATCTTTGGCATACCGTTTCCTCGGGAAACGATGGCTGTTTGCCGATTACACGGTCGACTTTTCTCTCGACTTTTAGGAAATTTAGGAAATTCGCGTGCAGAAGAATTTCATTTGTTCCACAGTGTACGTAATTAGAGTTTAATGTAACATTGTTAAATTACTCTTTTGGTTAAGCAATTAATTATTCCGTCTCGTTGAAATATTCTGTACGGATTGTTGAACGAAATAATGAATAAGTAATTTAGATTGAATAAAGAAAATTTAATTATGCGTAGAGTGAGAATTCACTGATTGCATGCATCGCTACAGTTTGGATATAGAAATTCACGTTCAAATAAGCGGGGAGTCCGTCCGATGGAACAGCAACAAAAATTTTGCTGCATTTGTGAGAAATTTAAAGAATCTGCACAAGGTGCAAAGCGTAAAATATCCAAGAAGAAAGTATATAGTATAGTGCTTATTGCAATATTTAACAGATCTAGATGGTCTTGATTTCTTCAGCGAACAACTTTGCTTCGTGCGTTTGGAAGATTATTCTGAATAAAAAAGATCGTACTAAAGTTTTCATCCCCCTGGTTTTTATTTATTAATTGTTATTATTATATTTATTAATTATTAGTATATCAGTCCATTTTTAACTATTGTGTTTGTACCAAATTTCACATTTACGTAACTGGAATAACTGAAATAATCTTTTACTTTCAAAATGACAAACGTCCTTCGCACTGCTTGCAATAGGTCCTTACGGGTTTCTGGCTTATTTCTGCTGTACACTGCTCTATGGTGAGAAAATCATCATTTCGAATTGTTTCATACGAGTGAGAAAAAGATGTAATAAAATACACGAAAAATAAAAAAGTGAAATTTCTTTATTCCAATTATATATATAGAGACGTAAATTAAAAAACAAGCGTATCAAAACATCCATAGTTGCACGTCCTTTTTTATTCAGAATGACCTACAAAACGTACTAATAGAGTTATACTACATTCTGTAGGATGCATACATAAAAAAGCACTTGTAAATGTTCGAATACTTTCGTTCGAAACTGTGCATACCAGCGCTGCTACACGATTGATGCTCGTGCAACACAAACATTTGACCTTTCCCCGTATTTCTTTTTTCTTTTTTTTTTTTTTTATCCATCAAGATGTGACTTTCTTCGAACCCAGAGGCTCGCGAGTCTCCTTCGTAACGAAGGAAACTAGAATTTTTACAAAACATACTACTCTACTGTACGATGACTCTGCAACGCGCAGAGTCTAAGAAACGCTTTCGTTTCGCGGCAACTCGTGCACGGCCGTTATGTATACGGCCTCGTAAATGATTCAGAGCGAGGATCGATGGGAAAGCGGTGCTAATTCCAGTCCCCCGTATCTTCGGTTTGTACGCTCGCAATAATGGACGCACGGTTGTAGTAATAGTCGTATCGATCCGTGCCGCGAACTCCGAAGAAACAAACGTTTCGCCAGTTCACCAGTTTCTTTTTTCCTCCTTCTTTTCGCCAGCGTGCTTTCCAACGTGTACACACGTACCGTGCCGAACGCTCCGGTTGGATCTTCTGCGAACGAATCCAATTTAGACTTTCGATCGGTCTAATTTCGAAACGAAAATTCGGTCGAAGGTGGTTATAGAACGCGGTCGTGTCTTCTTTCTTCTCTCTCTCTTTTTTTTCTTTCCATCGCTCAAACTTGCCGACGCGACGCGCTCTAGCGTGTCTTCTCGCGAACTCGCAACGTTTTTTCAACAGGATAGAAGGTATTCGTGCTGGCGCCAGGATCGATTGTTCCCTCGATTGTAAAAACGCATTCGACGTATTTCACTGTTTCCCCTTTTTTCTTCTTCTTCTTCTTCTTCCAGTTTTTTCTTCGTGCTCGATTTATTTATTCGTAGATCGTGGAAACGTCATCAGCGACCTCATTACCGTTCAACGTGTAACCTTGCGGCGACTTTTTTTTTTCCCTGAAAGAAGCAAGCCTCTAATTTGAACTTCGTTAGCGATGCCTGTGACACGCGTTCCTGGAGAAACAAGATCGATCAGAATTAAAAATAATAAACCGGTTTGCCGCGAGATAAATTCAAATGGCATTTCCAATTCGTTTTTCATTCTGAGTGATCCGTGATAATTACGTTTATATACTCGTACGTTATGTACTTCTTACATTTACATACTCGGGGGGAATTTACAGATGTAGGATAGGTCGCGAAAGTATAGAAAATGCACGAGGTTGTACCTAAAGATGAAACAAATTTAAATATATTTTTGTTATATTTTTGGTTCTTTTCCTTTGCACCGTGTGATTCGTGACAAATTTCGTTTATATGCGCGGGAAAAATTGTACGGAGAAATGCAAACAAGTCGCGAAAATATGGAAAATGTTCGAAATTAACTTGTAATTGCCTGTTACGGCGTTTAAAGGCGCGATAAATTCAGCTTTTTTTTCTTATTTTATTGAGCGATCCACGATAATTAGACTTTGTACGTCTGTATGCTCGGGAGAAATTTACAGATATAAAAATGTAAATAGTTCGCAAAACTGTGGAAAATATATTACAAAGTAAACCGGGTACTTATTATGGTGAAACGTTGAAACCAATGTCAATATTTGAATTTTAGTTCTTTGGAGAATTACGGAGAGCGAAATAAGGTGGATAATGGGGAACGTTTGTGCGTTCGTGTGAAATTTTTAAAGTGAAACACTGCGCTGAAATACGCAGTGTCTAACAAATATTCAAAATAAATTTTCCTCGTCGCAATATTTCTGATAGATTTTTAAAACCGTCCGTTAATAAAAATGTACAAGAAAGTGTAACAACTTTGTGAAGCACGATTCGCAAAAGTATGTTTTTTCAGAGAGAAAGAAGAAAAAATTTTGAACAGAATTAGAATTAGTCATTTCGTTCAAACCTAACCTAAACCAGAGAAGCGACGCAATATGTAACACTGTTTTTCGTTTTAACAATACGCTTTTTTATTTTAATGCTGCATTTTACATTTTATCAGCACGCGATGATAATCAGGACAAAGCTCATAATATGATGCATTTATAGAATATGAATCACGAGAGGCAATATAATAATCATGTGTACACTACTGGCCAGAAGTTTGCGTAGATACACGTTCTGTGTGTGAAATATATCTATAACGTAGATTTTGTGATATCAGTACACGCTTCTGAATATTCCTAGAATATTTTGCTAGATTCTGTACAAAGGAATGTTTATTGTTTTACAGTATTGTCAAAAATATGCAGAAATCCATATATATGTAATTAGATATGTCATATATATGTACATATCACTAATGTATTACGATATAACACATTAATAGCATGTTATATTTATAATATATTAAATATAGTATATCTAATTGTATCGTATATGATTAAATATACTATATATACAAATATTACAATTTAATATCCTATTTTAATTTTTTGTAATATACAAAACACCTTTCTTATTTAATCTATAATTAATACAACGAAATATTAAATATATCACGAAACGCAGAAATGCAGAGACAGAAAGAAACGTATCTAAACTTAATTGTACATTTATGTACATGCATAAGTATAGCTTAATCTAAACTTGAGAATTTTCACAAGTATCTCAGCAATATTTTCATACTGTTCGACACGAAAATCGCGTTGTTGTGTCACTTTCGTCGCAATTCTACGTGTACGTTTCCACGAACGAGCAGACAAACGAAAGAATCGTTTTGAATTTTTGAAGATCGTGCACGTTGCAAAATTGTTTTTATTGAAATAGCGGTGGCCGGTGATCGAAATTCATTCGATAATGACCGGTCTCTGGTTCGCTGACTGTCATTTGCGTTTAATCGCGTCCACTGGTGTTATCGATCGTTAAAACGGGTCAGGTACATTAGTTACAGAGCCAACGGGTCTCTCGTGTCCACGTATGTATTTACTTTTCCCCACCAAGATGTGTCATTATCCATGCTCGTAACTGCGCCTCTGATTTCGGTTTCCGTGATCGGCCTGCTTTCAGCTCGCGTGCCAACTTTCGTCGGGGTGGGAGGGAAAATTGCCGGATTCGTCGCCTGGGCCACCAACTTTCCTGTTTTGAGCGCTTTCCTGTTTAGAATGTTTGAGTTATTAGAATTTTCATTGGTTATTATTATTAATTTATATCATTCGTTACCATTGTTATTATGTTTTATTAACATTTTCGTAGTATGGATTTATGTTAGATTTATGTGACTTTAAGGTCATTGGAATTTCTGGTTAATGTGAGCGGCCCATAATTCAGAACTCTGCTTTTCCTCTATTTGCTATCATTTTTACGATGTTTATTTTTCGTTATTTTATGAACATTTGATTTAAATTGACATTGAAGTTTTAAATTGCTCAAAGGTTATCTGTTTCTTATTATTTTTGTGATATTTTTTATCTATTTCACCTCTATTTTATACTTTGTAAATTCCAGAACGTAAAAATTTCAATCTTTGAATTGATTCAGAATTATGTTAAGTGTTGTATCAAGAATGGCTCATATTTAAAATTTTCGAGCAGTCGATTTTGGAAATTTTAGTAATTCAAAGTTATGAAATTTGTTCGACTTAAATTTAAATCTTTTGATGATTAAACGATTCCAAATCAGAATTTTTCAGCGACTCAAAAACACGAAATGTAGAAGAAAAATTCGCAAAATTTTTAAGCGTCTGATCTTGGAAACTTAGACTATTCAAACTCATAAAATTTGCATGATTTCAAATTTAAAAATATCGCAAGTGAATGCAATCTCTTGCGTCAGTGTCAAAATCTACATTACGAAATTTGATTTAAATAAGTATTCAAGAACAAATTCTCAAAAGTTTTTTAAACATCGCTATCATAAATATCGAAACATTTCGCAAAAGTCTTTTGCTTTTAATCTTTTACTATTTGTTCAAGTTTGCATCTTATTATTTTGAAATTTTGACAATTCCAAGCTGAAGAATTTTAGTCAATTTAATTTAAAATTTTGTTGAACAACCAATCGATAAAATTTTAGCAAATTCAAAAAGTTTATTAGGATTACATTAAAAAAAAATTGGAAGTCTTTTAGTTTCTTTCATGTCAAGACATGACATCTTATTACGAAATTTTGAGCATCAAAAGCTCCTCGACTCTTAACTAATTAATAATAATAAACTAAACATTGGGCATTGAGAGTCATAACGATATAGGACGAGACTGAATTATTTAATTTTGAAATTTCCAATTTAATTTAATTCTATGATTGCTCTCCACATCGTACAATTAATAGTAAACGACCGTAAAATTATGTTAAACTAATGAAATTTATTATTTTTAACATAAATTACTTTAATACGATATACATAAATGCAAACATAGAATAACATAACATGAATTACTGCAATTATCTATGAACCATAAAAGCATTTACTATTGCTATACTTCGTAAAAGTCAATCTTTTATTTTTGGCTCAAGATATTCATTTAATCGATATACATTTTTCAAATGTCAGAATCATTGATTAAACTTGTTATATACTCCTATTTCGAACTTGATTTACTTTAGAATTTTGGACAACCAATCCTCAAGGTGGAAAGAATTTGAGCGGGTTAAACAGCATTTAAAAGTGTTAAACAACATTTCAACGTTTGTAGTACGAAACTTTGAGCATCGGAAATAAAAGTACTGTACATCTTTTGTTACAACGCTTTTCAACGAAGCATTTACACACACTGCACGGCATGAACACACTGGCAAAGTTTGAACACTAAGCTTCTAAACACCCTGTACGAAGCAGCAGCGTTAAGTACATACGTACTGTCAGGACGTAAAGGGCTGAATTTTGCAAACACTGAAAACGTAAAAACATATTTAAATATCTGGCAAAAACTGTTCTACGTTCAATCTTCCATTCTCGAGCTGGTAACCTAAATACAATTTCCTAAATGCTAAATACGGATCATTGACTAAACTTATTGTTAGATACCCTTATCCCCGATGGTCGTGCAGGCGTGCCAACGGTTCCCAATCGGTTCTAATCGTGGCCACGCGATGCCCGGCGCGCGAAAGAAATTACAGATGCGGCTGACAGCTGGCTGGAAAGGTGTCGTTCGCAGGCCCGAAACGCGAGGAATAAAGAAATGGCGGCAAGAAACGAAGAGATATCGAGGATAGGAGGAAGAGAGGGAGATGGATAGATAGAGCGTTTGAAAAAGACAGAAAGAGAGAGAGAGGGAGAGAGAGAGAGAGAGAGCGTGTAAGCAACGGGGACAAGTGACGTCACAGCTCCTCGTGGTACCCACATCATCTGTCGTCGTTCCAGAGGTGCTTCGAGGAGCGACGATAAAAAAAAAGGAACGAAAAAAACGATGGAAGAAGGGGGAAAAAAATATTCAAGAGGTTTCTACACGATCGTTTCGAGCATGCGTTCTCGTAAAAAAATCACTTCCTACGAACCCCTTCTTCACCCCTTTTCTGTTTGTTCCTCCGCGTGCATATTTCTTCTTTTTCCTTCTCTCTCTCTCTCTCTCCCTCTCTCTCTCTCTGCTTCTCGATCCACGATCCGCCGCGTAAAATCGAAAGGTGGATCCCGTCGTCTCTCGTGACCTCGATTCCGTCGCTCCTGATAACGCCTTCGTGGCCGTTTGCTAGCAGCTGCTGCCCCGTTTTGATTTTATTCGATTTCGGCTGTTGCGAGTTTGCGCCACGAGAGATGGTAATTCACCGGCGAAACTTCTTCGCGTGGAAGGGATGTCCTGGCGTATAGATTCTGAGGTGGTATTTACTCGAAGTTACGGAACTGTGTTCAAGCCTTTACGATAGCACGGAAATTCTCGTCTGCGAAACTGAATCCGCGGTCGATCGGGAAGCAAGGGAAGAGAGGGAGGGAGGGAGGGAGGGAGGGAGGATTTGTGCAAGTGTTTCTTCAAAGGGTTCTTCTAGTTCTTCTCTCGAAAGAAAAAGAAAGAGAGAGAGAGAGAGAGAGAGAGAGAGAGAGATTCATCGTTGGCGTAGTGAAAAATCTTGTAGAAGCACGTGCGTTGGTGCTCGAAACGCGTTTCCTCTCGCCACTCGGACGATAAAGAGCAATCGATGCGGGCTTTCACGCGACGAGGAGGACGCGCAGCGCATGGTGGTGATCGCCGCGGTTTCCGGCCCGTAGTCACAGGACAATTATTTTCAACGTACTGACTCCCCTGTTCCCCGGCGAGGTTCCTCCTCCTTTTCCAAGTATAGAATGTCCCCTATGCGCATGGCGATCGCATCGTTTATTAATAACAATCGTAGACGTCGAAACCGGACGTTTCTCGATTGTCGTCGGATTTTTTCATGAAACTCGATATTTTACAATGGGGCACAATTTTGAAGTGTATATCTAAACTACAGTTCCAGACACGGTTTACGTTTCGATTTCGATACGAACTGAAGATCGCATAATTAGAATATAAATCTCACAGTGAAAGACAAGTCCCTTTTTAGTTTAGTTTAAAAGTTTCTTCAGTTTCAAGACTCGACTTCAGTTTCCACTTCTTCGAAAAATCTTTTTCGTTCGTTGGAACGGAAAAAATGTGAATTCGAGACACGAGCGTTCGAAGTAGCATGGTTGAAGTTTTTTTAAGAATAACGTAAGCTGATATTTGAACATTTGAAAGAAGGTTTTATAAATGTGTTACATAAAATACTTTGAAATATCATTGGCACTGCAACAAGATTTGACTGTCGTGATTATACGTCGAGAGAAACAAATCTGGAAATATATAGAAAAGATATACGATATGTAGTGCAAATATATATTTTAGAAATCATAAAAGTAACAGTTAATAGTATTAATATTTAACGCTTATTCTCTGTTTAATGTGGCTATTTATGGCACGTACGATGTTACATGTTCGTATAAATTTTCCCATAACTTGCGCATAAATTTTCAGATTTTACGAATATTAGCACGACGGTCGTGTGTGATTATAATATTAATGAAATTTAAAAATATTTTATATAATCAGTGTTATGTAGTAAATTTCAAGGAAAAAGAGAATTTTGGACGCTTTGATCTCTGGTCCTCCAAAATTAGATATATTTATTTAAAAGAATATATAAATAAACTGAAAACACGATTTTAGTAAAATGTATTCTGATTATAGTTATACCAGCAATAAAAACAATATGTAGATCTGGTAGAAATCTGGTGATTTCCTTTCCAAATATTTGGAATATTTAAACTACTGCAAATCACTTTTTGTCGACTACTTATATACTTATTAGATTATGAATTTTTATGGATTATAATAAACCTTGAAAAATTTAACAGTTTAAGGAAATTTCATTCAAATTATTTAATATAATAATTTATCCAATTATATTAAAAAGAAACACGAATTCGCATCAAAATTCGCAGTCTGCCAATTATTTAAAAATTTTAAAAACGTTGAACAGACCGTTGCGTTATGAAAACCTCGTGTCGATTTCATTCACAGCGAATTTAATACGATTAAAAAAAAAAAAAATTTCCCTCTCTCTTTTTTCAAGCGTCGTTCTACTTGCAAAATATCGGAAATTGACGTAATAATTGACCTACTGCAAACTTCGCTAACTTTGTCTGACCGAATTCATCCAACTTTCGTTACGATTTTAGCCGGCAATAAAATCGTCGAATGAACACGGGGGTCGGAGCGATCCCGCAGGAGGAAGGTGGAAACGGTTTCCAGGTGGTGGTCGCAGCACGCGCCGGGGAAACGGGACACCGATCGCTCGAGGAAGCCATACGCGCGCTCGCATGTGCGTTTCGTGCGTGCACACGCACGCTGTCGCACGGTGTACGAATTTCGCACGTCTTAAATTGCTCATCGGGCCGTCGTTTCTACGGAACATCCTGTGCCTGGCTTCGCGTGGATTCTGTTTCCACCTTCCGTCGAAACGAAATTTCGAATGGACTTTGTCGAAAGTTCAACGATTTCCGTCAGTTCACTGTTGCGATTACGTCGACACTCGCAAGGTTTTTCGTTTTCTACAGGGTGGCCACTGAAAAACTGAAAGGTTTGAAAAAGTCGTAACTCGTTTATTTTCAATCTTTTTTATTTTCTTTTTTTTTCGTAGGTCATAGAAAAAAATCCATTAATTACATTTCCAAATAAAACAATACAAAATTTACAAACATGTTTTCTTAAAAGTTATTTTTGTTTCATATCATTCAGTCTTTTAGCGACCACCCTATATAAGTAGAATAGTTCTCGTATAAATAAATTTACACATGAAAAAAAATCTATACAAAAGTTATTTTTGTTCTTTGTCATTCAGTCTTTCAGTGACCACCCTGTAGATAAACGAGACGTAGCAAGGTTGCGAATTTTTATACATTTTCACGGGATACGTTAGAAAAATATATTTATAATTTACGATGGTGACTTGATGAATTGTTCAACTTTACTTTGACATTAGTATACAATACAATACAATGGTATTTTTGTTCTTGCTTTTAAATTCAAACACGTCTATTAAACAATACAGTTCTATATCAGGTAATCATCACGAACGCTCTCATCTTTGAAAGTACAACCCTCATTCGCAGGGTTGTACGTCGAGCTAGGCCTCTGAAACTGGCAATTCTTTTTTTTACCTAGAAAACCGGCGACATCACCTTCAATCCTCTGTTTGACTTCGCGCGAAGGATTATCCCGTTACACCATAAATTTTACCTCGGTCTATATCTGTCGAAGCGATCCTTTTTAACAAAAGGTCAGAGGTGTTCTTCCACGAGAAGCTCGAGGCTTCGATTCCTTCTCTGAAAAATAATCCTCCGTTTTTAGCTGTGTTAGATCGGTATTATTCAAAGATCGAGTACGCAGAGATAATTTTCCTTTTTCTCTCCCCCTCGATAT
Organism: Melipona beecheii; assembly: GCA_032399605.1. Taxonomy (NCBI): domain Eukaryota; kingdom Metazoa; phylum Arthropoda; class Insecta; order Hymenoptera; family Apidae; genus Melipona; species Melipona beecheii. The sequence goes on from JAUCMO010000101.1 coordinate 2,278,667, forward strand.
CAACGTTTCATTCGCAGAGCGAAACCGCGGTATCGCGCAAGGTATCCCCTTCGCCCTTCCATCCATTTTTACATTTCAAAACCAATCGATTCTGCAATTCGAGGAAGCAACAGTGCTGCAACGCGCAAAAAGGCGGGCACGAGGGCAGAGCCGCGATTCGAACGCGGCTGGAGATCGATCGATGGAAACCGCCTTGACCGTCGAGGGCATCGCGCATCGATCTCCTGTCGGAAAATCGATTTTTTCACGCGGCTGGCAGTACACGCGCCGCAATCGCGTCCCGCTCGAGCGAGTTTGTTTTCGGATACCGGCCGATCGAAAGAAAAGGCTGTTCGGTAAATAGGCGGCGAACGGCAGCCACGACCACGGGGGAAGGGAGCATCAAGGTGCAGATGTCACGTTGGTGAACACCTTTCCTGGAACAGCTGTTACGTCGGTCTACGCCGTAGATCGTCTAGGGAAATTCCGACCTTCGACCCTCGTCTCGCCTTTTACGTCCCCGGCCGATTCATCAAACAGGAGAATTTTGAAAGAGGAGCTCCTTGCGAACGACGAATTTTCGGCTTTGTCTACTTCGTACGTATCATAGATACACGCTATACTTTTTACAATTAAAGGATCGCAACATTTTGTGTTTCTCGACGCAGTGTTCATTTAAAGACTCTGAAAAAGTAGGAAAGTGACTCAAGTTTTCAAGGAGGGAGACTACAATCTTGAAGACTGTAGCAAATTTATTTAAATTCTGAAAAAAAATCGTTCAATGCTTGCAAGGACACAAAAGACTCGGAGAGTTTGTAATTTTCGAAAAGGAAGAAAAAAAGATTGAATTTTGTTTCGATCAGGGCATTTCTGCAGATCTCAGATCCTTCGTTTCAAAAAATTACTTGAACCTGAATGATTCATTCACTGACAATAAGTAATTTTGCGTCTTTTTGTAGCTTTAAATTTTTCTATGAAATTTGACTCTCACTGTCGCATTAAGGAATACGATTTTAAAAGAGAAGCACTTTGTAAATGTCCAAGTTGAATCGTACTTCACAGTGGTTAAAAACTGCGACTGGTCATTTTGTTGATCGATTGAATTACCGAGTTGTAGTTGGAGGTTCTATTTCAATCAGGGCATTCCAATGATTCCTCCAACGTTTTTGACCAGGGATTATTGCAATTCATAGTGCGACGAAACGAATAAAATTCTGCCGTTGTGAATTTTAGTGACTTTCGTTACAATTGCCAATTTAGCGATAGTTGAATTATCTTCTCAGTTTTGTTACAATAATCAATTGAAATGAATAGATTAAAAGTTTGATTTTTGTGACGCAGCAAAAAGATAAAAAGTTTCTCTGATTTTGCAAAATTGCGAATTGTGTTGTAGTACAAATGCCATAATTGTCTAGTTTTGATTCGAGTATGCACGCAATATTGCAATTCAACCAACTTTTATTTTAATGTTCTTCTGGTTCCTGTTGAAATTTACAAAATTGATATGAATGGATCAGGGAATTCACATGATATTTCGTTACAATTTTTAGTGAAATAGAAGGATTAAATTTTTTTCTACTTCCAATTAAAATTTTTTACTCTCAAAAGGATAAAATTGATTTATAGGATTGAAATTCGAACGCGAGTAATATTAAAACATTTTTTCATTCAATTTATCTTTATGTTATCGTATCTATCGAATTAAGTTTGTACATCTATTTTTGATCTTCAAATCGAACTTTTTAAAAAACGCAATCAATTTAAAATTCCATGTCAATCTCATGTCAATGTCTATGTCAAAATTTTCATCTTTCGATAATGCTTCGTAAAATCGGACGAGTATCAAGAAATTTTCCTCGAGCGTGTTTGGTTCGTAGTCAAAGTAGCTCTCTAAACGCCGAAGCGAAAAGAGCGGCGGCGTATTTGTCCCTTCAACGAACAGTTGATTTTCGCGTCGCGTTCTCGCGAAGGCATTGTCGCGGTCGCTGAAAGCGCGGCTCGAATTAAACTTCACTCGGGTCGTTGATAAACGAAAGGCGACACTGGTATGTTTTACGATAAGCCCGGTCTCCTCGAACGACGCGGCTCGGTAAACGTTAACAAGAATTCTTTCGTGTCGAACCAAGGGAGAAGAAAAAGAAAAGTGCCACCGTCTCCCGATGATTGTCACGTTTCCTGCGAATCACGATCCACGTTTCGACGTTACAAAGGCCACTGCAACGAACAGGTTACTAGGATCCTTTTTTTTTCGAATTTGTCCAACTTTTCGGAATATTCGCATTTTTTCAATGAGTTCACGAGAGGATTTCGTGTTTCGCGACTCCTCTGTGAAAATGGAATATTCTCGTGCAGTAATTTTGGTTAGCTCGGTTGTGAAATATTATATCCATCGTGTAGGTAGAATCTTCGACAATAATCGCATTACATTGTATATTCCCGTTCATTAATCAGACATCTGGAAAATTCTGTTATAATGATATATAATAGCTGGATAATGATACAACAATACAGTTATTATTTTCGAATAAAATTGTTAGTTGATAGATCTGTTGTTGTGATCCTGAACGTAGTACAAAAACTTTAGTTACTTTTATAGTTTTCATAGGTATATACGTGTATTCAATATATCTGTCTTAATCTCGTAGTTGATTGTATTTTCCAATATAACGATTGTACGAAATTATATTAGAAAATTTGTCGAACGAATTTCTTTCGATACACGCGTATTGAAATAAAAATATATCGACGTTAGCGTTACTCGGCGATCAAAGTATAAAACTTATACGAGAGAAGTGAAAGTAAGAAGTAGAGACAAAATGTAGAGCGCAAGGTTCAGGTTAGGTTTTATTCGTGCGCAGTATGAAAAATTATTGCGGATCTAAAAAGATTTCTCTGTGAAAAATTGCGAGCAAAGTGTCCACGTGTTTAAGTTTTATTTTTCCCGACGATTAACACAACAACAAGAACATGAGGTATTCAGGCACGTAATTTTCTAAACGAAAGAAAAAGCGGAGAACAAAAATGACGAACTACACAAAATGTCTTCAAAGCGTCTGTGAAATCTGTTCAAAGAAGCCGGCTAACGAAGTTCACTTCGCGACGAACCACGTCGAATCTCCTGTCACAAGGGTTGAACGTAGAAGAAAAAAGTACGGGGAGGAGGGGGGCGGGAAAAAAAAGACAAATATTTCCGGAAAGTTTCGTGATGAATTCTCCCTGAAACTGCTTCTATAAGCTGACTCATCCTCCACGTCATGCATGCGGTATACGTCTATGTATACGCCACACGGAACACGTATTACACAAAGTCTCTCTTTCTCTCTTACTCGCACTTGGTACACGTGTACACGTAGAGAGAGAGAGAGAGAGAGAGAGAGAACGAACACACGCGCATAGAGGCACGAGGCTCTAGCGGCCCTTCGTTACTCTCTCTTTCTCACTGTCTCTCGCTTTCTACCCTCTTTTCCAGCACGTAGACGTAGCGTAACAGGGTTCTCAGTGGGAACCGGCTTACTGTTACGAGGCATACATGTCAGTCTGCTACTGTTACGTACGTGACTCGCGTATGTACAGGCTGGTACCAAGCAACGTGGAAGGGGGATGATTCTTCGCGAAGGGGCAAAAAAGGAAGAGGGACAGAGAGAAGGAACGAGGGGCGGCGAGAGAGAGAGAGAGAAAAAGAGAAGAAGAAAAGCTCGCGTCCGACCCTCAACCCTTTCTGCGGCACCGGCTCGTTCTCGTTCCGTTTCGCGTTAACACGCGCGCACACGGTTAATGATTACTTTGCGCCGCGTTTCGCTGGATTTACCAGCCGCTGATGGGTGTTATTCAACGTCGAGATCGAGACTCGAACTTGTCAGTCGTAACTCCCTCTTCGCTCCCTCGGGAACTCTCGTCGTGTTCCGGGTGGAGGTTTTCTTCGTTCGAGTACTCCGATGGAAATTGTTTATGACGATCTATCGAAACGACGACCGTTTCGAGAGGATTTCCTCCCGGTCGAACATTCGGTTCGCGATGGGTTTCGCTTCTCATGGTTTCTTTCTTTTCGCTCGGTGAATTCCTTTTTTTGAAACTTGAACTTTGAAAGTTTCTCGTTTATGTATGTACCAGTTTCGCAAACTAAGCATCTTCGGTATCTATCAATTTCCAATAACTTTTATTTTCACTTTATTCTAGAACGCGAGACGAATGTACTGAAAATTGATCGGAAGATTAATATCGATCAATGACAAATTCTTCGTCGACAAAAATATCTGCAATCCCAAAAATTGAAGCGGATAAGAATAATTAATTTCGGACGGGACAGATTTAGTTTTTGCACGCGTCAACATTGCATAACTCACGATTAATGGATTGTTACACCTATTTACGAAATTAGGATTGCAAATTTTAATTATTTAAGAGAGTCAAACGATTTTATTGAAATGATTTTCTTTTATGTGACAATGATTGTTGTAAATGTCCAGACGTCTGTGCATTCAGAAATCTGCAAAAATGTATAAAATGTTCGTATTGTATAGAAATGTACGAATTATCAAAACTGAACTCAAATCTTCATTTACTGAATATTATTCGTAAAGATACGAATTTGCTCAAACGTTCATTACAATAATTTTAAAAGACCACGTGACAATTTTATTTTACGAGCCATCGAATCACGTCATTTGACTTCACAAACCACCACGAAATGAGTTTTGTTGTCTCAAATTTTCACAATAATCTGGAAATCCATATTTCTCTGATTGTTTTATTTAACTAGGCTAGATTTTTACTATTTACTGTGATAAATTGAACGATCCGTCGAATTAAAAAAAAATTTATACATTTAAAATATATAACTACAATTATTAATTACTTTACGATAAAACAGAATTTGTATACTATATGTATATTACTATATACATGTGATAAATGTATAAAAATAAATAAAATGCAATATGTAAATCACAATATTCAACGAATGAGAAAAATCTGAATTTGAATAAAAATCCACAGTCTAGTTACAACGATTCGATGAATTTAAAAGAATATTGAGGCAAACATGATCGCACGATCGCTTTTTCCCGTGCAGAGGGTTTCTTCGTCCCTAGTTCCCAATATCGCGTCGGTCAGGCCTAGGAATAATTTATAACTTTGTATCGTACAATCGTGTATTCGAACGATCATTCAAGACCGGTTGGTGAAACTGTTCGGGATATTTGTCGAAGACGCGGTTGGCAACCGAGCGTCTTTCAATCCCGTCCGAGACGGGGGAACTTGAAAACGAAGGGTGACTCGAAAATGCGCTTCTCGAAATGGAGATACAAATACCTAGTTTTGAAATTTATCGTTTGGAATTCGCTTAGAGTCACAATTACCATTGCCGCTAGAGATGTTACTTGAAAAGAATCGTCCCTTGGAGGGACAAACTTCAACTTCTGCAAACTGACAATAGGAGGATGATCGAATCTTCGTCGATTAATCTCTAGCTGGTATCAATGGACATTGCAAAGCTTTCGAGCTATCAGAGAGAATATGAAATATAAAACAGAATTGAACGTTGTAAACTTTTGTACGATAATATATAGCGCATCTGTGATCCTATGATATCAGTTCAGGGTTTAGAACGTGTAAAGTCAAGATTGCGGATTGTTGATTCATTTGAAACAAAATGAATCGTTTTCTTTCTCTACATTTTTGATGATATTCGTGCAGTCATCGGAAGTGTTGGAAAATTTCTTTCTTTGAAATACGATTTAAATTACGATTCTTTGCAATTTAAATGTATCCTAATCGGATTTCTAAGAAAACAGGTTCTCGGTCGAAATTGTAAAAATGATTGCAGAGATTCAAAAATCTAATTTCTCTTCTTCCAATCAATCACCAATCCTTTTTTTATTACTTTCTAATTAAATTAATCTGTTGATATTTCGAAGGAATTTCTAAAGGGTTATTCAATTAAAATTGAATTTGTTTCCGATCATTCCTTCTTCTATCACGATACCACAATTGAATTACAAATCTTTTGAATCAATCCCTTGACATTCTAAATGTATCTTTTCTTTTTCATAATCCTCTAGAAATTTTTTGGTTTTCTACACTTGTAAAATATTTTTCAAGCAACGTACCAAGCAGAGCGTGAAAATCAAGGAATTCACACTTTCTTTTTGTTCGAAATGATCGTCTCTTCTTTTAATACCTCGTACGAACACTCCGTAAATCAAGTAGCAAATTTTTGTAATTTCAAATTCTTCGACGTTACAAACAGATCTCCAAAAGGTTTTATTGTCTACGATACACAGTGACCAAACAATTTCTTTCCTTCGTTCCTTCTTTCAGTATCGTCGCACCAATTAAATCACGAATCCTTGTAATTTCAAATCAATTTCAAATTTCCTCCAATTTCCTCCAAAATTAACGAGTTCTACGTTAAACGAGAAAATTTAAATTTCTCTTCTTCGAGAAGACCGCCACCCACTCCCTCCCCTAACATTCCACAAAGTAAACCAGCGTGAAACACTCGTGAATGTCCCCCGTCGTCGCCCGAAGATCGGAACTCTACACGGAAGATCGCAGCGGAACAAGGTCCCAGAAGATTCTCAAAAGTAAAAAGAAAAAAAAAAAAAAAAAAAAAAAAAAAGAAAGAAGGAGAAATCGAAAAAAAGAGAGAAAAGACGAAAATCGCAAAGAGACACGCTTGGTCACGAGGCGTCGAGCGTGAAATCGATATCTCGCGGGGTTCATCGAGTCCCAAACAGTCCGGGACACGTTTCTTCCAAACGAGCCTGTTCGTCTCGAGCCAGCCAAACAGATAGACAAAGACACGCACCACGAATCGATCCACGGTTTCGCGATTCTCGGCAATGGTTTCGTTCCGCGTTTCTTTCGTCGACTTTTCCTTTCAGTTTGCCCGCCAATACCTTCTCCGCCCCCCACCCCACCCCACCCCCTCCTCGTTCCCGCTTCTATTTACTATCCTTTGCCACGCCACGTCCCACTCTAGTTTCTTTTTTTCTATTCGTTTCTCTTTTAACACTCCGTTGTGTTCTGTTGCTTGCATTATTTTTCTGATTTTCGATTTTTTTTTTTTAATTTTTATATATTTTTTTTTTTGGTCTTTTCCTCGGTCTTTTTTACAGTAAACTATTTTTTGGTAAGTGTCAACCGGATGGTGTCTTCGAAGTTGGGGTTCATCGGTTATTAAGATAAGCGATGAAGGGCTGACATTTGACATTTAGTGAAATTAGTTTTTGGAAATTTTTGGAAATAACGAACGGGAGATGTGCGAAAATGGAAGGATTTTTGTAGCGTTAGGGGAGCATAGTTTTTCATTTTGTTTTTGCACAGTATCAGAATTATATCGAACAGGAATACGATTCTATATAATTGTAAGCAACGATGCAACAGAATTATGCTTCGAAGACGCCTTCGATCGGCCAAACCTTTAGTTTGTATCGATAAGTTACCGACTACCTCTTAAGCGTATACGCGTGACATACCCCCTGCTTTGTGTTTTATGATTTCTTTCTCGGCACGTTTTGTCTCTTTTGCCGATTTTCTTCAGTTTATTCGAAACAAGGAAACGGAGAACGAAGTCACGTACCACGGGAGAAAGAACGATCTCGCAGACGAGAGAGAAACGAAACGATCGCGCTGCGCCGCATTCGATGATTTTTGTCGTCTCACCCTTCCCCTACATGCGCCCCGATGCTAGACAAATTGAAAATCTGAATCCTCGAGTTTGTTCTTTCAGAAAATTCAGAGAAATTTGAGAAATTTGCAAGTTTGAAGACTCGAGAAAATCGAGTAGGATACGTTCGAAACGTTTGAAATTCCCGATGTTCGAAGATTCGAAATTTGGACACCTGAGAATTTGAAGAGAATTTCCAAACGTCCGAGTGTTCGAAGTTTTGAACATTCGAGCGATTCGTGCAACATTCATTTGAAATTTCCGACGCCTGAAAATTCGGAGTTTCGATTGTATCTGAGAGAATGTAAATTTCAGAGATCCAAAATTTTAGCACTTGGACGGTTGAATGATTTCAGAGTTCCGAAACTTGGCAGTTCAAAGTTCAGATTTGACTCTTTTTAATCTTAATGCAACGAAGGGGAAAGGAAGGCGCCGAAAATCAAAGCGCGAGACGCGAAAGAAATTACAAGGCGAGGGTATTCCGCGCTATGACGGATCGTCACCAACGCAAACTGATTTGAAGCTTAAACGCAAGGTGTGTGTCTATCGGTTTGGTTTTAGCCCTGAGCAACTGCTCTGAGAGCGGAGGCGAGCCGGATGCCATGCTGGATATCCACCACCCAGGAACCGGTCTCGAGTCTCATCATCAACAGTTTCACAACTCATATGGTAATATCAAAATACATCACTTTAATATTTTACTTCGATTGCGCGTCCTCCGTCGTCAGACAAAAACGATAATGTATATAAAACGTATTATCCCAAAAGAAACGTTCTTTCATCGTCGACAAATTGAATCTCTGTATTATTATTATACATTGTACAATCTACCCTCCAACGAAGTAGACGTATTTTGTTTGAAAAAAAAAAAAAAATGAAAAAACGTAGGAACCATTCGTAATATTCTGTCACGGTACCTTAGAAGCTGCAAATTTCTATTACCAAGATTTTGTCCAAATCATTCCAGTGTCAAGTCTATCCTAAAATTTTAGTACTTTTTCACGAAATTCTATCCTCTCGTATGTTTCTAACAACCCTGAAAGCTAAATCAACGATCGCATCTTTAGCATAGCCACTTTAGAACCCTTTTAGACAGATTATTCAGCCATTTTGAAAGTAGATTCTCACGATGCTTGATCGAGCGTTTTATCGAGGGGGGGGTTGATACCTCGTGTCGCGTGGGGTCGAGGGTGAAAATTCTTTTGGGGAACCAAGGCATATCGTTCTCATTCGTTTCTTTTTCATCTTCTTTTTTTTTCTTATTTGACACGTACATCAATCACACAGACTTTTCGGTCTAATTCGAGTTTTCTAACGATCGTTGTCGTATTGCAACATTGGAACGGTCGTTCAATAACAACTCTGAGGTTCGTTTCGTCGAAAAAGACTTAAAAATGAAGCGAATATCGTTTAATTAGAAATTAACCAGCGTAATTTTGAACGAGTTCTTGAGAGTAAATTTCTATTTTCTGATATTTTGTAATATAATTCTTTCTTTCAATGAATTCCAACAAATCTCCACTGTGGAGCTATTATTATTCGTATTACGAGAAAAGATTTAAACATTTTTTTTTTCAAATTTCAGATATGTACGAACATGTTTATATTATGTAACACAGAAAAGTATATATATGTATATAGTGTATACCTAAAAAAAGATGATTGATAACAGAAGATTTAACATTTCGATGATTTGTCGACGACAAAAGTGAAAATACGTACATACATTGTAGATGTGACGAAATTCAAAAGTTCCCCGATTCAAAAGTCTTAAAGTGATTATTTCTTTAGCTATAGAGTTGGAAAAAATTAAGTACCACATAATAGAGACGCAAAGATGCAACGTTTCTACGATAAGGAAGGCATTTGTATGCCGCTGATATATTAATGCTTTTATCAAAGCGTGCATTCAATTTTAAATTCACCATCGACACGAAATGTCAAAGTATGAAAATGTCTATTGTACGAGAAAGAAAAAGGAAAGACCATTCCACGTATTGATAACAAGAAGTGCAATATCTCGCTTTTATACAATACGAAAATGCATTTTATACAATAGAAAACATATTTCATTACTTTTCAATCTCTTATTTTATTTTATTTTGAAGTCATTTGTATCGTCCACAGTCTTTTCGTTACGTATGTACGTGTTATATTATCACTGCCAGAAATTGTAACAATTCGTCTTTATTTCGTAGATTTGGTAACTTTAGCGATTTCGTTTACAATCATATATTTCATCTCTCGTTCGTGTATTATCGCGTTACTTGGAATAATTGTTAATTAGATTAATTAATCCGCGTTTCGGTGATAATGATCGGAAAAGTCGTTTGATCCTCGTGAGAGAAAGTTTTGGGCTGATGAAACTTCATAAAATCCAAGTATTAAAAAATAAAAATTCCGCGTTATATCGTTTAAAATTCTTTCGTTAAAAATGCGTTAAAATAAATTGATATTTGCAGTATTAATTTCAAATTAATAATAAAATTAATAGGTGAAATAAATGGTCTGTAATATACGTGGAATTCCAATAATTATACCTTGGTAATTCTACGTGAAAAATTAAGTAGAAAATACAGGATAACATTTGCTCACGTGACGTTTCACTTTCAGAAAAGATCAGAAATTTGAGGACTTGCCAAATATAGATAAATTTGATTAATTCCTGACTGTACAGGATTCAGCAAGAGATTGTTTTATACGTAAAAATAAATCGAAAGTAAGATGTTTGAAACTTTATTTTCGAAAAACAAACGTATTTAAGATTTGATATAAAAAGAATTTCCTTCTTCACTTTTGATTTATTTTTCATGTGGAATAACTTTCTGTTAATTGTTCAGCAATTGGGAATTAATTAAATTTACATATGCTTAACTGTAATGTATGGATGGTTCAGAAGTCAGTCAATGTAAGCCGCGTCTCGTTAAAAATAACTTGTGCCATGCAAACATCCTTTTGCTGACAAAACCTTCGGTCGTCGAAACAGTTTAATTGTTGCATCGCAATAATTATGTTGCAGTAATCATGATGAGTATTTCGCATAGTACAAGATTAATTTTAATAAAAAGTTAATAAAATATTCATACATCATGTGAATGATAGCATTTGTTTTTGAACTGGATCTTCTCGAGAACGAAATTATCCTCTGCATTTCTTCTTTACTTTTCTCTTCGAGTATAATTATTTCTTTATCGATCGTACCGCGATTATTGTGAAATAAAGTTTTCCGTATATTTTTCTAAAATATATAAATATTAACAAGTTTCACTTTCAAATGGTAGATTAATTACAGTTTCGATGCTTGCAGATATTAGTGTCGTAAATAAAATATTTAACGTTTAAGCCTGCTATTCTTCTCACACTTTTATTATTTTGGATATTTTTAAAACAGATATCGCAGTATTTTATTTATAAAAAGCACGCAAGAAAATCGTGAAATTGTTCAATTTGAATGTTGAAAACCAAATATTTCAAATGTATTTGAACAACAACATCTGTTGAAATATAACGTTCACTTCGCATTATATACATATGTAAACTGAAGAAGAGCAACAAGATTAAGGAAACATATTTATCGTCTTTTATATTACTATATCATTATCATTCATATCATTATTACTCGCCGCATTTAATATTAATTACGTTTATCGAAACGTTTAAACAAATTATTGTTACGTTTGAAACGAAGCTCCAAGTTTTTGAACAAAAATGTACGCGCTTCCAATTGTGTAAAGGGCTGAGAGAACAAAAAGACCGCGCTTCTTCCAACGTTTAAAATTTGCATAAATTCGCGACGAAAATTATACGATCGACGAACGGGTAGAGAAGAAATCGAGATTATATTCCGTGAATTGGAATGTGCGCCAAAAATTCAAATTCGGGGGGAGGGGGAGAGAGGGCGGCGCGCGATTTCGCGCGACAGAAGGAAGATCGACGTTATCCGGCATAATTGAATTAATTAATCGGTTCCCGTTTTTTATCGATCTAACCGTCATCGAGGCGCTCTGAATAATCCGAAGCCCCGTCGAGCTCGCAGTATTTTGATCCCGTGGATCGCTCGACTTCTTCGGCTACTACTCCGCGTGAATTTTACAAATCGATTATGCCCGTCGAAAATTCTGACTCGTAGTTATCATCGGTCGATACTCGCTTGGAACCTACGGGGTGTTATTTTCGAAAATTTCTATCAGAAAGGACTCGATTATTATTTTCCTAACGGAGAAGTTTCATTTTTTTTGTTTTATCCTCGAGTTACCGTGTTTCGTTCTTCGCCCCGATTTCGCGACAAATGAAAGGGTAGCGAATGTTTCGAGAAAATTCTCAATATACGATTGGGACGTTCTGTGCATTTAGGCTAGCTCTAGAGATCATAATACGAGAAAACTTATCACTGTTCAATTTATCATACTATCGTTTATTTTATTGCTGTATTTTACTCGAATTTTAAGTCACCATTTTATTGCTTTTTTCTTCTATTCCATTGTATTGCTTTGTTTGTCTAAATTTTCGAGTCATTCCGATTCAAAATTTTGCTCGAGTGCTTTTTCACTTCATTACTATCGACACACGTATAACAAAATTTAGTTCGACAGAAACTAAAGTTATTCGTTTGTACTCGCGAGCAAATGTAATATTTTGTTTAAAGAAGATTGCAAATTTCAATATCGAATATATTGACACCGCCGTCATCGATTTAAATACCGATCACAAATCCATTCGCCGCTCTTCATCTCCGCTTCTTCCAATCTAATCACCGACTCATCGTCCGTGCCATCATCCTCCTCGCTCAAAATCCAAATTCAACCCCGAATGCTCATCGACCAAAGAAATTCCGCGAGAGGAGCGTCGTTCCTCGACGACGAATTCCAACTTTCATTTTTCCTTCCTCCCCGGTCCGTTCTAATAGAGAACAACGACAAAGAAAGGCTGCGAGGGTGACTCGGGTGGGTAGAATAAAATCAGTCTTCCGGATACGAGCTCAAAAATTCAGTCTTCTCGTCGCAATTCGCGGAAAGGAACGAGCTCCGTTCGATTCGGCTTGCAAGAAAGGACGCCGAACGAATGAGAAAGTCTAACGTGCTCTTCCACCCTGGCAAAGTTTAATTAGGTGCGCCTACTGCTTGTGTGTGTGCTTATGTGTGTGTGTGTGTGTGTGTGTGTGTGTGTGTGTGTGGGGAGCACGCGAGCCGATACACTACGGATTGCCAGGCAGTATCGAGGGAAATGGACGCTTGGCCGATGGATACGCCGTCGAAAGGGGGTGGCCGGTTTAAAAGGACTCCACCATCGCCGAGGGTGGCTCTCTCTATCTCTCTCTCCCTCTTTCTCTCTTCCTCTCTTTCCGACACACGTACATTACCGCGCAAAAGTTACTCCAGACGACACACAAGCCTCGTCTCGTCTTGACCCCGATGAATCATCGTGGTTGCATTTCAATTTGTATTTTCAGCGTTGGAAATACTAGAGCGATCGAGGTGACTGATGGATTTGTAGATTTTGTAGATTTGTGCGGGCACATTTGTGGAGATTTATTTGCCCTTTAAAGAATAAAGGTTTGCTCTCCCCTTTGTAACCATGTATATTGTTACGTCATTGTTACCTTTTCGGACAAAATGTAACTTTTCAATTCCAAAACTGACTGCAGCGATATTCTTTTCAATTATCACAATTACGCATGATAGATTACACTACGACAATGTTTGTAGAATTATTTAGACTGATCAAAAATTAGATCAAGATACTTTAGTAAATATTAATAATATATACTAATATATATATATATATATATATATATATATATAGTAAATACTAATATTACGTACAGTTTAATAGACAATTTGAAATTTTGTAGCAGACTCCATAAAAAGATAGCAGGTGCTGCTTTTCATTATTAATTTGCGATTGTCGTTGAATTTAAATACTGTTTTTGACCAAATTACCTGAATGTCCACCCATAAACGATAATGTACCATTCGTTTCGATTTCTTTTTACGCTTTGGTTTTATACTCTGTCGTCCTCTTTTCCTTTTTTAGTTTTAATGGAGACTTTGATACACGAACAAAGTATTCTGTAAATGTTTTCACAGTCGTGAAATTTCGTTTTTTAAAAGTTTTTAAGGATGGTATCAACTCGTGAGTGAGATAAATTGTTGCAACGAAAGAAGGGCTTTTATTGTTTGTTATTTCGCGCAAAGCGAATCACAATTAATTACTGCTCTTCGTTTTGATGGCGCAGGTAGAAATGAGTAATTGTTGCGAATAAAATGTTCGGCGCAATGAAATGATATAACGATGAAATAAAATAATATTCAAATGCAAATACCTACGCAACGTTTGACTCATTATGACATTATTTCCCGAGTCGCGAGCGTGTAATATCCAAATGATCTGTGATCCATCCATCACATTTGCATAAAAGACGTTAACATTAAATTATTGCCCTGTTGCATCAAAGATTTAATTACCAACCGTATTAAAACAAATATCGGAATTTCCGATAAAAATAATGACAATTACAAATAACCGTTTAAAAAACATTTCGCATGGGCCGAAAATTGTTGACCTTGTTTCTGCAAGATTATTTAATTTGTTCAATTTAATCCAATATTGCTAGTGAAATTTCGTAAGTCACTTTATTGAATTGTAAAGTTGTGATAAGAAGTTTATTATATACAGTTTATAAGTTACGAATTGATTAATATTATTAGTTGGTCAATATTATTGATATCATGTAAAAGAAAATAGAATCGCTATTAATTCCTACTTGCACCATTCCAGAATTGTTATTGTTGTTTTTTTCCAGATCTTAAAATTATAAAAGAACTTGTACAATTTATCAATACCTGATTAATATTCTCAACAAATAATATTCTACGTTTCTATCTTACTGTAATTAAAATTTACTACAAATACTATTGTCGAATAAATACCCAAACATCCGCAATACAATTACAAACCATTTGGCAAAACCACTCTGCAAGAGAGCTAAGCATCCGCCCTTTTCCAAACCATCTCAAAATATCGCAAGCTAAACGACCTTCAGCCTTCCCATTCCGCGTCCCTCCGCTGAACATGATCACCGTAATCGTCGTCGTCGTCGTCGTCGTCGTCCATACGCGAACTTTTGGCCAGCAGTGTACCAGGGCGCGTTCGAGTGGCTAGATTCAAATGGACTGGTGCACACGTGTGCATCGGGGATGTACGTGGGCGATGGGGTGGTCCGGGGGCGGAGGATCGCAGAAATGGACCGTTGCCTCGAGCACGAGTCGCTGCTATGTCACGAGGAGGTGGAGGTGGGTGGCGGCGGCGGCGGCGGGGACGGAAGGGCTCGACTTTTGTACACGTCAGATTGAAATTTAGCGTAGGATTTGAATGAGGCGG
Source organism: Melipona beecheii (assembly GCA_032399605.1). NCBI lineage: Eukaryota > Metazoa > Arthropoda > Insecta > Hymenoptera > Apidae > Melipona > Melipona beecheii. The sequence goes on from JAUCMO010000101.1 coordinate 2,293,695, forward strand.
CCGAAGAGTAGCGAGATTACCTCCCTCGTCTCGCTACTTCGACGTGCCTCCGACGTTTTTCGTCCGACTTAGCCGTCGCTTCGACGCCGATCGATCCCTTATACCACTCTGCCGATTTTCTATTTTCTCCCTTTTCCCTTCACTTCGTTCCTTTTTTTCCTCTTCTCTTTTTTTTTTGGAGCTTCTGTCCGCGGTCGTCGTACTTCGTTTCTTTTTTTCATTTTATTTATCTCGGAGGAACGTTGGGTTAGAGAGGAGTCATCATCGGGAGCCAGAGATTCGTCTCCTTTATTCGTCGCCCTGTTCTTTTAGAGGCTGGAGGATCCGCAGAGAGCTTGATCAAGTTGGAGACGGGACTTCTCTTTTAGAATCGGTTTTCGTAGAGATGATTTGGAGATAGTTTGCTTGGAATTGGAATGTCGCGTTTAGATTCGTCACATTTTAACACGATGTCCCATTTGTTGATGTAAAAGTGGAGGAACGAGGATCTTTTATTACTTGAGCGTAAAAATTGTTTTATATCAAGGAGGTATTGCATAATTTGAACGTTGGTCTGCGATGTTGCTGAATAGTTACACGTGCCACGTTTAAGCTACATGTGCCATCAATGATGCATGTCGTGCTAAAAATTACATTAGTCTCTTAACAGATAAATTTTTTGTCGGATTGCCAATGAAAATGAATCAATTTTGTATAACCAAGAGCAAGCAACGACAAATGTGGGTGACGTATGAATCTTTTACGAAACGTACGTATTAACGTTATAACGTGTAGTCTGAATTTGTAGAGACAATGTTTAAAAAATAATTTCCTTTTTACCAAATCTATTGTTAATTGATTGAACACACAACTGTAAATTGTTTATATATTTTGGTCCAACAGATTTCTGATCAGAAACCAATTCAGATCTTAAAGTGAAAGAATTTTAAATTCACACACATTTTAACATTTATATTCTAGAAAACACGTAACCATTCTGGCAATGTATGTCACTCGTATTTCTATCAAGTTATTAATTGCCAAACCAGGTCACTTTTGATCCGTGCAGGCTATTGTTTTCTATATTACCTGTAAATAAAGAAAAAAAATTATAAATTCGTAGAATATTTTCATGTTCTCGTTTCTTTGTACAATATAATCTTCACTGGTTGCCGTTTAATATCTGCAATTCCGATATGGATTAAAAGCGACCTGATTTGGCAACTGTTTTTGTCAGTTCGAGGATTAAATAAAAATTGCTTCAGACGTCAGTCGAAAGGACGATAACTCTACTTGTACAAACTTACGAAACAAATAGTTTGTACGTAATTATCGTATTACTGTTTACAAGTAACTATTCAGACACTTTGGTCAATTTGCAGAAACAGTATTTCAACAACTTAATCGTGAGTTGGTGACCAGCTGATTATAAATTTTAAATTGCCCGTTAAAAGACAATTTAATACGTTTTGCTATTTACTTTATACACATACATTTATAGAACTTCGACACGAACTTGTTGGGAGACAGATAGTTTATGTGGAGTTCACGTAATAGAACTTCACCGAGGGGATTCTTCCCCTAACAAATTTTTTGTTTATACAACAGAAGTTACTCAATACTCAACCAGCAAGAGTTCATTTAATAATACGATTTATTTTAGAATTTTTATTGGGGACACTGAAGTAAGAAAAAAAAAAAAGAAAAAGAACTTTGTAACATAACGGCATATTTATATTTATCTATACTTTACGAAAAATCATTTGAGTCTCAAAAAATATGGCATTTTATATCTGTAAAATTTTTAACAAAAATTACAAATCAGTCATTGAACAAAATCAGTAAATAATGATACTTAAACTCGCTTAAATCGAGTCGTTGCAGGTGACAGAAAAACAGTTTATCTAAAAGATAAAGTATAACTTTATCTAGAAAATCGTTGCTGCGTTGAAGTTTAATGTAGTTTATACCTGTTGATTAATGTAGTTAGGTATTAAACTCGTTTTTCTAGAGTCATTTGTCAGACCAGACACGCTTATCTAAATTCGAATATCTAACAGCTCGAAAAATTAGTTTACCGAACTGTCCGAACTATATCTTCGAAACCCACGCTTTATACGTTCTTCGTTCACTTCGTCAATTCTCGATAGAAAAGAAGAACCTCGTCACCTTGACTCGAGGGAAGGTTTCTTCTACAGAGAGAAGCTGTCAAACCTTTCACATGCGCCCCTTGGGATTATTCGCTCCGATTAATAATTACTTGATTGTTAACAAAGTTAATTGGTATCGCGCGCGAGCTCGCCCCGAGATATCGTCGAACCTCGTCAAACTCTTGTCAAACGCACGCTGCAAGCAGCAATATCGCGTTAACGCGTTGCTCGCTGCGCGACCGCGAAAATTCCACGCCATTCCGCCCCTCTCCGTCCTTTTCCACCCCCCTCTCTGTCCTCGTGGCGGTACGATAAACGCGGATCCAGTTTTTCCCACCCGAATTTTCGGTACTCAACCCTCCGTAACGCGGCGTAATTTGAAAGTTAAATATTCACGTATCGAAATTTTGAAAATTTTATTTCGTATACTTATCGCTAGGCCGCTGATCTTCATGCAAATTTGAGAATATAATTCGAAAAATGAAATTCCAACTGAAAATTGTTTTATTTACCGCACGTTATAAAGAGCACTTAATTTTCCATGTTTTATGCATTTCCTCGTATTTGCGATTTCTTGCAAATGTATAGAAATCGTGTTTCATATTAAATAATTTATTTATAGAAATTATTGGCTGGTAAGTCGTATAAAATTCTAGTTATAAAGAGTTAGCTTTTCAACAACGTTCGTCGTATTGTTGCTTCTTTCGTCCTCTATACTATATATGAATTCTGACTTTTTATCCTTTATCCTTTCTCTAAAAATAGAGATATCAACTTAAATTGCAAAACAGATATTCTAATTCTAATATTAAATACAATTACTCTTCGTTGTATAATTTTGTTATAAGATACGGACTAATATAGACTTCCATTACAATGCGTCGACGAATACGATCAATCAAAGAATTATACGTCCGAATATTAAGTTAGAAAATTCTAATTCTTCCACCCTGAAACTTTCTACACTTCTACTACCCTCAAACTTCTGTACCTTGAAGTGTCTCGTCTTTGAACAGAGATCGTTATCTTGAAACTACTCAAATTTTGCCTCGACGATCCAAAAATCTCAAAATCTGCCAAAGATAAAAATTTAAATTCCTTCTTCTCTTGTGTTTTATATAAAAGTGATACCGTAAAGATGAACTTTTACTTCCGCCACACTTACTTTTCTTCGTTCTTTTTCGTAATAAATTTTTCAACCAGCTTGTATGATAGAAATATATATGATACAGTTACAACGATTAATTTTATTTAATATCAGAACTATTTATTTCAGTTACAATTGCAACAATCATTTCCTTGAGAATCGAAGCTAATCATCTCACGTGAAATCAAAAAGTGTTCCTACTTCTCGTAGTATACTACTTACACTACTTGTGAGAAACAGGGATATTATACGCAAAGTATACATAAAGTATTCAGATCCGCTTAAAGGACTGGTAATCCAAGTGGCAACGATCACCACCCCTTCGTTTCAATTAAGAGATCCGTGCGAACGCACTGTCCACGAGGATGAACCCCCTTTAACCGCTGCGATCGAACGTCTCGGAAAGTTTCCCAGACTTGGCGCGAAATTTTATCCGCGTTGCAACTCTTTTAAACTGCGCCAATTAACGAGGTGTGTTTCGGGGGAGGGAAGTTCCGGCGGTCTTGGCCAAAAGGGACGAGAGAGAAGGGACGGGAACAAAGAGTTTAAGCGGCCCTTAATTCGCGGGCTCGATTCTGCGACGGGACGAGACGGTGGGAATCGAGAGGGATGTCCGGCGAAAAAGTTCCGACGAAGGAGGACCACCCGTATCTAATCAGATCAATTTTTCGATAATGAACCGTTGTTCCCTTTTGTGTCTATCGTGTCTGGACACTCTACATGAGGGGCGGTGGATCGGGAATCGCGGTGGGACGCCTTGTCTCTGTTTTAAAATGTGTCTCGAAAGTCGTTAATGCCTTTAGAGCCTCTTCGTGTTTCCTAGATATCCGATGACCGATAGGGGTGAGGCTTCTGACTCTGAGGGGTGAGATACAGTATAGACGGCATTGCCTTCTTCGTGTCCTTACCTCGTCGATTTCTCACTTTTTTGTTGAACGCTGTAAAAATAGCCTTCTTATTTAGCTCCTATTTAGCTTTGTAATTGTACATGTTGTACGTTTATGTAATTGCACAGAAGAGCATAGCTCTGCGCGTATTTTTGAGCAATAAAAATTTCGGTAATGTAACAAAATGCAGAAAGTTTGGGATGGTTTTCATACCTTTTTACAAGTATGTATTATTACTTTCATTGCACACCGCGTAATGTTTTTTAAATATTAACTTCTGACTGGAAAATACGACGTTGCCTTTTGTCTTCTCGGCTCGCTGCTTTGTTGAACTTTTATCGGACACCGTGCAAATCGCTTTATTTATATTTGTGCAACGAGAAAACATAATTTTGTATTTTCATCTTTCTTAAAACTCAGTTATAACACACGCATGTACGTACAATACGGAAAAATCCAGATGACTTTACAATTGCAATCTATATATTCTCATTATTCAATTATGCATTTCTTAAACGTTACATTGCGACACGTGAAATTTCTGGTTTTGTTGTATCGATTTTCTATAAATATTTTTATATTTTTATCCTTGTGCAATACTTGTGTTACGTCAAGTTTCTAGTCAGAGTTTAGTTCTATTTCAGTATAATTTATGCATTGATAAAATTTTTACAACATTGTAAGATACAGTACATCCTGTATAATATGAATTTGATGATAAATTTATATCGATATAACATGTAACGTATAAGTTATACTTTTATTGAAGCAACGATGACTCTGACAACGATTGTGGATCATTTCTTCTGCCACGTACGATTTCAATTTCTTAGCTTTCGTACATTTCACGTATTTTTATCCGTATTTTTACTTTTAAACATCTTTTATATTCAACGAAGCACGAATCGTCGCAAATCGTCACGTTTCATTTGAAGGATGCAGGTGAAAGAAAAAAAGGATATTAAATCATATTTGTCGCCTTTCATAGAAAAGTATTTTAAAGTTCAATATATCGCGTTCAATTAATTTCACATTTTTTCCCTTTGATTTCAGATTTAAATATCGCTACACAGGACTGATATTGATTAAATGAAGCCAACGTAACAATTAAAGTAACATTATTGGTTTTTCATAAAACATCGTGATTTTACTATCTATCGTGATTTTTATATCTTTGAATCAATTTTATATCGAGCTATTTCCCTCCTTCAATTCACAGTTCATTTTAAAATGCTTCTTTTCAACTGCTTCTTTCAAACGAAGCGGAACCCAGGAGAATAAACGAAAATAGATTTATCAAATCTTCTCTGCGTGGTCTTCGTGATATATGGTATATGTACATATACGTATTGAAAATTAAACATTTTAAATATTACGATCTTTTTCCAATACGAGATAATTTCATACTCGTATTTTTCATACATTAAAAACTTCTCGCTTCCAAAATATTATTTTTAGTTTGACGATCTGCCAGGCGTCGAAGGTTCTCCCTATTTTACAGATATTTTTCAAGGAAGAAGTCCGTCTGTCTCAGTTATCGATCATCAATGGACGTTTCTATAAAAATTTCCACATGCTTCGTTAAATTATACACAAAGTGTGTAATGTTTAAACTCTCGACAATTTGTTCCAAGCGAGATTCGAGCAGGACATTAAGAATCGAACAGTTTATCTCAAACACAGGACTCGATGCAACATTTTTCATATTTTCGAGTTGTTGTCTATAAAACGAATGCAGATTGTTAATAATGAAAAAGAACTATAAAAAGAAACTTTATTACACACAACAGTGTCACAGTTTAAATTAAAAAGAAACTTTTGTCATTTTTTATCCTGCTAGGGTAATCGGTCTTCGAATAAATACGTGTGAAAATATTCTACAAAATAAGTGATAATATTTAAAATAAATAGATTTACGCAGTTACATTTCCGTAAAGTTCTAGACAAAAATTGACATTAATCTCGACGCGAGTACATAGACATTATTTTTTCACCAATTGTAAAGAGAGAAAATCTGAAATTCATCACATTGACGAGTGCGAATATAACGGAAATAATAAAACATAAAAAAATTACATTGTTTCGTTCCTACCGTGTCGAGAGAGAATCGTTCCATTCGATCGAAGGAAATAGCAGCGTGTACCCTTTCTCGGCGCGCATCATTGTCTATAACGCGAGGAACAAACGTACCAGGGGAAGATATCGGTGATTTTTCACGCGAAGGGAGGGGGGGGGCGACTTATCCCGCGGCCCACTAAACAAATGCACTGGAAGCTCTTCGAATCAATCTTAAACCCGTGCCCGCGGATTGCTTCGACGACGTTCGAGGGTTTAAGTGAGTTTGAACGACGCCACCCCTTCCCACCGAGTTGCCAACCCCCTCCCCCCTCCCGGTTCTCGTAACCATGGACGCCGCTACGTGTGAAATATTATTGCGACATTTATCTCACCGACACGGAGGCATTCGCCGATCCGCAGAGATTCGCTCCGCCGGCGTAGAATTTTCTGCGTCGCGTCTGCGGAATCTTCGATCAACTTCGTCTTCAGTATTTGAGAGGGAACTTGGAGGATAATAATCCAAAGTAGAGTAGTTCGTGTGACTCGAAAATTTCGCGAGATAGACGACACGCTCACCGCGTGTTTGGTTTGCCGCTGCGACTTTTGATTTGTTAGTCGAGGGGTTGAAACTGTCTGCGATCGTTTCATTCCTTGTAACGTATAATTCTGTTGACACGAATTAGTAGAGAATTGTTGTCTTGTCGCGAACAATTCTCTTTTTTCTTTTGTCCGCGTTGTTTACATTCATTCGTGTATTTTAACGAAATACAGTAATCGAAGTTTTGAATTAGTGAAAGTGAGGTCTGAGCCTTGAATCTCAAAAGCTAGAGCCTCATTCCTTGAGGAATAAAGATCGTGATGTTTTAGTTTGGATTTTTTTTAAAAATAACTCAACATTGGGTTATCGTTATTTTTCAAAACTACGTAGAACTTGGAACTTAACAAATAATAACAGAAAGAAGCAGTCGGTGTTTCTAACGTGCTTCTAAATAAAATTACTAATCGTTTCAACTGTAATCAAATTTTGACATTGACGACTAAAGGATACAAACGTGAAATAATATTTAAGAAAACTATCGTATGGTAATAAAAAATGTCAAACTACTCTACGCGAACGAAACGGTTGTCTTCGCATTCGAGAAAATTGTCTAATTCCAAAATTTGATGAAAGTTCAAAGTATCTCGCCTTGTTCGGAATTTGGTTATTTCTTTTCGGCGCGACCGCTCATTCTGAAAGGAACCCCCCCTCCCTCGTTCAAACATCTCGATAGCATTTTCTGCTATTTCGTCGAAACTTGGAAAATTGACAGTCGTTATTGGACACGTGGAAACGGATACCCGATAGGCGAGCAGGGTCGGCCGAATTATTTAGTTCCGTTGATTACAGAATGGCCGCGTTAAGGTCCGTCGAAAATGCGCGCTGATTAGACGGCTTTGTTATCGACGTTTCGAACGCTCGATTAACCGCGCTTCGACGCTCGAAAAGTTCGCATCGTGAAAATTGCACGACGCCCAATTGCCCGGCTGCCTTTTTCAACACCCGCGCTATATCCCGCGGATGCTTCTTTGTTTCCTACCTCCGCGTCGGCACTTCTTTCTCTGTTTCTTCCGATCGATCGGCGAGTTTCGACGATTCTCATCGATCCGATTATCCGTGTGTGCGACTGTTCGATCGAGATCGATTTACCACGGTCTGTTATTTGTTAGCCACGGAATGAATTCCACTGAATTATGCAGCTTTTCGCGTGTCTTAATCACGAGCGGGGCGTCGGATGTCGATTGACCCTCGTTCGATTCTCTATTTGGTTCTTCAAGGAGGATCAAGTGGCACGGGGATGGTCGTCGAGTCAGGAGTTTCCAAAGTGTAAAATCAATTCGATTTTTGGCGCGAATTTTTGAAAGCTGGCGGAGAAGCGGAGCGTCGAGATCTTCGGATTTTCAGAAGAATAGGGAGACTTTTAATTTTCATGGCGATTTTGAATTTAAAAAAAAAGGAAAAAGGTTAACTTTAGTTGCAGAAACGCAATCATTGCTTGCGAGCGAAATTTCGAGTTGAGAAGTCAACTCAACTTCCAATCGAGAATTTTTAATCGAGCTGCAAAATATTCGAATACGACAGGAGTATGTGAGTATGTTTCGTCAACATGAGTTGCGACGTACAAAATGTAAATTACAATATCTTAGACGAATTGAGATATTTAAAAGTAATTTCCGGCAAGCGAAGTGCTTCGTTTTTACAATGACCTTGAATTTTAAAAATTCCGATTTTTATTGGCAATAGAAACTTAATCGTTAAAGACCAATCCTACATATAGTATTAATTTTATAGCAAAAAATCAATTCAATTAGAGGATTTCAAATCGAGGTGCAAAATTTTGAAATATAAGAGCAATAGATTTCAACAACGTCATTTAATTTGTTTTAAAACACTAATTGCCAATTAAGATATTTAAGAGTAATTTTCAAGATGTGATTTCCATAACGGGAAGTGTTTCAATTTATACGATGATCTAAAATTAAAAAAATTCCGATTTTTATTATCAAACCAAACAAATTAATTTTCTAATTCTATAATATTAATTAATATTGTATCATAATCTATTATATATTATTAATAATAATTCTATAATTATTAATTCTGGAGTGATAAATCAACTCAACCAAAGAATTTTAAACCAAGGTGCACAATTCCAAGATGCAACAAGTATGAAAAACTACGTATGAAAATCTACTCCTCTCATATTCCAAAATTTTGGAATAAATCTACTCATCTCAATATCTCTCAATCTCATGTTCCACCTCGATTTGAAATTCTCTGGTTGAATTGATTTTCATTTTACTATAGAATTAATATCACAGAATTGGAATGTTAACGCATCTTGGCTGTTGGAATTTGGTGTTTAATGATCAATGAAAAAAGTGATTTTAATCTGAGAAGAAGTCCGACTTTCGTCGGTGATAGAAATTTGATCGCTAAAACCCGAGTGAAACGGACATCTGCGAAACGAGAAATCGTCGCTCGTGGAACTTAAAGAGGCAAACGGAAGACAGAGGGAAGGGAAATCGTAGTATCGTGATCGTGGGTAGAAAATTCCGCGTAAGTAGGTAGAGCCGAATAAAACAAACTTGCAGAGGTCTGTGCGAAGGGTGGAGCGCGGTCGGGGGCTGGTGCGATCTAACGGCGACGACATAGTTGCTCCTACCGAGTAGTTGTGTAACGGAGGCCACAGGGACGGCGACACGGTGAATCGTGGAGGGGTTGGCGGGGTTGGTGGTGCCTTTGTAACGGCGCGGGGCACCGTGCATGTAACGAGTTTCCAATAATGGCTCAGCTGCGTTACGCCATTGGCCGCTAGTTTCGTTGCCGGCACACAAGTCGAACCAAGAAACCTTGCCGTCCACCACCCTGTCCCCTCGCCAACCCCTTCCGAATCTTCGATCTTTCGCGATTTCAGCACTTTGCACGATGTTTCGACTGTTTCTCCCTCTCTCTCTCTCTCTCTCTCTCTTGTTTCTTGTATATCGCGGTTGTAAGTCGTACTTTGCTCGATCTCACATTCGTTGATTCACATTCTCGTCCTCGCCACTACCGCATCGCGTGTTTATTAAATTTGCTTGAACGAGCTAGGAATTTGGCATTAAACGTTCGATTTGAAGCATCGATTCGGGCCTGATTGGTGTTTGTCAGAGTCGGAGCTGCAGCCCCCAATTAAGAGTTATAATTTTTGTTCTGCAGTCAGGTTCCAGGATCCTGGACCCACCCCCCTTCTCCCTCTTTTCATGCCCGCTTCCTTTCAGACCTCGACTCGAACCTCGACTCTTTCACCTGCCTTATTAGACGGCAGTCTTTTCTTTACCCGACGATTCTTCCCCGGCCAGTCGTTGCTTCTAACCGGCAATTTTCTTCCCCGATCTTTCAACCCCTTTCCACCGGGTTCGACGTAACTTCGGCGTCGATAGATCTTTTTCGTCTTCTCTCTCTCTCTCTCTCTCTGCCACCCACCGCCATTTTATCGGCCATTCCACTGTCTCTTTCTTCGTCGAATTCCGTGGTTCGATTCAATCCACTATTTTCGTTTGTTCGCAATCTTTTCTTCTAGGATATTCCTCTCTCCCCTTTTTTTTTCTCTCTCTCTCTCTCTCTCTCTCTCTCTCTCTCTTTCTGCTCTCTGTTTCGATTTCGACGAGTCGATCGCGTTCCTCTTGCGACTTAATTATCCCCGTTTCTTCCTCCCTGTCAAAGATTTCTACTTCGCGTCAGAATTTGCTCGTTCCTCTCTCTTGGCGACTTTCTCTCGAGCTCCTGGACCTGGTCCGCGCGACCTCAGTTCCGTTTCCTAGATTCAGCCAACTTGGAGCGGGACGCGGGAATCTCGATCGATTCCGTGTCTCGAGCGCAAGGTACACACACGTTCCTTCTCTCCTTCTAGCTTTGAGCAGCTGGACGCGACGATGCGGCTAATTTTCGACAGCAGACCGAAATTCTTTGACCTCGATGCGGAATCGTCCAGCGTTGGCAACCGCGATCTGACGGTTTTTAGAAATAATACTTTCTGATCGATTGCAGATTTTTACATGGGGGATTTGGAGGTTAGACGATCGAGTAACTAACGCTATAATTAAGTTAAAATTATTACTCTTACAGTACTCTTACAGCACTGTCTACTCTTCTTCACTCAACCACTAAATCCACATTGTTCATACTTTTTTCCCGATATGCATTCTCGTTGCCATTCGTTCTCTTTCTCTCTGACACTCATACATAGATGGATTTAATCGAACTTGAAACATCATAAACTTCATTCATCTTCAATACACACAGCTTTTAGAATATCGAGCTGCTTCGACTGATTATTATTAATCGATATTAAAAAATGTATAATTTCATTTTAAAAGACAATTTAACTTTTATCCGACATATTTCTTCGTGTTATCTGCAGTTTGAATATATTCGAATAAGTTGATTTAAGTGAGTCAATCCTGTAACAAAGTAAACAAAATTACATAAGGAAAATAAGAAAATAAGTAAATAATCTTCGGTATTGTATTCTATCATTCCCCTCCAAAAAATAGATCACGCGAGGAACTTTTTCTTTTCGAGATGGAGACATTTTTCGATTATAATGGAATATACTGTAGAAATGTTTGAATCTTCAAAGAATTGCTGCAGCGAAACATGTATCAAAGATATTTAAAGATTTCTGGCGTATTCCGAATTCTTTTATACGAGGCGATATGATATGATTCCGTTTTGGGATACTTCCAATTTATCAATAGTGATGAGGATTTAAGGATTTCAGTAAAGAGAACGTGTGCCTGCGTCGTGGAAAGGAAGAATTTTCAGACCCTTTTCTCCCTTGGGAGCAGTAAAATAGAATATAAAGTTTAGCCACCTGTTTCTTTGACGTTTTGTATAAAATATCCAAAGCACAGACCACGCGCTACAGTATTTAAAAAAGTGAAATAAAAATCTACGTAGGTGCTACACTTTTAATTGCGTTCGTAAAAGTATAAATTTACACAAGTATCCCGGAGTCTACTAATAACATTAACTTTTATGAGAAATAGTCGAAAGCAACTGCTTCGAAACTGCTCATCTGCGGATTTTTATGCATTTATGGGAAGTTTAAATATGCAAAAATACACAGGAGGCGCACAACACGGAAAATTATACGAAAGTATTGAAAATACAGAGCACATTGTAGTGTTTAAAAGATGAAATAAATTTCCGCGTTTGAATTTCGAATTTTCATAAAAATATAAATATTCGCAGTCTACTGATAACATTGGTCGAATCATCAAAATCAACTCCGTTGCCCGAATAAAATTTAAGTATAAAATTACGCAGAATTTTATAACACAGAGCGAAGTTATTTAAAAAAAAACTGCACGACCAGTACGATTCGTCTCACTGAAAGGCCCAGAAGCAATTGTTCTGATTAGAAAATGAAGACAACATTTTTGCCATAAAATTTTATCGATGTGCAAACATTTGAATACAAAACAAATTACAGGCGCGATCGCTCAGTGCCAGACAATGCCACTCCTACTTGAGGTCTACCCCACGCCTCCTCACGAATCACGTGACCCAAATCAACCAATCGCTAATTTTCGTTGCACCTGAAGAGGCCCGATTTTCTGGGTTACCCCCGCTAAAATCACTTTCAGTGATAAAAATGCTAGAATAGAAATTCATCAAATGTAGAGTTGTGTGTGTAATGTCAACACAAAGCATTTTATTAAGGGAATATTATTTTTTATACCTTTTATTAAATCATTTTAAGTTTCTTTTTAAATTTATTTCTCTTAATGCAGAGTCATTGAAAGTACTTGGATGGAATTGCCAGGGCAGAATTTTTCCAGTACAAACTTAATAAAGATTTACGATAAAATTTATTAAAGAAACGTACTAAACGTTTCTGTGGAATTGAAAGGGAATGTTAGTTTCTTCTCACGTAGAATCGTCAGAAGTGACGATCGTGCCCTTATGAAATTGCCAGAGTAGAACCCTGTCACGTACAGTCACTGTAACTGGCTATTACACTTTTATGGAATTGTCAAACTTATTAAAGAAATATCATTCATATTGCTATATTGCTACATAATTGCTTTCCACGTGAAATTGAAGGCAATTATTATAACATTACAATCATCTTGATATGAAATTTGGCTTATCTCTTTTTTCGCGAAATTACGATAAAACTGATTATTATTATGTTTCACATGATAAAACAAACTAAAAAAAAAGAAACTCTCGCAGGTTATTCTTTCTCCGTAAAACTGCAGGAAATCGTAATTATTCCCGAAAAGATCGAGCAAATTTGAACGAAGTAAATGTTTCAAATATAATAAAGATAGAAAGTACAGCCGCGAGTGGAGGATATTATTACGTTTCAATAATTGAATCAAAATAATCTGAATATCGTCGAGGTGGTGTCGGTATCATTGCTTGCTTCTCGCGATCTTGAGATCGTCGGAAGCGACTCTTACGAAATTGTCGGAGTGAATGTAGAATTTGAGACCTCCGGTTTGCATCGTATACCTCGCGATAAGACAAGAGATGAACTTGAATAGTCGCAAACAAAGTGCCTCGACTTTTCGCAATTGCCCGAGTCGAAATGATTTTTTGAGTTCAATTCGGCGCGCAATTCCATTACTGCGCTCTCCAAGCTAACAGACCGCTAATCGTCCACTTCTAGCTTCAAAATACCTTCGAAAGCCAGCTGCGCCCGATGGACCGAAACGAGATCGCTTCGTCGCGAACGGGGGAACAATGTTCCTCCGGTTTCCGCGGCTGGGAGCCTCTACTTTGTCGCCGCGGAACGTTCAGTCATTGATTTACGACGTTGATTTATTAACCAACCTCTCTCTCTCTCTCTCTCTCTCTCTCTCTCTCTCTCTCTTTCTGTTCCCTGTATCTGCTTCTCTGTTCTTCCTTTCTTCCTCGTAGCCATCGTAGCCTCGTACGTTGGAGGTCTCCTTTGGTCTCGAAACCGATCCTATCGTTTTGTTTCCTATCGGCGGTTAGCATTACGCTATTATTTCGTTCCACGGTGGTAATTGCACAGCCATCGTGTAACATTCGACCGGGGCGAAATTATCGATGTTCGTACAATAAAGAAGAGATTGTGAAGAGAGAGAGAGAGAGAGAGAGAGAGAAGATAGAGATTACGCGATGAATAGAAGCTATCTCTGCTATCGCTTCTCGTAGTCTCTCCAACGAATAATATATATATATATATCATTGGAAAGGTAATTACCGATCGCACAATGCTCGATTCGTCGTCGGTTGCCGAATCGTACGCGGGAAAGAAGCAGCCTCTCCGTGAGGCGAAACGGGCCAGTGTAGAACAATTCGAGGAAACGTCCCCAGGAAACGGTGAAACGGATTATCGACTGGCAAGCAGTGGGTGGGTACTCGTGGCAGGGAGGCAACCGCACGCGCGACAACAATAACAACAACAATGAGAGAGGAAAGGAGGGAGCGAAAGAGCGGAGCAGCCAGCCAGGACGAAACGAAATTCATGCATCCGAGGCTTTTAACGAGTACCGAGCGCCCGTGGACGAGCTACGTACGGGGATTTCTTGGCCGACTTTCACGGCTATTATAAGCTCGAGTATTTTCATTATACATTTTTCTTTTCTCTCTCTCTCTCTCTCTCTCTCTCTCTTTTTGCTCCTTCTCCACGGCCACTTCGCATTGATACGCCTCCTCCTCCTCTTCCTCCGGCTGTCCCTCGCCACCGCTCCATCTTCGACGCGGATCCCTTTTCCACCCCACCGATACAGCGTCGCGGATCGACGTAACGATCCACTTATGGAAAATGCCACGGCAGAAGAAGAAAGGCTCTTGTCGCTTCTACTCGGACATCAGCCCCTTTCCAACTATCTCCTCTCTCTCTCTCTCTCTCTCTCTCTCTCATTCAATTCTCTCTATTCCGCCTTTTTTTTGGAGAGAATCCTCTTAGTGTGCTCTAGTGGCCAGCCTCGTCCTCTACCCCCTTATCGAATACCCTCTCGGTTTATAAAATCGCGCCTGTACATAGGTTCGTGCATTTACATAGGTTGCCCACTTTGTCCCCCTTCTTCGTCTTCTTAATAGTGTTGATTGTTATATATATATATATATATATGGTATTTGAGAGTTACGGCAGGCCGGCGCGACTTTGTTACTCTGTTCGAATTATTCACGCTCTATTTGTTCAGTTATAGATCATATTTTAAATATTTGACGTTAGTTCGGTCGAATTACTTGATTTTAATATTAAATCGAGTATTCCGAGAACGTAAAATATGAAACGTAAATATGAAAAGAAATTGGATGCTAATACTAATTAATTAGTCATTAGTATTAATTATGTGATATATAACACATAATACTAACTAATTAATTACGCTAATCAAATGTTATCGTCGAGTTATAATAATTTATTCATTGCGTTATCAAAGTTCCAGTATTTTCCGTTCTTTTACACTAGATACCACTAAGAATACTCAAGTTTTTTAATTATTAAATTGAGTATTCTTAGTGGTATCTATTCTGATGAAAAAACGTAAAATATATAAATTCTAGTAACGTGACGAATAAATCGTTATAACCCAACAATAACATTTGGTCGGTATAATTAATTAGTTAGTATTATGTGTCATACATCACATAATCAACACTAATGACTAATTAATTAGTATCGGTATCCGGAATATAATTTCTTACACCATCGTGCGACTTTTACGAATAAAATATTCAAAAGAAGCAGAAAACGTACTTCGCGAGATATACGCGTGAAAAGAATGACGTTGATAAGAGAAATTGTCGTCAGTGCGAGAAAATAAATATTTATAATTACGCCGCGCGAGGTGACATTTAAGATAAAATTGGAAGCTCGAACGTGTCTCTCCCGTGCCGCGAAGTGAAAAGACGGATGGTGCGAAGGTGCGCAAGATGCCGCCCCAGCGAACATTCCTTCAACTTCCGCCTACGAATCACCTTTCGCGTTCCTTGATTGAAACGCGACGCGTTGATCCTCGCTGGATCGTCGATAGTAAATATATACGTACATATAGAAATAGAGGGAGAGGGAGAGTAAAGAGAGACGACAGCATAGCCAGGCCGTCGTAACGGGAGCATCCGACCGCCAATTAATTAGCCAGTTAATTAAACATTTAGACGCCGCTGGCGGTCGCCTAAAATTTAATTCGGCCATTAATTAATGCAGCCGCGGCGCGCGGGCGGCGTTCGAACGGAGCAGCGACCAGCTCGACGGGGTGCGCCGGGGGTTGAGGGGGACGGGGGGGAGCGGTGGGAGTGTTGGTAACGGAGGGCGACCGGCAGAGAGGGAGGGAGGGAGGAGGACAAGCCGGAAAATGCATTATTACCGGGGCTCGGTTCTCAGGTATTCATATTCGGACAAAACCGATAGAGAGCTCGCGCTTATCGGCGAATTTTTCTAGCTGGGAACGACGCTTGACGACGAAGGGAGAAAGAGAGAAGGAGAGGAAGAGAGAGAGAGAGAGAGAGAGAGAGTACCGTGTATCGGACGGAGAGCCACACATCGGCAGGCTTGTACGCCGAGATGGAAACAGCGGAGAAAAAATATTAAACGAATAAAAAAAAAAAAAAGAAGAACGAGAGGAAAAGGGAAGAGAAACAGAGGAGAAAAAAAACGGAGAGAAGAGAAACACGAGACGAGAGAGGGGCGAGAGGGACAGAAAGGAGGCAAACGAAAAGAGGAGAAACTCGTTAACGGGGGTACCGGGAGGGATTCGTTTCTCGTTTTTGGGTGAAGGGTGGGGACGCGGAGGGCGGAGGGCGCGACAAGCACATGTGCGCATAATGATCTCCGGCTATGGCCAGGTTATGTCGGCCGCGGGCCGAAAGGTTGCCTTTAATTAGCATAACTACCGCGTACCAACGTTAGCCGGAACGTAGCCTGGCCTAGCCCAGGCTGGTTGGCTGGCTCTGGCTCTCTGGCTCTCTGGTATGGTGGTAATATGCGCCCCGACTAGTCCTTGAGTTATTGCCTGATCAATAATCTATATGTAGCCGGCAACAGTAGCGTACACACCGTGCCGCTACACACCGTAGGGCGAGCTACCCACCGCCACCGCCGCCGCCACCGCCTCCTCTGTCCACGTAAAGCCGAGGCACCGTACGCTCTCGCAGCCTCCGCGGCTCTCTAAGCTTCCACCGATGAATATTGCAGCTGGGGTATCGCTCTTCGCCGATAAATCTTCCGCTCCTTCCCGTGCAAAACAAACGAATGCAACGGGGGGGGAAAAAAAAAAATATATATATATATGTAAATGTAGATACATGCATTTGTACATATACACGTGCGTGTATGCGCGATGGAAAGTGCACGCGTGTATATGGTGCACGAAGGAAAGCAAGAGGAGGAGAGAAAAAGGACTCGAGTGGGGGTTGGAGGATCAACAGAGAGGGTGGCCGAAAACAGAACTGGGCTAACTTCCGGTCCGCGACTGGAATAAGCATTAAGAGGTATTAGGGGTGCGCCGGCTCTCGTGTCCCGGGTGTACATATTATTTCCCACCCGTTCTCGCTTCTACGTCCACGCGGAGTGGGGAGGGAGGGGGAGGGGAATAACAATGCTGTTTTTCTTTCTTTCTCTCTATCTTCCTTTCCTTCTTTCTGCCTTCCTTTCTCCACGCTGTTTTATTTCTGGCTCGATTCCTCTCCTCCTCGCCTCCTGTCCCTCCGTAGAAATGGAATGGAAAAATGTTTCCGGCCGCCGGTCGAATGTATCGCCGAATTTTTTCGTTCCGGTCTATATCGGAGCCCGTCGATTTTCCTGCTACTGGCAGCCTCCTCGCTGGATGAAGATTATCGTGCACTCGTAACGGGGGAGTGGCGGTTTTCTGTTAGTTTACGTTTGAAATCGCTCGCGGAGACGGTTCGCGTCGGCTCGCGTTGCTGATTTTATTATCAACGCACGCCTGGGAAAATTTCTCCCCGCTACCGTCTTCGCCACGTTAAATATTAATACGCACCTCTTCTATACTTTGTCCACAGAAATCAGTAAATTTCTCTCGTAACTAACGTTTGTATTTTAAATACTATTTTAATTGCTATTTAAATTTCTTATTTACTTACCTCGGTGAATAGATAATTATTTTTGCACGAATTACGCAGAATAACGATGGAAGGTGAAGAAAGAAGCAGCAAGTTGCTATACTTCGTAGCAAGAGTCGACGTACGGCGTGAGATATCAATTAGATTAAAACCGTTTTTCGCACGAAATTTCCACCGTCGTTCTCGAGGATTCAGATCGTCTCGAACGCGATAAAATCAGCAGGAACGATTCGTACCAGCGATCGAAATCGCGACCGTGTGTTACGCGGATTATGGTCTGACCTATATCGACTGTTTCTACTTCCACTTAGCCCGGCAGTTTCGATATTCGGGGCACCTAACTCGAAACGAAATACTGCTCCGGCGTGCACCTACCGCGAATTATCGTTATTGTAGTATTAATTTCTCGAACGTCGTTAATACACCTTTACCGAGAAAGTCTGAACGAAGCTCGATGCACCATATTTTCAGCTAAACGCCCTCCGTATATTTCACGTACGAATTTCAATCGTACGTTTCCGATTTCCAAGAGTAAAGCTCCGTCGTATTTATAAATCGAAGCAACGACAAAAGGAAGCTTCTGAGCGGATGAATGAAAAAAATAACGTCGATCTCCGTGTCACCGTGACTCGATATCGATTCGAGCCGGAGCCGTTTTGCGAGCAAGCTCGTCAATTCGGTGTTCGACGTCACTCGAGCTCGTCAATTCGCATCATCGTCCGGCGAGATCGATTCCACCTAATCCGCGAGTCTCCTAATTACCGCAATAATCGTAAATAACGGCCACGACGCGAGCATATCGCTACGCTATTCACGGTGATGATTCACGGTGTTGCGGCATTCACGCAGAAAATGTCAAAACAGAGACATTTTGTGTGAAGACGTTGAAGGAAGAAAAAGTAGTAGTAATAGCAGAACCGGTAAACCGGCAGAAAAATCTGGGGCACCGACGAGTGGTTCGCACGAACCTCCGCTGGCCCCGAAACGTCGCGGTTAATCTGATTTACCCGCTAATTACTTGTTACGCCGTGAAACTTATCATTGGATTTGCGTGACGCAGCGCGCGCGTTGAATATTTCGCAAATAACGGGTCGGTCGTAACGCAGTCGCAACGGAAAGGATCGGCGGATTTAATCGAGAAATCTGACGCTCCAACGTGCGATTAGATAACGCAATTTTGCTACCGAAGAGCTCTTCGATAACGCGTAACAAATTTTATGAACTCGTTCTCTGTTTGACGCGTTGCTTCTTCGAATGAAACTTCAGTCGTTGGTTTTTCCAACGAGACATCGTGTTATCCGATAATAGTAATTTTCTGGCGACGTAGCCAGCTTCATTGTTTCATTACTGAAAAATTCCCGGGAACGGGACTGTTGCAATTTCTTTTTAACATAATTAAAGAATTACCTACGTGGAATGGGGAATGTCCTCGACATGCTTGAGTGGGAGCTTTCCCAAATTTATTAACTCAGGTTGGAAATTTACACGATCGTTCTAATTGTTTGTAACTCGTCGCTAATAAAGTTTAAATCTTTTCGTTATAAATTATAAATTTCTTTAACGTTCTATGTGCATAATTCAACTTTCTCAGGATCGAAGAGAAAAATTTGTTCTTCGAAAACGCAGTGTTCTTGTTTCAACAAAAATTCAACCTTAATAATGCTGAAACGTCTTTAGCTTGCAGCAGGGTTACATTTTTCATCAAGTTGGTCAGTAACGTTTAAAAGTATAACGCTACTCGTGTGACTGACTGACGATTGGTCGCAAAATTTAGCGAGTCAAATTCGAGCTCTGGAGAATTCAATACTTCGACCGTAATGCAAGTTTAGCATGGACATTCTTCACTTCTTGAAAATTACTCTCTCTTCCCTCGTCCCTCTTGATTGTTGCATGTAATGGAACGGGCTAGTAGTGGTGCTCTTGCTATTATTTTTATTAGAAATAATCGAACTCGGTAATTCCTCGGCATTCTTCCCGCCACGAGGGAATCGATTTTGGCATTCACGGTATTGTTTCCATTAAGGGCACTCAAACTCGCTATCTCCACGGCGTTCCTTCGATATTCGCCTCGATAATCGCAGACTGTCTCCCATTAGAAATGATCAAACCGCCGTTGCTCCCTTTATATCTATATATATATATATTTTCTCTTTCTTCTTCCTCTTTTCTTTTTTTTTTTTTCTTGTATTAAAAACAATCAACTAACTCGAGCTTCTTTGGAAAGAAAAAAAAAAGAAAGGTCTAGTCAACCGTTCGTTCCACGACGAGTCGACTCGAGAGAGCGGACGAAAAGCTGAATACCAGGCGAAACAGTTAAAATCGGAAACTTCTAACGAGAAAGTAGGAACCGGAAGAGCGGGTGTCCTCTGCAAGAATTCGTGTGTTGCAGGGTTCAGTCACCCCGGATCGACGCGTTATCGTCATCCTTCGATTCCGACTCACGTGTGCGTTGAGTCGTCCGGGGGAGGGGGCGACAGTTGAACGACGGGGGGCGGGGTGGAGGGATGGAAACCAGAGCAAAATAGAGACGGAAAAAGGGCGAGATAGGGGAAAGGAACAACGATAACGAGGAGGACAGAAACGAAAAGGAAAATGATGGTTTGGGATAGGACTGGGCCAGAGGGCGAGACGGACGAACTGGGAGGGAGCGGGTTGACGAATTGGGGTGCTATCGAGAATTCCTTACATTTCGTAGCCGGAGTGTACCGGTGGCTACTAATTTCGAGGACGACCAGAGGTACAGAGAGACGTCGCGGTACGCCTGCGACGCGTTCGAGGAAAAAACGAAGAGCGGGCCTCGGCGGCGATGGGGGCGGTGATGGAGAGTGGGGTGATCGGGGGGCGGTGGGCGAGTGATCGGAAGCGGTCGGAGGGTCGGGGGTGCGGGAGGGAAAGGTGCGGGAACGAGGCAGAGGGAGAAACGAACGAGACCGATCGCGCGAGGAGGCGAGAAAGAGGGAAGTGGAGAAACGGAGAAAGAAAGGGCGATAGGGCCAGAGAGAGAGAGAGAGAGAGAGAGAGAGAGAGGAGAGGGGGGCAGGGGTGGGAGGGAGGGAGGGAGGGAGGGTGGAAGAAGGAAGAGGGAAAAAGAAAGCCACCGAGCGACCAGTCCGGTTCTGGTTCGACGCAGTTCGGTTCGGTTCCTAGCCAGTAAGCGGTAGATTAAAGAGAAATGGCTACACGTTCATATTGATTTTTGTCCTCAGTTCGCGGGTGGATACGAGAGAGGGTGAGGGTGGCTGGTCGAGGCTGACGGTGAGGCGAGCTCACTCAGGAGGAGGAGGTGGTGGTGGAGAAAGAGGTAGAGGAAGAGGACGAGGAGGAGGATGACGAGGGTGGTGTGTACGCGCAGGAGAAAGACAGAACGCTCTATCCTCCGGTTCTCGTTCTCTTTCTCTTTCTCTTTCTCATCTCTCCCTTTCCACCCTCTTCTCGTTCCTCTTTCTCTTCGTGCTTCTGTGTGTATCTCTGGCCTCTTTCTCTTCCCTCGTCCTTCCCCTGGTTTCGTCTATGCTCGTCGTCGTTGTCCCTTTCTCTCTCTCTCTCTCTCTCTCTCTCTCTCCGTTTCTCTCTTTCTCTCTTTCTCCTTTAGTTGCCATCGCATCTCACCCTCTGCCACCCCTGGTGTTCCCCCTCGCACACCCCTCGTACCCCTCTCGATCGAGGCTACAGGTCTTTCTCTGTCGTTGACGCGCGTTCTCTCTCTCGTTTCCCTCGTGCCACCCTTCCCGCGACTCTCCGGCTTCCTCCCTGGCCTCTTCCTCCTCCTCCTCCTCCTCCTCCTCCTCCTCCTCCTCCCAGCGGCTTCTCATCCTACGCTCTTCAAGCCCCGCAGCCCCCTTCCCTCAGCCCCCGCCACATGCTACCCTGTCCGCCCCCCGCGCGCCTCCCACGTCCCTACAGCCGGCACAGGCCGTGATGCCCGCTATTCGAAGCCCTCTTTTTCTTTCCCGCCGCATTCACTACTCCCGGACTCCATCCTTGTCCCCGTTCCATCCGACACGGTCTGTCAGTCGGCGGAGGGCTGCCACCCCCGCCGGCTGAAAACTCGTCAAAAAATATACATTCCACGACGGCCGGCAATACGTCGATGCTTGTAACCGAACGCGTACCGAACGTCGACTGGAAATGGAGACGGATGGAGAGAGACAGACAGAGAGAGAGAGAGAGAGAGAGGAGGGGGGATGGGACACCAGTTGAGAAAGAAGGAGGGAAGGTAGTACAGAGTGTACGGGAGTAGGGGGTGAACAACGGAGAGAGAACCCGGAAGGATTGATAAAAAAAAAGGGGGGGGGGACAGAAAAAACGAGAAACAGAGGAAAAGAGGAAAAGGGGGAACGGACTGATAACGATGCAAATTTTCCAGGTATCTGCCTCCTAGGGAACACCGAGCTCGCGGTTATTTCGCTCGGGGGATGCGGCAAATGAAGTTGAGAACGTTCGCCGGCTGTCTAGTAGGAGCTGCTCGAACGAGAGACCCGATTAGCCGCGTTGGTCTCGTGGACACCATACGATCACGATCGACCCCTCCCCCACTTTCGTCCCTCCTTTTCGAGTGTCATTAGGGGACATCGGATAATAGGTCACGAGTACACAGAGAAGATCTCGTGCCGGAGGATCGTTCAGAGTGTTCCTCAAATGTTGTCGAAATTTTGCATTCCATCTGTAATTCTATCGGTCTGTAATCGATGTAGATCGACTTCTTATTTCTGGAAATGAGAAGTCCGTGCTCTCGTCGATGCTCGAGTTCACTTGTACCCTCATAAATTCCTTAACGAGTCTTACGATAGTCGTGCTGAATTCGTGACGATCTGACCGCGCGCGGTGTATTATATTCATCAGGAATCAGGCTGGTTCAACGATCAACAGGAATGGTTTTTTTTTCTTCACGTTCACGAGGTCCCACGACAAACAATTAACCGCGCGCGACGAGCGTCGTTAGCTCCCTCTGCTTGCGATTTCATTGTCTTCTCCCAGTTGCTGAACGATCAAAACGCCTGGGACGACGCCTCGAGGGGAATTAGAACCCGAGCTCGTCCGTTACTCACCCTTTCACCCTTTCACCCTTCTTCGCCATTCGATATGCTTATTAGAGAAAGGGGGAAGGTGTCTTCTTCGATGCACTTTCACCTTTGTGCTCAAAGCGTCCAGTTCTTTCCCCTCTTTTTTTTTTTTTTTTTTTTTTGTGAGGACGGAGAACAATCGCGAAATATAAACGATCGGAGCAGGAAATGTTTTCCTTTCTGGATTTAGCGAATATATTTAGAAATAGATCGCTCGCTGTCGACACGATCGCTTCCGGTTTCCAAAATTCTCCGTGTTACATTTGACGATCGATATCTACGAAATAAAACCTGTTCCCGTAGCCTCTTCCGGATATTCACTGATTGACAGTCGAGTTTGATATCGCCGAGTTAAATATATACATTTGCGAACGATTAACTTGCTCCGTGGCACGTTAATTTTATAACACGAACATGATTTGTTGTCTGAGCTGCGTGGGTTGTCGCAGCTGCATGACTCGTTTATTAAATTGCGAATGTTTGCGCATCGGCGAGAAATTTGGAATTGCAAAAATACGTACTAAGTATCCAAATTGCACCCTTTACAACGAATAAAACGAATTTCCATTCTATTTTTAATTGTAACGCATAAAAACGCGTCTCGATTATGTTGCAAAATTACAAAAATCACTATCACGAGCAACAGGAATTGCTGTGCGAATTATTTATGTACATGTACACGTGTATGTAAATACGTGCAGGCGCATTTCCGATGAAAGTGATACAGGTCGAAAAAGCGCGTGCTCCGGGAAAAGCGAGGAACAGTTTCTGAACGTAATTAAACATTATTTTGTCAATAAAGAAACGATACAATTCAAAATAACGCCTTTCACTTCAATAACTCGTACTTGTGCACAATGATAATGAACGGAACGAAACACGTAATAGGGCACGCATTGAAACTCAGTGTACAGATCACAAGAATCAGAAACAGCGACGTAATTACTTTCCACGGGTGAAATTATGAACATAAACGAATAATATTTTCATAATTCGTCGAGTAGCGTCTCTGCAACATTTTCATAATGATAATTTGAAAATCGCATTTAATTAAAAATTATCGCCCGCAACGCAAGTTATGGATGGATAAATATTTCGTAGTATTTCTGTAGCACAGTGTACAGGCACACTTTCTAGAAAAAAAAAGAAAACATATTAAATGGTTCCAGCAGAAAGTTGAGAATGGCCGCGTCGATGACCACGTGGCGCTAAAAAAGCTTCCCGGACGAATGAGTTTAATTTTCAATGGATTTCACGTATTCAACGGCAGAACGCGGATAATTGTGTCGAGTCTTGCGAACAACTCGAATCGATTTAACACGCCTAGCAGTGAATTCTGTCGCCCATAAGCACAATTCGACCGACCTTGCGGTTTGCATTCTAACTCCGGTCGCGACCACGGCTAACGCAATTATCCCGCGGACTCGGAAATTGCACCTATGGAAAATCGGGTTTAAACTCGCCCTATCCAACGATTCGTTGTAACCGAGTCCAAATCGCTCGTCATACCCTCGTTGTCGTTTCTTCAATTAGCTAATTCTTTGCTCCGTCCTCTGTTTATCCACTCTCGAGAAAGTGAAAGAGTCGAGGCAACCATCAGGTTGCACACGGTGTTAACGTTTCTCGACGTCGACTCGCGCGAACATCCGGAAATCCGTTCGTCATCCGTTCGACGTTCGAACTCGGAGGAATTCCCAGAGGAAAAATCATCGGAGGAAGGAACGACGTTCGCGAGAGAGAAGCACGAATCTACCGACCGATCAACCATTCCTGGCGAATAGACGAACGAACGAATGGAAATCGAAAAAGAGAAAAGAAGAGCGAAAGAAAAAGAAAAATATCACACGAATATAATTCTACCGGGTTGAAAGAGAGTCCCCCTCCGGCGGGGGGACAGGGGCAGGAGCGGGGGGGGGGGGCAGTAGGGTTGGGTGAGGCTGGCTGGGCAGAAATAATTTCTTCCTTCGAGCGCAACTTCGGCGCAACGAGGACGAACGGCGGAAGAGAAGAGGGCTGGCAGTCTCCTCTGGCGGAACTTGACAAATTTTCAATAAGATCGCTAATTGGCCGGTTATTTCATCCCCCGCGAAAAAGAATTCAGTGACGCCGGACTTGGTCCCCACGCCACCCCCTCCTCCTGGCCAGCCCACCAACGGTCCTCCACCTCCGGCCACTCGCCGCCTCTTCCTCTTTCCTCTTTCATCCTCCTCCTCCTCTTCCTCCTCTTCCTCCTCTTCCTCCTCCGCCGCCCTTCGGCCCGCCACCGCCGCCGCTGGCCCGATATTCCCGCTCATATCCCCCGGCTATCAATGTATAGTCGCGTTATCGATCGGGTCCGGCTTTCATTTTTTGCTTATTTGACTTTTCGGCCCGGGCTTTCGTCCGTTCGTTAGCTCTTCTTCGAGGGCCATCGAACGACGCCCCACCGCAAATAATTTTCCAGATAAGCTCGAGCGCGAGCCGTTGCGAGCCGCGCCGCGCCGCGCCGCGCCGGCCCCGGCCGGAAATTTTTTCGATCCTTCCCGCCTCCGAACGTTCCGAACTAGCGAGGGCTAGCCATGCGTGCATTTACCTCCCGTATGTCCCGTTTTCTTTCACTTTCCGATCTATTCGTTTCTTCTGGAAAATGCGAATTGCGAAAAAGTGGGAAGTTTGGGTCGAGTCGTCCGTTCATAATGGTTCTGCTTGAATTGTTGCAATTCAAAGCGGGAAAGACGAGTTGTTAACTCGTCGTTTGGATTAGACGATGATCCCTCTTCTTTTTTTCCTCTTTTTTCCCTTCTTTTAGTGATTCGTTACTTTTCTATCGCGTAGTAAACTCGAAAATAAACTGTATCACGCCCAAGTTCCCATGGATTAAAACTTGAGAGGAATTGTTTCGTCTCTGTTAACTTTTAATTCCGTAATTATGGAAGTTTTAATTAAGGGACGATCTGGTTAATAAGTTAAATATCCTACGGAGGAGTATGAATGAGATTTGGTTTAGAGTTTAGTAGATCGGGCTTAAATGGACTGGTCTCGCGTAGATTAAAAATGGAATCTTTTGTTTGTAACGGCTTCGAGTATCCAAAACAACAAATAATCAATAAACGTGTTTCGATTATTAGCAGATCGATTAAGAGTAAAACCGAAATTAAGTTCGCGTCTTCACTTTGTGGGTACTTTTCTTGGTTTCTCAATTGAAAAAGTTACATAGTTTAGGATTCAGTAAATTAGTTGGAAATATGATGAAAGAGTAAATGATGAATGAATTGAAAGTGTGTTAAGAAAAGTATAGATCAATTGGAGAAGGTTATTCGTTGGTCAATTGAAAAAAAATTAATGATAAAAGGTACATTTCTTTCTTGGTAAATCCGGAACAGACGTAAATAGATGTAATTAAAAAATTTTGTTATATTTTTAATAATATTATGTTAAATATTCTTATTTGTTAAATAACGTTGCTATATTCAATTCTGTAATTTGAAGGATTTATTAAAACGAATTTCTCTTTTAATCAATTATATCCTACAAAATTAATTATTGTAGATTATAACTTATACGTTCCAAATCGATCGTTTCGTGAATTTAAAACGTTAAAGTACCTATTTACAGCACAGGTATTTTTCAATCGTAGGAATCTTTTCTGTTGCGGATTTGTGTGGATTCCATCGAAGTATTTATTATCCCAATATATCTCTTGTTTGTTGAAAAAATAATACGTCAGCTACTTTATTTAATTTTTTCATTAATATTGAATTTATGTTGTCAATTTACGTATTGATTTTATGTCACTTCAATGCTTGGTCTATATAATGAATTACGAGGAAGAAAAAACGTTTGAGCAAGATAGATTTTAAGATCGATACTCTTCGCGTAGAGTGTAATTTCGAAATTTTCTTAATTGGTGAGTGTATTCATTCGTAAGAAACAATGCAAATAAATTGCAAGAGTCGATGAAATATTTTTACAAACGTTGGACATTTAATATTGTAAATGAAAGGAAAACATATGAAACTCTTGTCTTATAATTTCTATTTAATCGAGATATAATATTTACAATCATCGTGCGATATTGTCACAAATTATTCTAATCAATATTTTTTAATTTTAGCAAATAAGACATTGCTTTAATTTCAATCTTATAACCTCAATCTTAAAATTTCAACTTTGCAATCTCTATTTGATCGAAACTTTCTCAAACTATTTTAATTAGTTTCATCTGCAAAAATTAATATTTTTGAATTAAATTTAAAGATCTGTTTAAACTACTCACAAACGCTGTGTCACGTTTTGTCTCGAACAGCGATCGATTTTTATGTTTCACGATTTAACCCAACGTCAGACCACACGTTTAACTGGAATTTCGAATTTATCTCGAGAAATTGTAAATGACGAGTCCAATAAAGGACCATAAAGTACCATCAGAGACGTTGTAATTCTTTAGGAGATACTCCTTAATGTGTCGATTACAATTGCAGGGATCAATCTCAGTTCTAATTCAATTGCAAAAGAAGTCTCATTTGTGTCTGATAGATACGCGTTCGAGTGTCCTCGAAATTTCAAATTACCCCGCGCAGGCCCAAAAGATCTCGAAATCGGACAGCCACCCTCGCGGAGCCCTCGCCCCCAAAATCATTCATCGTCGAAGTGTGCCTTCGAGTCTGCGCTCGGAAAAATCCGAAATGAAAAATTCCCGGGTGGAAATAACGTGTTTCTCCGGCGTGGCGTGTGCATCGGCCAAGTTCATCGATTCCTCGATCGATTCCGCGGCTTACAATTACCTCGCCCCCCTCCCTCCCCTACCTCCACCCTCGGGCGCGTTACAAGCGAACGAACCACCGCAGTCTTCGAAAGTCCGCCGGTATTCCGGCGTATTATTAATAAAATATTATAGAACGCTTTATAAAAAAGCTGGCCGACCAGAGAGAGAGAGAGAGAAAGAGTTGACGGAGAAAGGGAGAGATGGACGAGGGGGGTGCGGTAGGAGGCAGAGGCTCGAATAAACCACAGATACCGGCGCTATAGAGAGCTCGCGCGCTGCCTGAAAGAGAGAGGATCGTGCCAGGAGAGCGGGCGAGGGTGAGGGAGTGGTCTACGGGGGTGGTCGGAAGGGCGAAAGGTGTGCGCTGCGGGGGACGGGGCTCGGCGAGAGAGAGTTCTGGAGTTCGAGCGATATATTGCGACTAAACCAAACTGACGGAATGCCAAAACTTTTTTGTAATTAAATTTTTCACCGCGGTAGAAAAGCCTGCAGGTTAGGAAGGGGGGCGGAGAGGTTTGGCGGTGGAGGCAGGGGGATGCCAGCCCACTATGCACACGGCCGCCGTTGCACGGCTTTTTCGTCGACGACGCGCCGCGCGGTCCCAGCGCAGATTTTTTCTTTCCCGCCTGTTCCCTCGGCTTTTTCCCTTTTCTCACCCTCCCATCCTCCCCCCCTCTCTCTCTCTCTCTCTCTCTTCTTTCTTTCCTTTTTCACCCTCGTATTTCCTTCCTTTCTTTTTCTCGGTTCTGTCCCTTTCCGTCTTTTCGGTCGGCTCTCATCGCTCATCAATCCACCTGGCCAGGCTACGACTGCCTTTGTTAATGGGTTACAGGGGCCAGACGCGTCCTTCCCGGGGAAAAATAATAATAGTTTCGGACGAAGCTGTGTCGCGCACGTTCCGTTCGCTGCTTTCCGAGTTTCTCTTTTGTTGGCGAGTCGGTTCATCCCGGGGAACAACGGGGTTGCGAGTGTTGATTGGGTGTACGATGCTGCACGTTCGTGCGACGAGTGCTCAATCGCTCGCTCCTTGAGATTTCGGGAGGTGTTCGGAGATCGATCGCGCTAGGCTTAACGAAAACGTCGTAGAACACGTCGAATCGAATGGTAAAATGTGGTTACATGTCGATGATATTAATTATCATAACTTTAGTTGCTATTCCTAGTTCATCTGGCATTATAGTTCAGCAATTTGTTATGTTTGATTTGACAAAGGCGTTTTGCTTTTACATCGCGAAATATACGTTGAATTCAGTACATGAATAACTACGAAATCACCTCATCTTTAATGAGATATTTATTGTTAATTAAACTAGACTGTAGGTTGTTACGCGTTTGTGAGAAATTTATAAAATATAACATAAAAAACATATATAATTGCATTGTGAAAAGACGCATAAAATATCCAAGGCATATGACATTCAGTACGTAAAATAATTTTCTATTAAAGTTCTACCTTTTTCAATGTTACATTTTCAGAAATATGAATTTGCAGGAAGATTCACAATTCAGTTATAAGTGTAATTGCTATTCTTAATCTCTCTCATATTTTTGTTCTGGGACTTTATATATCATATCTAAAAGGATCGTTAAATGTTAAAACATCTATTTGAATTATGTACATTACTACCATAATTTTTTATTTTTATATTACGTAATACTTGGCTATAATTACTTTTTCTATATTATAATGCTTAACATTATACGTTATTCCGCTCTATCTCCCCTTTCTCCGAGTAATCAGTATTTTCGTTTTCGTTTCAGTTTCTAATTATCTCCTCCTTTAACATAACATATAATAATTAAAAAATGTTTCATCTTTTCAAAATCCTAACGATGAGTTTTGAAAAATTAAAATAACTGCACAAAGTATAGAGATTTATATTATGTTGCATTCGTCAAGTTTGTTTAGCCAGCGACTTCCTCGATACATTTTTAATATTTTATTAATCTTTCTTTTAGCCTCCACATGTCCGACAACTGTAATAATCTCAATTTTTATATGTTTCATTAACATTAGAAATATAAAAATTGCAAAATAAGGAAGTCACAATGCAATGAATAAGAAAACTGCACGACTTGTACCCCAGTACGATTCGTCTCACTGAAAAGCCCAGAAGCAACTGTTCTGACTGGGAAATGAAGACGACATTTTGCCGTAAAATTTTATTAATATGCAAACATTTGAATCGATACAAAACAAATTACAGGCGCGATCGCTCAGTACCAGACAACGCCACTCCTACTCGAGGTCTACCCACGCCTCCTCGCGAATCACGTGACCCAAATCAACCAATCGCTAATTTTCGTTGCATTAGCGTTGCATTTGAAGAGGCCCGATTTTCTGGGTTACCCCCGCTAAAATCACTTTCAGTGATAAAAAAAAAAAGTTTGTAATACAATAGAGAACACAAAAAAACATACATTTTACGAATCATTCAAATCCGTCGTAAATCTGCAAAATTACCGACATCACTTAAAAAGAAATTCTAAATTGGTCTAAGTTTTTACCATTTCGGTAGTTCCAGTGTTGAAATAAAATTTCCCGTGCGACGTCGAGCTTCTTCCAACGTAAAAAGAAGTCGAGCGAAGCGAGTCGTGCGAAACTTCGCCTCTCGTGCCTCTCTGGCACAGCCTTTGAAATCAAGAACGTAGACTCGCGTACCGTCGATCGATTTTCTAGCCTTAACCGTTCGCCTTAAACTAGCAAACAGTGGGCTCGTGGCGCGATGTCGTTTTCTTCGTCCCGGAAATTTAGGAAATTAATAAAAGTGCAGGGGCCGATATCGCGGGGATAAAAATTGTCCGGCGAAATCGGAACAACCGGCGGAGAGGAGAGAGGAGGCGGGAGGGGAGGACGAAATTTACGCGGGCGTACGCGCACGTGCTCGGCCAAGGAGACCGAGTAAATTACACGGCGAGTAATTACGTTGTCAGAATTTTATGCCCGGCATCTCCGGCCGAGTTTCTCGAACAAACGATTCCACGACAGCTCGAAAAATGCCTGCCCTCCGCGTAAATAATCCACGAAAGAACGAAAATTAACTCCATTTGCCGGATGGAGGGTGTTCTCCTCGAGTCCGCGCCGTGTTCCCTTTCTACGTGGACGTTGAAACCCGTTGAAAGCTTGGCTGATGAGATCGAGGAAATGTTTTACCATACCGAGGAATTGTTACGTTCACGCGAGGATTGTATCAGCATCCGAGCGAGGCTCACGGTGAAAAAATATTAGACAATGTTTGGACGTTTCATCAATTACGAGTAATAGGGAATACACTTTTTCGGAGAATTTTGTAAATTTTGTAAAAATATGGTTACGTTACTGTTGAAAATAGTATTGGTTGCTGATTTTCTAAAATTTCTGTACATCGTTTAGTCGTCAGAGCAATATTTTCCAAGACTATATTGGCGAATATCGTATCTCGATTACAAAGTATATTGATTGTAACGAGAGTGCTGTAACTGGGAAAGACCGATGGCTTAATAGTGTTTAATTTCGAGAAACTGTGAATAAGATTAATATATCGTACAAGCTTAATCAGGTCGTTCTTTAACTAGATTTTTTTTTTACGATGCCCAACCAATCGTAAGATAATGAAGCTGTAGATACATGTAATATAATTTATTTGCGAAAGAAATAAAACGCACAAGTACGAAAGTGACTGCACTAAAAAGATTGATAATTCGAGTGATCGGTTAATTTGTTTTCTTCGATAAATAGTTTAACGTACTTCCAAGCATTAAAACATACTCTTCGTAAATATTTAAAAATTCATAAAATAATACTTTTCGACGGATAGATAACATCACAGTATTGTTTTTTATAATGTATAATTTCGCTAAATCTACGAGCCTCTGAAATGCATTTCTTTTCCTACACTAGTTCACTCAGGTAAGCGTAAATGTGAAAAGTTGCAAAGGGACGAGAAATTCAATTGATACGAAATTCAAAGAGCTGAAAATACCGAGGAAAGAAAATCACATGTATTTGAGAAAACACTTTGCACAGAAAATTTCTCGCGGAAACATCCGCGGGATCTTTGGATTATCCACTGAAGGATATCAAAAGAAGCATCGCAACGCGTGACCTCGCCGCCTCATCCCCGTCTCTGACCGTCCTCTAAAACCACCTTCATAATTAAATAACAAGCACCGACCAATCCGTACCTCTCCAAAAAATACTCCAATTACCATTATCCAATTAACCACCACTAATGCGCGCGCGTATCACGTGAAAATCAGAGGAAATCCCTTTCATACTTGTCTAACCAGACCCTTCGAATCGCGAATATCCAGCGGCGAAGCCGCGATCGATC
The DNA here is from genome assembly GCA_032399605.1 of Melipona beecheii. Classification (NCBI taxonomy): domain Eukaryota; kingdom Metazoa; phylum Arthropoda; class Insecta; order Hymenoptera; family Apidae; genus Melipona; species Melipona beecheii. The sequence goes on from JAUCMO010000101.1 coordinate 2,325,626, forward strand.
AAAGCGGAAAGAAAATTTCATCCGCGAGCCCGAAAAAGAAGAACCAGGTAAAAACGGGGCGAAACGAAACGGACGTACCGGGGGGTAGTCGAAAGAGAGCAGAAAAGAGAAAGAGAGAGAGAGAGAGAGAGGAGAGATAGCCAGTTCCTGCGGGCACGATCGTTCGTTGGCCAACGGAACCAACCCTTCCGCCTGGTGGATGAAAAATGTGTAATTTTTATTAATTGTACCTTTATTAATTTTCACCGGCGAGTCCTCGCCACCGAACAAGGGTTGGCGGTAAGAGGGCTGCGAGGAGAGAGGGTGGGGAATGAGAGAGAGAGGGGTAGTGGTGGAAAGCATGGAACGCGGTACGAAAAGCGTTACATGCATGAACGGCACGTGTGCGCGTACCTACAGAGTCTCTGGCTGCAATAATGGCCCCTCGGCGTCGACTCCATTTTCCTCGATCGGTTCGCGTTCCGTCCCAATGCTCCTGACAAAATTGTTTCGTCCCGATGCTTCTGATAAAACTGACCTAGCCAGCTTGCCTGCCGGTCCGCCGTCCTCTTAGAGTCGCTGTCGAATTTACCGGTTTCGCCGATGCCTTCCCCCCTTTCTTTTTTGGACTTTGAAAGATTTCGAAGAATCTACTCCCGCGAGGAATTCTCGATCGTGACCTGAAGACATTGTCGAATGGATAACGTTGTCGAAGTTGCTGCGAGGACTGTGAGGTTCATCGAGTCGAGGACACCGTGGAAAGATTTTGTCGAGGGTAGGTCGATGAGCGAAGTTCGTCAAAGAGTGGAATTTAAACGGTAGACTTTTGCTCCTCGATTTCGTACGGGATTTTGACGTTGCTGAATAATTTTGGTGGATTTTCGCGTGGTGTGCAGGAGATTTATTAAGATTTATGTGAGTATTATGGGAGTAATTTGAAGCTGCAATTTAGAGAGGAGATGCGCATAATTGGGAGTTTCTTTGTTAATTAATTGTGTTATGTTCTTGATACTGGCAGATTTGTAATTGATAGAGTTATGAAGGAACGTGTAGATGTTGTGAAGATATATCATGATACAATACTATTTCCGAAAATACTGTTGTTTCAGATTCTATAAAATCTTTCTTCAGAGGTCTGCTCCGTTTCTCATTTTCAAAACTACTGGTGGTGCTAGAATTTAATAGGCTTCCGATCAGTGGCTTCTAAATTTTTATTTTAAGCAAACTGTGTCGATTCTGTTACAAAAACTTTCTTTATTTACAGATGCGCTCGCTACTGTATAAACTGTATTTAGGATAACATTAATTCAATCCCCGAAATCTTTTCCCGATTCGGGATTCGCAAGAGGTTTCAGACATTCCCGCAATCCTCTTCGAGTGCTTTCAAAATCCGTAAAATCCGTAAAACGGACCTCGATCTCCGAAAACTTCGACCACTTCGACCCCCTTCTCCTCCGCCGTGTCTTTGTCCCTCGAGCAAAGAGCGTTCAAACGTCCCGTCATAACCAAGTTCAAAAAACCTATCTTCGCCTTATGAAGACCAAACTCTTTCATCTCTCGTACTTGCACGACGATCTGCGTTCACTTGAATCGCGCAAAGCGCCAGTACAGCCAATTTTTTTCGTCTTCATCCTTCGTTTAAGACGTGTAAATGTCTTGTCGCGTCCCGTGATAACTATTGGATCGTAGAAAACGCAAACGCAGTCAATTTTCTTCCCCTTCGTCTCTCGTCATATTCTGTGTCTTACATTCTTGTACAACGTTTGACGTGTATTTCGATCGTACAAAGTGCAGACACAGTCGACACAATCGAAGATCTCGCCATATCCTAATGTGAAAATCCCATGTTCATTTCATTGAGAACAATGATTTCCCCTTTTTTCCTCATTGTACCACTTGGATCGTACAAAAAAGTAACGCAATTGATCTTTTTCGTCTTTATTCCTTATCGCTTAAGACGTTCTCATTAACACCAACCACCCCTTTCTTCTTTCACTCTTGCACAACGATCAACATTCGCGCGAAACGTAAATAGAGCGAAAAACATTTTCACGTTCAAACATCTTGTCACAAGCTACGTACTCTTTCATCAAGAACAACTCTTTCCTCTCATTTTTCGCGCAACGATCGACGTTCACTTGGATCGCACAAAGCGCAGACACAGTCTGTAGCCGCGAATTCGATTAAGAAATTTCACACGGGGGCCCGAATTCGAAAACGCGGTCCAACCCGCTATCGAATTAACCCCCAGAGAGAAAGAGAGAGAGGGAGAGAGGGAGAGAGAGAGAGCCAGGTACGTTCCTTTGTCGCGTCCGTGTGTCCGCTGTGCCAATTATTCTCCTCTTTTGTACGGTGCTGCCCGAGTGAATGCCCGGCCTGGAAGTAGCTGTATAACGTTACCGGTAACTCAATAACGATCAGAAAGGCCGTCGCGCGTTGGTAACCAAAACCGGAAGCGCACGCGAATAAGGAAACCCTGCAGTCGCCGCGAGGTTCCGCACCCTAGTGCACCGCACTTTCTATTATCTGTATGCTTGGGCCTCGAACGCACTCGATACGAATTCGAGGTGAGATGGAAAGACTGAAGAGCACTAGGTACGGTGAGAATTTGGTGAAGATTATGAGTTAGAAGTAGAGTAAAAGACTTGGAATTTGAAATTTAATTCGTCGCACACGTGTGTGTTACACAAACTTTGTTTTCAACTGTAAAACGAATATAAATATATACCACTTGGTCCTTTGACATCTGAGTGATTAATTTTTAATTAAAAAAAGTCAATCTCAACTCTCGAGTAAATTTTTACTAACATCGGAAGAAGATGATTCTGAAGCAGCATGCGGAACCCCGCTAGGAGCGGGTAATTATAATAACAAGCGTCTGCGATAAGGAGTACGCTGCTATCAGCACTGATGGAGTCTTAGGCAGTGGACTCCGAGACGAAACGCAAACTCTCGGCTTTCTCTCTCTCGGCGTAGTAGAACCATAGGGGGGGCTTTCAGCCCGTTCTGGCCAGAAGGGCACACTAGTAGCCTGAGGCTACAGTTCTGGTACATCGAAGAGAGAGAAAGCGAGAAAAGTTTGCGCGTTTCGTCTCGGAGTCACTGGCGCCTAAGACTCATATCATCACTAGGCTGATGGCAACGGACTCTTTACCTCAGACGCTTGTTGTTATAACTACCCGCTAAGGTGGGTAGAAGATCATCCACCCCTCCCTAGCGAGGTTCCGCATGCTGCTTGCTTAACATCGAAGATCGGTAGGACCTCGACGCTAGGCGCGCAGCCACTTGCGGCTTGTGCTAGTCGAGTGTTCGAAACTCGTAGTCGAGGAATCGTTAGGGCCGCTACACTTCAGAAAATAATAAATTTGTGTGTAGAGAATACAAGTATGTATAGAATATACTTAGGAACATTTACTCGTAATAATTTCCTTTGTTCCCTCGAAATCGTGGTTTGTAGAAAAACTAAACATGCATATGCTAATATCAAGGGATTTAACATTAACTGATTAAATATATAGTTACACTACCGAAGGTGATTTTTTTAAATATCGAGACTTGTTAACAATTAATTATTGAAATAATTTCATAACTCCTGAAAAGTAGGTATATATTGTTGTATCTGTTATCTAAACTTTATCAATATAATAGTAATTTCTCATTACACGGTGTTAATGAAATTTCAAGCTGCTTTGTATAACATACACATATAACATATTCATAGAAAGTTTCCATAAATGTTCAAATATTTTCGCAAACCGTTGAATGTAAAATTGACCAGCGATTCATTCACGGTCTTTTATTTCGTGTATCTTTTGTTTGAAATAGTGTGGCAACTTCATTAGTATTCCCTTTGCAATAGTATAATGAATATGCACGAAATTCCAGTCATCTTCCTTTATGAGTTTAAATTCAGTTACTCTGCGGTCAAAGCTGTATATAATATTAATACTGTTTTCGAAGACCGCTACCAGCGGTCTTCTATATTTATTTCTAGCGATGCTAGTTTTAAAAACGAAGAATGAGACGAATTAGCCAGGGTGCTATAAAAACCAAAATAAGAATATTTTCCAAAAATATATAGCACCGCGTTAAGAATAAATTATTAATCATATATTAACACATGTGTCAATTAATAAATTAATAAATTAATAAAATAAATTTTTTAGTTTCAACCAACGTATAAATAGAGAATGTACCAAATTTTAATCTTAACTAGTATCAGCGACAATTTGAGATAAGCAATTAGTATCAGTTACTTACAGTTAGTATTATTGGAATCTTCCATTTAATTGAATTTTGTTATTAATGCCTGTCACACAGAATGTAAAATACAAAATAGAATCAAATTTCAGTAATCTGATATAAATCGTTATAGTCACTTATGATTCAACGAATACTAACATATAACATTTGGTTAATTCAGTTTTGATAATATAATGACTATTACTCCAAATGAAAGTTCAAAAATTACTTTATACTTATAGAGTTTGAAAATATAAAAAGTACAGTTTTAAATTCTACATTACAGAAGAGAATCTATCTATAACACAATTAGTTATTCACAAGCAAAAATTGCCTATCTATTTACGTATCTATGTGTACGCTTATTTGTCACGTTATTTTCTAATATGCCGTAATATATATCAAAATTTAAAGTTCCAAGATTGAAAGTTATTATTACAAACTCTGATTTTATCAGAGATTAATAAAACAATTAGTGTCATGTGTTACATGAGAAGGAAATTAAAATATTTATTAATCATTCTAGAATATTGTAAGACACTCTAGAACTAGTTTAAGGACTAAAATTGATTTCAGTCATAATTTAATATTTAAGAATTTAATGAATAACTTATAGAATATATTTGTACATAGAATATATTTCACTAATTGCAAAATTTTTGGTAAATAACAATTATTAAATAGATTGGAATGTATATATATATATATATATATAGGTAGGAACAGATCAATTTAAATTAATTAGGTAATTGCAAGGGTTTTGATATCGAAAAACTGAATTTTAATAAGGTCGATTTGAACATATCTTAACAGTAAACCTACCACAATTATCCTACAATAACTATCAAAGAAATTAAAAAGCACAGAATATGAAAAATTTTATAATGCAATTAGTCAGACAAGTTTTTAGTCGTATATTTTATAAGAAAAAGATCATTCAAATCACCGAAATTGCACCATTGTGAATCTAGAAAATTTGTATGAAAAATTAAAAATTGATCTACTGCCACTCTGATAGTTCTAGTCTGAATAGTTCTAATTTTGCCATGATCTTCAGATTTTTATATCTCAATTCTTCTCTCGTTGAAAAAAAAAGCAAACAAATTTAATACTTTAAGAAAATAACGTATTGGCATAAAATTACAAACAAAATAATTCTTTTACATTTTTTCCAAACTTAAAGGAAGAAAATTGCAAGAAAACTTGGAAAAATACAACTGAATTGAAAATAATCTAATGAACGGAACAAGGTTCGCACTTTACAGTATGAAACGAAGAAGCAAATAATAATCCACCTGGGTGTCTCTTTTTACACGGTCGATGTGTATCGCATAAAAGGAAATCGAACAGAAAGGAAACAAATTAATATTTTTTCACGAAATCGATATTCCTCGCCGTTTTCTATTATACAATGAATTCGTTTTCTTGTTATTGAAACAACATTGCTGTCGTGCAATTATCTTTACGCGTTTGCAGGAAATTTCAAAGTGTAAAACTGCTGAGATAATTGCGCGTAATATGGAAAAATAAGTAGACTATCCGAAGTATCATTGTATTATTAGTAAGTAACATTATTACGTAAATCAATTTATCTTTTAATAGTAGTTCTTAAAAATATGATTCTTCATAAAGATCCACGCTCTGATGATGATGTCTATTTCATTTATTCTTTTAATAATAATTCTTTACAATGAATCACGTACATTTTCGGCTATGTTTGACTCTAATTGAGTTTTTAATTTTATCGTTTTGTCGTGTAACTGTGAACAAAACATGCGAGGAAGAACACGTGTAACTGTGAAATATTAACGAAAAAAAAAAAAAAAAAGAAAAAGGAAAAAGAAATACCAGATGAAAGGAGATCCAGGTATATATTCAAATATTCCCAGAAAATTCTTTTTCGCGTTCCCCCATACGGAAGGTTAAACAGGACACTAGTCCAAGGTCCTGTCGAAGTCGGAATTTATCGACGTTTCACTTTCCTTACGATGACCCGGATAATCGGCGTACCTGTGACGTACACGATCCACGCCCCCGCGATAAGATCTTCCCTCTTGGGACTCAGCCAGCGGAAGTACCGCTTTAACGCTGATTAATCGTCTCTCGGTCACCTTCCCAAATATCTTCAAGCCTCTTCCCGAATTTCTTCTCTCTCTTTCACGCGCTTCTCTTCTTTCCGTAATTTCCATCGTTTAACGTTTAAGAGAAAAGGGCTGGAGGGGGAAAAATATTTGAAAAGAGGCTTACCATTCTCGCGAACGGAACACGTTCGAGATAGATAGATCGAGTCGAAAGATGCTCGAGGGGGGGGAAATGCCACGAGGCTGATATTCGAACGAGTGGGGAACAGGTTCCGGTTGCCGGTTGGATCGCGACGGTCGATCTAGACGCTCAAAGTCGTCGATCCTCGACGTCAGCCGGCCGTGCCGCTCGTTTTCAATGCATATTAATCACGCGGAGATCGCTAGCTTCGCGATCGCGGCCATTCATCAAACCGGGCGATTCGGAAATCTGCTACGCAGCAAACTGCCGGCCTGCCTCCTCGACAAGCGTCACCGTGAACGAAACGCGTTTCCACGACGAAAAAAATCCGCCGGATCCTTCCTCGACGCCGGAGGGGGGGGGGGCGGGAATTCGACAGCCGCGCTGATATGTCTTTTTTTTTCCTTTCCTTTTTGGCTTGTCATTCACAGAGTTATTAAGGGACGTGGAACTGTTCTGAGAATCAATAGGGAATAGTAATTTAACTCTTGACTGGTATCACTCGGTCATTAGGACTGGAACAATTTGGGGTTTTATTTATTTATAACAGGACTCGATATGGGATAAATAGTTTATAGGCAATAAGAGTCCATTAATTTTCCGCGTTATCGGGGATTTTTCGTTCGTATAATTTCAGAATTCATGTTCAGATAATAAATTTGATTCGAATAAATAAAGTTCACACGGACACAAAGTTCTGTTACAGTTTAATTCTATTTTTAATCTTTCTATTTGGAGAAGAATATTAAAAGACAAAACTAAATCAGATTGGCCGAATTTCAACCTCGCTGCGTCCTTTCCGTTTATCTTTTTAAAAATATTTCAAATCGGAACGCAAGCTGCGAGAAAAGTTTCATTGATAATTTTGCATAATTTCTCTATTAAATTTTACATTAAACATCTTCTTGAAACGTTATAAATCCATTTTATGTATCTCGTATTTCTTAATACGAGAGTAAAATTCAGATGTAAAAATTTACGTGAAAGAGAAAGAGAGTGTTGATTATCTGAAACTATTTACTCGAAATGAAAATATTGTGATAATTATTTATTAACTGTTGTAAATAGGTTATTTGGTATTTTGTGTGATGAAATGTTAATGAAATACAATAGCGATGCGATAAGTAGACAAAATTAAATTTTCAAAATTTTGATGCATGAATATATAACTTTTCAATTACACAGTTAGAGCTAACAAACATACATTATAATACTATAATCATCTGCAACTCTAAGATATCATTCAAAGATTAATAGTGCTATTTAGATGGAAGATTAATTAATTATATTAAACGAATTTTTCATGCTGGTAAATTTATTCAGGATTGTCTGGGCACCCTAGGGATTATTTGGGAAAATAAAGTAATTTAGAATTGCTATTTAATCCTTCGTATCCTGACGATACTTAAAAATAACGCTTTATATAAGCCCTATTTCACTTCCTCTGATAACAATTTCTCACGATATTCTCTATGACATAAAACTATACATATATACGATAAATATCTGTAATATTATATACATTACAAACATAAAATTATTATTATTATTTTCTTTTGTCTGCCGTTGTATAGTCAAACGTTTTTATATCAATTAATTACAACAACGAATCTTCGCATTACTTTATATAAGGCGTATATATTCAAAATTAAATATGCGTAACGTAAAAATAATTTACACGGAAAATGTTAATTATATCAAACGAATTAATTGATTGATTCAATTGCCAAAGATACAACAATCCGAATTTAATTCCTCTAGATGGTACTCTTTCGAACGTTCGACGACCTCTATCGTCCCAGAATTCACGAATTCTCATTCCCGTCTCGGTGCATCTTCTTCAATAATCTCTCGGCTCGTACGCCTCAACTTTAAAAATCAATCCGACAAATAATCCTCATCCCGGCTCCTCGGCAACCCTTCCTCGCGGCGCGAGAACGTCACCCCCTCAAAGGGTTAATTAACCCACACTCCTCGTGCAGAAAAAATAATTCAGCCCGATTAACAGCCAACAATCTCCGCTCGATCGAACAGCTGTACTTTCGTATTAATTACGATCCTCGCCCCTCCTGGCCCCTCTCCCGTCAGCTCTCTGTCGTTTACGTTCGTAGGTATAAAGAAAGATCCAGGCGCACCAGCGGGCCAAAAAAAAATTCCAAATTTTCACCCAACGCGGCACGTATGCTAGCGCTCGCACACGCTTTCACACGTTACGAGCAAGCACACGTACGCACGTGCGCGCTTATCGTCCCGTTTTACCACGAAGGGTGTATTTTTATTCGCATAATTAGATACCCATCAATCCTGCCGATGGCAGTTCGCCCCGTCTGCCTCCCTTGCATTTATAATATAGCCGTGGCTGGACGGGGGGGGAGGGGGCTGAAAAATGCGAGAAGAAATACGCTGGAAGCTCCGTCGTATATAAACGTACTTGTATAGATATATATATACAAGGGCGAGGAGGGTAGGAAAAATCGTTGGGGAGATTTTCCAGCGGATTCTTCGGTGCCGTGAGAAAATTATAAATTATAAATACACATCGAATAAAGTGGAGCAATCGGTTTCGCGGTTTAGCCGGGGGCGGTTCGATTCGGGCATTATCCGTCGTCCCTCCACGCGCCAGGGGTGCAATCGAAACGAGGACGGATTTCCTGGGGGACACGTGCCGGCCAGATATTAGGCATTCTTCGGATATTCGGCATAGAAAATTGCGCGGCAACGGAGGAAACTATTATTGCCGGAATATTTAGTCTCTTATTGTTTAGGGATAATCGATGGTGTCCGGCGGGGGGGAGGGGGGAGGGCGGATGAAACGCGAGGGACGAGAGACGAGACCCGCGCGGGTTCCAGTTATCATACTGTACTCATATAGAACCAAATTTTTCCCTATTTCGAAATGTTATTAACTTCCGAACCAGGTCGATCAAACATCATCTGCATACAAAAACCGCGACAAACCGGATGCTCCAACTTCCCCCGGCGATGTCACAGACCAACCAGACCACAGAACTCGTCCCTGAAATCCGGATCGATCGGACATTATTTGAAAAGTCACAAGTCTGCTCGATGGCCAGCGACTGCCGCGTCGGGGAATATCTAAAAATCCGAAACAAACAAAACAGGGCCGAAAAAAATAGAAAAAAAAGAGAGAGAGAAGAAGAAGAAGAGCAAGCAGGCGGATAGCAGCGAAAAATGAATTCCAACCGGTACGGGAGAAATTGCCACAATCCGGTAATGGCTTAATATCGCCTTGATAAAAGTCGAGACAGTGGGTGTACCCGGTTTTTTTTTTTTTTTTTTTTTTTTTTTTTTTTGGTTTAGTTCACGTCGATGGAGATATCCTGATCGCTAGACGTTACCACCCACTCTCTCACTGGCTGTCGCCCACTTCGGAACCAGCGTTGTTGGCCGGATATAAAATATACACGTCGCTAGATATCCTGACTAGTTCGAATATGTGTGCACATCGGCATATTAAGAGCGTTTCGTTCGATTCTCCGTGTGTCCGTCTCTGTGTACGTGTATCGCGCGCTCGTTCGCGTACCAACCTCGAAAACCAGCGACCAGCGGGGGTATTGTGTTTATATGCATATCGGGGGAAGCCTCCGAGTCTCCCTTGTACTCGAACTCGGCGTTTTCCAATATTCCAGCCGAAACTCTCGACCGAAAAGCCCGGCCTTCGAATCCGTGTGTCTGCCCAACCCTTTCTACCCACCTACCCACCCCCACCGCCCCCCATCCACCCACACCACTCGCCTCTGGCCAGTGTACATCGAACCGTCATATTTGGACAAAATCGAACGTATCCTATCTAAACGTTTCTCCCTCGCCAACCCGTCCCCTCCCGCCGCCTCGTCGCATCCTAGGATGCCATATGTACGGTTTTTTCACCGGCCCTCTTCTTTTCGGACTCGGCTAGGGTGATCTCGACGGCTGGCTCGTCGAGCCTCTTTTCTATCGCTCTTCGTTCGGTTCTCTGCTAGATTTGCTCTTTTCTTTTTTTCTTTTTCCCTCGTTCTCTCTCTCTCTCTCTCTCTCTCTCTCTCTCTTTCTCTTTTTGTCTTTCTGGTTTAAGTCAAACGATAGCGAGCGATTTTCAGGATGCTTCGATCGTTATCCGTGGTTCGAACTGATACACTCGAGGGCTCGGCGTTTCGATGGGTGGAACGGTCTGCTGTTGTTGTACCTTTTTGGTACGGCGGATGGGTAGAAGCGGTGTAGCGAGATCGGGAAATTGGTTAGGAGTTGAAGTTTACAAGTTCCGAGGCCTGACTCGTTTACGAAAGGAAAGCGCAGGAGTGCTGTGTTAACTGGCCCCGGCTCCGCTTCGTTAACCGACCGCGTCTGTATTCCCGTCAATTCTTGAAACCGACCTCATGAAGCGGGCTTCTGGCATTACGTACTAGCTGCAGTCACGATCGCGCCTAGATCAATCAGCGTGTCCACTTAATGGTTTAATTTACGACCTGACTGTATCTGTTCCATCAAGAGTGTACATATGTATCTTAGTCGCACTTGAGCCGTTTTTAGATACGCTAATTCAGTTTGTAGATCGAGAGAGGGAAAAGGGAAATGTAACGGCGGTGTAAATATCTTTTTAACGTTCATTTACAAATTATATACTCGGGCAATAAAATTAAAAGATTGTAGAAGAAATCGAACTTCAAATTGGAAAATAAAGGGACGTAAAAGACGACAAATTAAAAATTTATAAAAAATCCCGGGTAACAAAATTGAAGAATGTAGAAAAATTCGGATTTACAATTGAAAAATAATGAAACAGAGAAAAATAGGGAATTTAGTAACTTTTAATTTTATATTCATTGCTATCCATTCACGGGCTTATAGGAGGAGATCAGTTTCTCAAAAAGATGGATACCAATCGTTAAGATCAAGTCTGTCTCCTTGACTTCTAAAAAGACGATACTCGAGACTACTTTCCAGAAACGTAATTGGCCAAACAAAGTCCCAGTTTGTAGCCAATTAGTCACCGCTAGCGTGCAAATTTTTATATGAGAAAAAATTCTCGAAAGGAACTTTGTACCTCGTCGTACCTCTCCGGGTGTATACCAGGAATTTTCAAGTTCGATTGCTTCTTCCTTCTGACTCCGCCATATTTGACCCAGTTTCTTCGATTCTTAATCACCGCGCCCTATCTTCAACGGCGCTTCGACCCATTCCCGATCGGCTGTCGTCGTTATTCCCGAAACTCGTGCCGCAGCCGAGCCAATCGAAGGTGGATAACAGGACGCAACGGAAGGGCCGTAGCGAAGATCAATCGACAATCGTTAAAGTCCCGAAACGGCCGCCGAGATCCAAAGGTATCCGGCAGGGGAAGGGAGGAAAAGAAAAAAGAAAAGGGAAAAAAACGCAGCTGCGTCAACCTGTCGTCGAGTTGGCCCGCTGGGGGTTGGGGGGGGGTGGGGGGAAGGGGACGAAAGCGGCGTATTTCCGGAGTCGAAACGGCAGCAAAGATAGACGGACGCGCGTGCACACAAAGAGAAACACGCGCTGCAGGGAGGGGGTTGAGCGCGGACGAGAACGGGACGATAGCTAGAGAGAGTGTAAAGAGAGACAGCTTGTTCCCCGAGGATTGCTGGAGGAAGGGGTTGGAAAGGAAAATCGGTCCGGTTCGGTACGGCGCGGGCAAAGGATTTATCCACGGCCTCTCGACTAGGATTGAAATAGTAATATGTTATTGGTAAGCTCTCCTTTTACATCGGCAGCGCCAATAAACGCTGCAGACAGGTTAACGAACCGTCCGGCAAGCGTGCCGCGAGATAAAGACAGGGAGGAAAAGAGAGTCGGAGTAGTGTAGTAGAGCCGTCAGAGTGTAGTCTGCGAGAGGGAAAAGACAGACAGCCGGACGAGGTGCAGGGCTGGGTGCAGCGGGAAACGGCGGCAAGAGAGACGACGAAGGAGAAAGAGTATCAGAGAAAGGGAGGAAAGAAAAAAAATAAAAGTGACCGTGGATGAACAGAGCCAGAGGGGGGGGAGGAAAGGGTAGTTGCGCTGGATGGAAATAGAGCTGGCAGATGTGTAGATTGAAAGGGGTGAGAGGGTGAAAGGTAGAAAGGCCGAGAGCAGAGAGAGAGAGAGAGAGAGAGAGAGGTCTGTAGAGAGGTGGCATCGCTAAACTGTCGACTTCAAGCTTTTAATTCGCGATCAAAGGCCCGTAACGATCCGTCGGAAACCCTTTCGCGGCGCTCTTGCCGACGTCAAAATTACTTTTAAATTCGCCCGGGCCCTGTCCGCTCCCCCTCCCCTCCCCCCGGTCTCTCTCTATGACTACCCTCTCTTTCGCCGCCTAGTCGATCGGCAACCACCCCTCGTTCACGATCCCTAACCCCTTCCGCGCTTCCCCTCCCTCCCTCCCTCCGTCGATGGCCTTCGCCGCTCGTCCACTTTGCCGCTTTTTATAGGGCGGTCTATGGCCGGATACCGAATTCGGCCCGCTAGCTCGTAGGTAACGAGAGAAAAACGACACGAACAGGTGGTTCCGTCAAAGGTAATCGACTCTCTCTCTGCGGTGGATCGTCCCCCCCCTCCACATCGTGTCGAGTTCTTTCGAGAATCGTCCGACTATCTTGCGACGATCGTCGGCGATTACTTTCGGAAACTGGATTGGACTTTAGATTGCACGGGACGGAAACGGGCGTTGAAGACACTCGGATCGAAAGTGAAAAGGAACGTGCGTGAGAGAGTAGATTCGGGAGAGACTGAACGTTTCTTGGAAGAAAGGGTTCGAACGAAGTAGCTTCGACGAACAAAGGTCGTTCAAGTTCCTATAATCTACAGACGTGACGTCAGATCGATGAAATATTCGATGTATCATTTTTTGATAAACAAAGGTTGCTAAAGTTCTTGCAATATATAGACGAAAATATCTCAGATCGACCACTCTGATTTTATTCGAGGGACGTTCAATTTTTTTTTTTCCTTTTTAAATTAATCAATGTCTGACGAATTTTGGCGAATTTTGGTAAATACCCGTGTATATGGGTTTGGATAATTTGAAACGACGTAACGAAGATGTACAATGTAAAATCGAATGAATTTCAAATCTTCCTCGGCGTGGAGCTAACGTAATATTTCACAAACCCTTCGTGCTCGTCCCGTTGAACAATATTTTTTTTTCTAGTGTTTCGAACGTGACACGCGATTCTAACTTGAGCGACGCGTCAACGACAACGATATGCCTCTTTGTCCCCTCGCAACAACTAATCTTCTTTTCAGGTACCTAGAACCTTGGCGTCACTGTGAAACATTTTAACCTCATGTGCGTAATTACATTGAAACTAAATGTCAACTCGTTCGTTTATTCCGGTACGGCTTAAATCACTTTACCGCGAGGGAAGAGATTTTCATAGTGCGCCAAGGATCTATAAGGACTTTCACCGAGAGTCGAGCGCCTGGATCGAGCGTGTCCGGGTGTGGCGAGCGGCGAAAGAACGCAAACGCAATGAGACAGACCGCTGAAAGAGCGAGGAAAGAAAGCTAACGAGGGCGAAATCGCGCGGATCGTCCCTTTCGGGGAGTGTGCTCTTTTTTCAAAAAAAAAAAAAAAAAAAACAAACAAAAATAATAAAACATCTACTTCAAATTCAAATCCAATCGAAACGAAAGCAAAAAAAAATAGAAAAAAAAAAAAATACACGATCGAAACAGAGAGAGAGAGAGAGAGAGAGAGAGAGAGAAGAAAAGGAGCCAAAGACGAAACGGATGATCGAAATCGAGACGAGCAAAGAGTACAAGAGAATCACGAGAGGCGATCGTTTCACTGGGAATCCGTATCGCCCATGTCACCTGATGATTCTAATTTCACCAAATCTTCTTTACAGTTCTAGCGTCGCGCGAACATTCACCCCGTTCCTTTCGTTTCGAATTTAGAGTGGACTTTTGCTCGTTACATCGGCACCCTCTCGTTACACGGCCGACCGACCGACAGGCCGCGCGACTGCTCGACGATTCGTGTGCGCGCAGTTCCATACGTCGCCGGGGGAAGAAAAGAGGCGAACCAGTTACCTATTTCGCTCTCCAGGCGATCAACGGATCCACGCGCCCCCTCTCGCGGCTCCCCTGTTCCGGTTCCCGTCACCCTCGAACGTCAATTCCGGATAGACTCGCGTGACAGTACGACGACTTTCCTTCGAGAGTCGGTTTTCCTGTTGAATTTTCATTGCCTGTGACTCTCCACTGTGCATGGGCAGCTCACAGCACTGTTGAATAATTCGTTCTAATCGTCTAATCGCTAATTCATCTTGACATACTTGAAAGCAGAGATTGTTCCGAATGGAAGTTTTCTTCTCTGGTATCAGCCCCCGTGACTTCCAACGAAGCAATGAAAAATTTCGCCAACGACGATCGAAGAGTCCTCGTGTTGTCACTTCAGTAATCGCTTCCGAGACGATCGATGATTTTTCGCCCGCGATTTGTCGCTCGACGATCCCTTGTCGTCGAGGAACAGCGGGGTGAGCGCTGCGTTCCCGTCGGAACTCGAGGGGTTGAACTCGGTGCCGCGTCGACACACCTCAGGCACACCCTGCGAATCCCCGTTCTGAAAACAACGTCACGACTCTCTCTGTGACCCGAGAGAAGGCGATCTTGCGTATCTCTTAACAGAAACGTTGAGAGGGAGAGAGAGGGAGAGAGAGAGAGAGAGGGAGGGAGAGAATCGAATTAGGAAGAAGGGCTGTTTTGAGAGCGCGAATGCGGCGACCGACTTCAACCCCCCCACCCGCCGGCGTGGAAACGAGTAACGGAGAACACAGACGACGGCTTGCGACGGGGGTGCAAACTCGTCGAAAGTAGAGAGAGGGTTTCAGTCCGAAAGTGAAAACGGAGGTAAAAAAAAAAAAAAAAAAAAAAAAAGAATCGAAGGGGAGGTAGTAGCTCGCACCACCCCTCACAACCTAAGAGACAGAGATCGTAGCGTGAGAGATAGAGGCAAACTCGACGCAGCGAAGACAGAGATAGTGAGAGAAACAAGTAATAAAGGAAACAGCGTAGTAGAGACCGATAGAGACACAGATAGAGAAAGAGCGAGAGAGAGACAGAGCCGACCACCTGGTGAATAAACAACGAGAATTAACGAGAATTAACCGAAAAAAAAAAAGAAAGTCTGTATGTGTTCGCTCGTGTTTTTTGTCAGCAAAATAAAAAAAAAAGAACGTTGTCGAAATCTGAGAAAAAAAAAAAAATAAAAATAAAAAAAAGTTGCTTTTCGTTTCTCGTCACCTCGAAAGGCCGTCGTCCGTCCCTGACCCTACCAAAGTGTGTTTTGCATTGCAGACTACCAGATGCGCAATGTTAACGTGAGATCGGTCAACTCTAAACGAAGGAAAACACCCTCCTCTTCCTGCTTGTGAGTCTCTCAGTTTCGGTGTTTCGTAACTAATTCCACCTATGATAACTACACTGTTCTCTAAACCAAATTATATTATTATTATATTATTATATTATATTATATTATATATACATATATGACGTTGTTGTAATGGATCGAGACGTACGTTGACCTATGACCTTGCCTTTATATATATATACATATATATATATATATATATATTTTCGTATATATACACACACAAATATATATATATATTCTCTCTATATACGTTACACATATAACTTACATACAGACATTCTGTGTGATCACACGTGATACATATTAACATATAACACCGCGTGTCTCGCATACTTCGTCTATTACGCAACTGCGTGCGGGACCGATGGAAATTCCTGGCCGAGACGAGAGATATTCAGAAAATCCTGTGGCTCCTATTTTTCATTGAATACGGAGTAGAGACCGTTTCATCGGCGAGATGATTATACTCTTCGAATTTCCAAGGAATTCTATCAACAGCGATCGCAAAGAAAGTATTATCGGCAAAGCCATTAATTGGAGAATCGATTTAAAATTCCGGAGGATATTTGAAAGAAAAAGGAAAGAGAAAAGAAAGGAAAAGAAAACTCCGCTCCAAAGAAAATATTTCTGGCAGAAGAAAATTCAAACGGAAAAAGATCGAACGTTCAACGATATCGATTTCATCGTTAACTCGTCTACGAACGAGGAAAAGGGATCTGATCAATGAAAAAACGACCCTCTTTCTGATATTTCCTGTTCGCCAGCCAAGTTTCCAGCGGAAGCCCGCGCGGACCGGAAGCGGCGCGACACCGTTCTTCGCCTTTTCTTATTTTCGTTCAGCCTCGAACATTGATTTTCGATTTTTCGGACCGGCCGACGGATCGATCTATCGTCTCCTCGCGATTTTTATCAGTTACTGTACCTTCGTTCTGCCACGAACCGCTCATCGCAGGCTTCTTCCTCTTCTGTTCACAAGATTTACTCTTACTCTTTACGTGTTTTCGCGATGACCCATGCAGTCGCCGTGACTTCGAACTTCGTAAGGGCGACTCGTGCAGCTCTCGTAAAATAACTACAAAGGTTCGTCAGAAAATTTATCGGATTTAAGCTGGCTTGTTGTTTTTTCTTTTTTAAGAGCAACAACCTTTAATTACGAATTTACGAGGTAAAAAGGAAAGAAAAAAATCAGACGAATCTCCGAGACGAGTTTCGACAAATGAAAATATATCACTTTCCTAACCCGATAGATCCTTTATTCGCGAGATCTGCACGAATCGATCTTTGCCATCCAGAAATTTCATTTTTCGCTGAAACGACTACATTTTTCAAAAATGAAACGAACTGAAACATTCGCGTGGAATCGGCTTTCTTTCCTATCTTTCGTTCCTCCTCTCGCGGGAACAGCGAGAAACTCAAAGAAAACGACCAGCGCGGTTTGTCGTCGTAGATATTTCCGTGATTTTGTTTGTCTTCTCTTCATCGTCGATTTCACGAATTTTTCGAGAAGATCTCGTTGCGCTTCTTTTCTTTTCCGAAGGAAGATGGCGAGCGCCGTGCGACCACGCAGACGTACGCTGCGTGGCTCGTTCGAGCAGAGTCTCGTTTCGTTCCTAACGATCGATCGGGAGGATCGATCGACTTCCTAGACGGCTAGGATCTCGCCGCTCGGTCGTGCCAGAGGCTACGGACGTCCTGCGATTGCAGGCCTCGGTCGCAGGACGTCTTGGCTCTGGCGCGTCGCGACGCCTGCTCCTCGCCGTCAGGATCAGTTCATCGCACGTGTAAAATCGACGCTGAATTTCCGAATTTTCCTTTTACGTTTCGATGCTTTTGTGAATTTGAAAATCACGAAACCGCGACTTTTCGCAATGACGAGAGTTTGTTTTTGAAGTGTTCTTCTCTCTCTTTTTTTTTTTTTTACAAAATCAGGATTTTTAACAGAATCGATTTTTTCGACAAAGAATCGCTGACGGACTTGTTCCTTTTTATTGAAAAATATCTGAGAGCTATATCTTTCTTTTTTGACGACTGAAACGTACAAGAAATCAGAATGACGGGATTATTTTCTTGTCAAACACTGAAACGAACTGTTCGTTCCCGTTTGGATAATTTATTTTTGTTTAAACGACGACGTTGGATTTCTGCGTGAACGGCGGAAATATCCAGCGGAAACCGCGCTGTCGCGAAATCAGGACTCCGAAGCGTGAAATCCCGCTCGCGAGGGCTCGACTGCATCCGTTTGCATCAACTTTCGTTTCTTTGATTTCACCGCCGAAGTAGCAGAACACCGGTGACAAACAACAGACGCGCCCGACTACTTTCGTACACGTTCGAACACACACCGATTGGTGACGATCGGGCGAGAGGAAACTCACAACGACACAATGCAGAGAACACAGAAAACAGAAAACAGAACAAGTAACGATTCCATGCACGTTCGCTGTACCTGTATGAACCGTAATATTATTTATAATCTTTCCATACACGTGACTATGTACACACACACACACACACACACACACACACACACACACACTTAGATACACGTGTCTGTCATACATCGTATTTTTGCTGCTGCTTCTTTGAACGTAAGCTTTAGATTGGAAAGAGAACAGCGACCAGTGAAACACGAACAAAAAGACACCCACCCACTTGCGCCCACGTACACACGGTACACGCATACACACGCATACAAACAGAGGACACGATCAAACAGATTGGGTAAAAAAAAGAAAGAAAAAAAAACGAAATAAAAAAGAGAAAGAAAATCACACGACGACCAATCACCATTCTCACGTATGTATATTTCTCGAGTGCAAAGAGAAAACAAGAAAGTACAAAGCCTGACAAGTGACACGTACGGAGGCATTTTATTGAGAAGCCGCTCGAGAGTCGCGGTTGTCGAGGTGATAATACCGAAAGAGACAAGAGAAAGAGAAATAAATGGAGGGAAAGCGAGAGAATACATCGAGAGAGCCTGACGGAACGAGAGAAAAAGAGAAAGAGAAAAAGAGAGAGAGAGAGAGAGAGAGATGATAAAATTGAAAAAAAGAGATAGATGGAATAAGACAGAGAGAAAGAGAGAGAGAGAGAGAGAGAGAGAGAGAGAGAGAGAGAGGAAGAAATGTAAATAGCCGTAAAGAGAACGTACGGAACGGAAGGAGGGAGAGAGGGAAACGAGAATCAAGGCGGGAGAAAAACGCGACGAGGAGGAGCCCTCCTCCATTGCTCGAAATCGCGTGAATCAACGACGGGAAAAAGTATTTCGGGGAGGATCTGAGATTCAGGGGTTGATTTCGCAGCGAAAAAACTTCGCTCTCTGCCTTCGAACCGTCTCATCGATTTCCCGCGCGTGCAATTCGTCTCGATATTTAACCCTCTACAGCTAAAATTTCGTTGAAAAAAAACGCGAGAAAAACAGAAATTAACGATTCTGAGATTCTCAATAATTAAACGGCGAAATCAACTTGATCTAATTGCTCGAGATAAAAATTTCCAAGTCGTTCTATATACATACACGAGAAATGTATTTTTACATCCTGTGTAATAAAAGAAAAAAGGAAAACTCTCCGCAATGTAACTAGCTGAATTTACAACACATTTTTTCTATCACCGCCGCTTTAATTAACGAAGCGAAGAGAATTCGCGTAACTTCGAAGTTGCATAATGTTATAGAGGGTTAACCTTTTCCACGATGTTGCTACGCGCTATTTTATAAAAATTAATTTGTTCCATTATTAACTTTGAGACGCGTTAACTTTCCGCATATTTTTTTTTTTTTTTTGTTTTCCCTTCATGGAGTTTCATCTTTGTAGTTTGTTTTTTTTTTTTATTTTTTTAATGTCGCGGGACACGTTCTTTTTCCATTAAACGCTTTCGTTAAATTACAGCCCCGTGTAATTATGGTTGCTATCGCGAAAGAGAGGAAAATTTGGTTTGTTCGTACGTCCGAGCGAGAGAACGATGCAGTCGCCACGATCGATCGATCTCGCGGAGTTAAAATGCCCCGACCTTGACCCCGTTGCGATCAAAATGGAGGACAGCCCCGGTCTCTGATTCTCTCCTCGAGCTGTTTCCTGTTTTACGCGATCCCCGTGCTGCGCGCCGTGCTCGAGCCTTCTCTCTCGAACGCATCGGGAGATCCCGATGTATCGATCGGCGACCATGTACGCGATTTAATCGAGGCTACTTGGATTCGAAATTGCCTGCCAAAAATTTATTCGGTGCTTCCACAACGCTTAATCCTTTCGAGACGGACAGGGCGACAACTGTCCAAGGTAATCATTATAGAAATTACCGTGTCGTAATATTCTCTTTTATTGCTATCGATGAGATAATTTACGACGAGATACGATACGACAAGATCCGAGTAGAAATACGTAGTATCGAGTGATTAAATTTATCGAAACTGTAAGAGCACTCGGGCATTAATTTTTCCAAGTATTAATTTTTGTATACAAGTATACTGGCTTTGCAGTTTCGAGGCATGAATAAAATTATTTTTTAGTATTATTGTTCAGTGAATATCGTCCACTTGTTTTTGGAGAAAGTGTTATTTCTTCGTATGATTCATCAGGCGTGAAATATACTTTGTTTTTGATCAAGAATGAGATATGTAAGAACTGACAATTTTTAGATGGTTTTATATTTTTGAGACTCGTTGAACACACATTACTGCAAACAATGAAAAGTTGACAAAAAGTATCAATATGTATTTTATTCGAAAACATTGCTCAAAATCATTCGAGGTATAAAATAATACTGTATTTGTTACGTGGAACTACAAAATCAGCGATTTCGATTCAATTTGTGAACCCGTAATATCTCGAATACTTGCGTCGAAAACTTTTCGCCAAAGTGCCAAACTTTTATGAATATATTATGTACGTTGTGCAAAACTTTTTGAAATTTCATTAGCAATATAATGAGAAGAAGACCGCAGACAGATACACTTGGTAAAAATTCGAAAATTACGCGAATATATAAAGATGCACAAAATATATAAAACATTCGAAGCACTTGTTACAATACTAATAAGTGAAATAATTCTGTGGTTAGAATGCAACGTGAAAATATGAATATCGAAGTTTAATGAATAATTTGATTGTTTAAATAGATTTCTGTAAAGTGTACGTACATTCAAGCGTATCATCAAATTTTCGAATGAATTTCATATCTAACCAATTTAACGAACACGATCGTGACTCGCTATAGTGCTAATTAAATTACGAAGTAATTTATGTAGTATACACAATATATTCATGTACAAAATACGTTTACAAGTGTTGAAGAGTGACTCTATGTTACACATATGTGTACAGTATATATATTTGTACGTGTACATGTTCTATATATGCAGTGTTAATCAAATTTCAAAGAACTTTATGTAACACACACAAGTATTCAAATACTTTCGACAGTCTCTCTATATTACACGTGTCTAATGGGATTACTCATCGATTTTAAAAATCACGCTGTTACCTCTCCTTTCCTTTCAGCGTTATACGTTATAATTTATACTGTCGTCAAATATTATTAAAGAAAAACATATCCGCCTCGAAAGGATCAATGCAACAATTCGCAACTGTGGAAACAAGACTAATATTTCGCTCGAACGGAGTAATCGCGTTGTTTTCGATTTGAATCAATTCTAATTATCGGTAATCGTATTCGTGCGATTCCCCAACGGGGCAATAGAAACAGAATCGTACGAAGTTATGTCCGAAACGTGTTCGATTCGCGAGGAATCTCGATCGATACGCGAGTTAAGTAACACGGCGAGGCGCGCACGTGAGTCGTCGATAAGTTTCGCGGAGAACAGGTTCGAGAGGCTGGTGCGCGAGGAGTCGCAGAAACTCCTGGGCTGGATCGACGAGGCCTCGTCTATTCTAATTGGCTTCAAATATTACCTCGAAGTCGAGGGACGAACACGATCGACCACCACGAGCCAGCTAACGCGACTCTCACACGCGAAAAAGTACATGCTACGCCAATGACCCAGAAACCAGCGACAACGTATCGCTGATATAGGTGGGCCTAGATCTACCGGTCGTTTCAAAAGATTTATTTCCACGGTGAACTAAAATTAGCTTCGTAGTATTCACTTTCTTCCCTGAATCTCACTGTAAAGATGACGTTCAAAATTCAATCTGAATATATATATATATATATATATCTGAAGATGTACGTATGTAAATTGTTAAATTACGGAAATTACGTATAATTTTGTATAAAGTTGTAATTATCCACCTGTGCTCAAATGAAAAGGAATAAGCGCAAAAGTGGAATTTTCTAACAATAATTATCCGTTTATAATTCCTCTGCCACATATGCTGTGCAGTTTATAATTATGTGAATGAATACGTGAACGAAATTAATTGATTAAATATTTATACATTTAAATACAAATGTTATATTATAATTATAACATATATTTTAATTATAATTTATTTATATATTGTAACATACAAATATTTTGTACGTTACAATATACATTTATACATACATATGTATTAATATTTACAATTAATACGTTTATTACGCGTCAATTGTTCAACATGTTTCGTTATAATTGATTACGTGTATTGAAATTGTAACTTTAATAAATGTTCAATATTTCGTAATTTAAACATATTTTTAAGCACAGACAGATAATTACGAACGAGCCTATCGTACAGAAACTTCTCAACCCTTCTTAGAAATATGAATCAGTTCATCAGGGAACTCGAACAGGGGGTTCACTATCGCTGGAATAAATTTGATAATAGTTTACGTGTTGAAAGTTCTAAGAAACTGCAACTCTCAGAATATGTCTGTCCATAGACGACCTATTACTACTGAAACCTTCCATCTTCCTTTATTCACGTGTCGATCCGTGCTTTTCGTTGTTTCTAAAATCGCCTTCAGTTTATTATCACTAAATTGCGGATTTTTCTGCATTTATAACAAAATATCCGAAATACATTGCTTGCTGTAATTTTGAGAACAAGAGAAACTCTACCAAAGTTCTATTTGTTTATATGTGACTGTAAAAATATAAATTTGCACAAAAATCCGCTTTAAAGTCGTCGTTTGTTAATTTGATCAACAAATTTATCAGTTCATTCGTTTAACCCTTCGAGTGTTCAATCCGTACTGGAACATCACGCGACGTAAGATGTTGATAAGTAATTACTTATAAATAATTTGTTACATTTTCCTTATTTTCTCGGCATCGAACTCGTAGACTTTTGATTATTCCAATGAACACTCGCGAGGTTAATCGCGGAGGGTTGACAAGTTGTCGCGCGGAAAAGTGGGCGAGAAAGTGGCGACGAAACGAGGAACGAAAATCGGAGAAGCAAGAAGGAGAGAAAAGGGGGAATCGATCGGCGAGATCTCGCGTATATCTGGCGTGCCCGTTCGTTCTACAATACTTACAAACGGGCCACCGAAATCATCAGCCAAGTAGCCACACTCTAAATTCGAAACCAGCTGCCAATCGGCTAATAAAATTACACCCGACAAATTGGACGGCCGGATTAACCGGATTTAAGCGCGGAGGCCTCGGCGTAGTGGGCTCGATCGTTGGTATCAGGACTCCGAAACGCGTTCGATTTATCTCGAAATTAGTTCTCGCGAATCGAACCTTCCTAATTAACGTTCTGCATCCTGGAAATTCCGAATTTTGTGCTTGCCAGTCGCGAATATATCATTACATGTGACTGTAATTATTCATCGTGGAATATTGCGATGATCACCAGCACGTGAAGTAATTGCTGAAAAATGTCAAATTAAAAGAATATCAAAATTGAGAGAAAGAAAGGAAGAAATTGTACTATACAAATTAATCTGTCATTAATCTGTCAACCGCGAATTAACTCGTCATTTAGACCCGAATTTTCTCAGTGTAATAATTTTTTTAGTTTATGGATCTGTTGTTTTTGCTTAAGGCATCGTATAATTTCCATTGAACAATCAGAATTAATTTAACTTTTATTAAATATTAATTTACGAATAATAACTTTGGGTCATAAATAACTGCAATAATTTGAAATATTAAAGTTTAAAGTATTAGACTTAATATTTTATTCCATGTTTTCTACGGTATAGTAAAGTCTGAATAATCCTAATTCTAAATTGTTATATTTCTCAGTGACTCAGTGATAATTACAGAAATTTTTCGTTAATTAACACGTTGAAAGAACAATTCGAATAAAATTTCACGAAAGTTATAGAAAATTGGAGAAAAAAAAAAAATTTCTAAACCGTGTAGGAAGCACAAGAGGAATTTCAAAAAAGAATGGAAAAACTGAAATATCGAAAAACGTCGAACAAATGGAGTCCTGTGAAAGCGACGAGTCCGCTGAAAGGCGTTTCGAACGAAATTATTTTCAAATCTTCGTGAGTCACGAAATCGGTCAATGGAGAGATGTGTTAGGTGTTTCTTCTTTTTTCTTTTTTTTTTTTCTAATACGAGGAGATAGTGTCCCTTTCGCAATCTTTCGCCACGGTTTCGGTAAATTTAAGCCGACGTATTGTGCGCGCGGCCTCGCTGATGACACGAGTCACCCTCTCGACTGGCACTCCACTGTACGAGCCACCCTTTCGGAAGCCACGTAGGCAAGGGGTTGGCTTTTTTTAACGCCAACTATCTTTCATTCTGCGACGAGGCCTCAGAGCCTACGTCTTTCGGCACCACCGTCTGCTTCCTGAATTCTTCCTCTTTTCAAGGCAAGAATCCTAGTTGAAATTTTAACCTCGTTGGATATCCGCTTTGAACCACCTTCCAAACCATCCGCGTTATTTTGTACATAATATAAAATTAATGACAATGTTCGACCACTTTTTCAATATAGATAAACTCTCATCTGTTTGTCCAAATTTGTCCCTTAATATCAAATTTATACAATTGCAATATATATATATATATATATGCTATAATGGAAAGATAAATAGTTGAATTTGCAAATTCTTTTATTCACAATAAATAGATCGAAATTTCATTCAATAGCGTATAAGATTTTCACGTGTACGTGTTTAGTTTCATACCATAATTTTATTTTCTCTAGTTTTGATCATTTGTTTCGAATATTTACTTGTTACGACTTATATATTCAAAACTGTACACATGCATCTTCGAAAAGATGGCAATGTAAAAATGTAAAAAATTGCCATTTGTTAGAAAAATAGATAGAAATAATATAACATTTTGTGAGAAAAATGTGTCAAATTGATATAAGGGACGGATGAAAGTTAATCAGTAAGTAGTTACGGGAAAAGTCGACAATAATTTTCTATTATTTTAGAACGAAAATCATTTACAGTGAATGTAAAAAGTATTCGTCAAACTCTTGCAATTTCGTGAGAAAAAAATCACAAAACAATTTCAACTTGTAAAATAAACTTATTTTAATACGTATCTTTTACTTTTACAATACTGAATTCGTTTTCTTCAAAAATTTTACTTTTTTTCTAAATATACTTCTAAATCTCTAAAAATTTCATAAATTCAAACGTTATAGACTGGAAAATTCTTTTAATAACTGAATCTATCATAAAGATTGAAAATTAAAGTCTTCCCTTTGCAATAAATCTGTTATGCGATTTCTTTTTCACAAAGTTACAAGAGTTTGGAATTTTGACGATTCATCATCGAGCGTGCAATTGCTCTCTAGACTCACCGTATTTTACAGCAAAATCAAAGAGACTATTTGCAAAAATAAAGTTCTTCTAGTCTCCGACAAAGTTCAGTTAACCAACGAGGCTACTTTTTTCGACGATTGTTCCTTTTCCTGGTGGTTTCGAAGCTGACGAAGGCAGCCGCAATGGGCACACGCGTTGCTTTCCCTCAGAATGGAGGACGCGGCCAGCTCGATTGTCGATCGCGTTTCGAACAGTCGTACAGCTGAAAGAGGCTCGCGACGTCGCGAACCATCGACGATTCTCCTCTGACCCTTTCTTTCTCTCCCGTTTCGCTTGGCACGCTCGTTTCGCCGCGAATTATCTCGCTAACCGCGTCTTCGCGCAAGTGGAGCGAGGACTGTCACGGATCAGACATGCGAACAACGTGGTGGTCGCTTCGATTCTCGAGACAAAATTTATGGAAATTGAATATTATCGATGGGAGTTGGAGAGTGGGGGGAGGATAAATAAATTGGATATTTCCGTTGGAAATAGATCTTCGTATTTTCGTGAAAATTACCACTGAATTTGCCACTCGCAATTACAAAACTATTTAACGGCTCCTTTTTCTCGTGAAATCTCTTTCCTTGTTATTGAAACCTCGGAAAACGAGATTTCCACGGACTATTTGCATTCTGTCTGGAACTATAGTCTATTCACTATTTCTCGTCGAAAGGAAATTGAAACCCTGTTCTCATGTACAGAGTGTTTCTTTTATCTCGAATCTTCGCTATTTTTGCCACGAAACTGGCGTGTTCGGTGTTATTTACTTTCGAACAAATGCCGCGTTTCATGATTTTTCTCGACAAGGCTATTTTTTCCAAGGTTATGGCCGTTCTTGACGATACATTGCCGTTTCCATAGTATTGTAACCGAAAGAAAATGCACTTCAGACATGTACAATACGACCTTCGAACGACCCGGTAAGAAAAAAGAACAACTTCGGGAAGGACGATCAATCAAAGATTTTCCTACTTTTATTCTAAACGTTCATTTTGTCAAAACGTTTATATTTATTTTGAAGATACATAAAGAACAAAGTATACAGTACGATACATTACATGTTTCTTCTAACGTACAATGCAATAAACACAAGGAACTTTAAGTGCTCCGTCATTTCTCTAGCAATGATTAGATTTCAACGTCATGTTTTGTTTCGTAAAATAAACATTAAAAACAAAATTTCCATAATTCCATCGAATTGCCATAATCATTTATCAAATACCAGGTCATCGTACATTTCTGAATCGCACTTCTTTGCGGCTGCGATAGTACGAAAAGAAAAATGGAAACGACAGTGATGAAAATTTGAAAGAGATCAAAATTGAAGAGGATCGTGAATCCCGGTATTTGTCGTCTCGATGTATCCTTTGCGTCGGCAAAAAAATAAGGAGAAAAAAGAAGAACTATCCTGCATAAACTCCTTAACGACGCTGAAAAGGAATAAAAAAAGAACAAATGAATTATTCACACTCTGTCTAGAACTATGACCTATTTGCTATTTCTTGTCGACGAGATCAAACCGTTGAGCTTAGTTATAAATTTCCTCAAAACTCCTTAACGACGTTAAAGGGGAATTTCTTAATCGAAATTGATGAGAGTGATATTCGTCGCATTCGTGAAAGAAGACGTTGGTAAATAAAACAGACGAACGGTTCCAGGTTCTAACTGTATTGAATAGCTACCAGCTTCGATCTGGAATACGTAAAGAACGATTGCTGTAGATCACGGTCCACCCGCGCGAAAGCTCGTTGCGGGAGAAAGAGGAGCTATAACCTTCGATCACCCCGAATGCATTGGCGAAAGACACACTCGCGGTGTAAGAACTGTGAGGAAACGAAAAAACCACCGAAACACCCTTCCGCTACAGACTCTTGATAACAAAAAATCGAAAGAAAGAGCAAAAAAGGGAATATGGGCGTGCATGGAAGGCTGCTCATGAAATTCGAAACAATATCGAGATCCTCCTGACGGAATAACGCGAGAACGAAAGACGAGTAAAGCGAAGGAAAAGATAGACTGGAGGAGAACGAGAGAGAGAGATTAAAGCAAAAAGAGGGGGGATGATACACACACGGTGTGCCGGCAAATTGTCGAACAGAAAAAAAGAGAGAGAGAGAGAGAGAGAGAGAGAGAGAAATTTCTCAATAAAACGCCACCGGGCTATCTCAAGTCTCTATATATACATATATATATGTACAGTAGCATTATTGCATGGCCAACATATATATATTCTATATATTATTATTATTGTTACTGTTAATTATTATTCATTATTATTATTATTCACTATTGTAAAACACGAGACCATGTTGACAAAACGAATTTCCCCTCCGTTCTGCGTCTTCGAGTCTGTTCTCCGGCGCCCCAACACCCGTTTCCGGGAACATCTCACGCGGACGTTCCTGGGCGTAAATCGGGGCGCCGTTTCGGAGCGTAAAACTTCGAAGGAACAGGGTAGTAGTCGAGAATGGTTGCGAGATTATCCGTGGACGGTGCTGGGCCGAGAAAAAAAAACGAAACAAAAAAGAGAAAAAAAGAAACAAACTGAATAAATGGCAGGTCGTATTCGTCGATGAAATTTTGTCAACGTCCATTTGACCATTGATTTTTCACCAATTCGGACAATTCGGATCAGATCCCCCAGCATCGAACGAGTTGAAAGAACAAGAACAATCTCGCCACGTGGGTCATACATAGGGTGTCCCTGAATTCTCTCATGCTTCTCACCCTCCAGAGACCAAATAATGACCGAAAAAAAAAAAAAATCGAAGAAAGAAAAAACGAATGAAAATTAAGGAACGTGAATGAGCGGGGGGAAAAAAAAAAAATAAAGAAAAGACGAATGAAAAGAGCCACGAGAACGATGTCGATGTTGCTCGCGGATCGGATCGTCGACGATCGGCGTGAAAAGAGAGGGGGACGAGAAGAGAACGGAACGAAAGGAAGGAAAGGACACCCTAGTAAAACACGGCGATCCTTTCGTACAAATTCGACGACGACAGACGAAAGTTTGCTTGCTTGCTTGCTTGCTCAATTCCCAGGCATGGAAACGGGGACGATGGAGACATATATACATATATACGTAATACATGTATATCCGTCAAATATGTATGTATAGGTATACACACATCCAGAAAACACATTGACACGTCCCCGTTTCCGGTGCCCCTCTCTGTCTCTCGCGTCTTTGTCCTTAGAATACGACACGAAGACGTACACGGGGAAAGAAATGAGTGATGTTTAGACGATCTGTCGCTACGGAGGCCGGCGAAACCCCTTACGCGTCATCGATCGATCGATTTTATCCAAATGTTCCAACCACTTCCGATAATTTAAATTCAATTTCTTTTTTTTTTCTCTTTTTTTTTGCGAGAAACATCAAAGTTGCACAGAAGAAGGATATAAAGTTACACTGTGTGCACTCTGGAAACGAAAAATTCAACACGAGTTATTAAATCAAAGGAAAATTAAACGCACGCACAGGTGGGAACATCGTTCGATAGATCCAAATAGGTCTAAATTTTTCAACACGAGACTCTCCGAGTTGCTGCTTTCTGAATTTTTCACGGACAGTCCGACTCGAAGAGATTCGGCGGAATAAATAAAAGATCGCGTCGTCCGTTCCGTTTTTCTGCGGAAAACAGAGGCGGCAGGAAGTGGGGAATGGGGGGAGGGGGAGGGAGGTGGACCGATATCGATCGACATCGCGGGGAAACTTTTCGCCGGCATCCACAAGCCTCGAATGCTGTCTTACAATTGAACGTGAGCATTTTGCTGCGAGCCGACCATTCCCCCGCCAGATAAATCCCAATTTCTCTTAGAAATCCACCGTAACACAGAGAGTGCCCTTTTTATCATTAGCTGTTAATTTGAGGTCCTTTTGCGCAGGTAGTGTTTGCCCCTCTCGCCCTTACTCAACCAGATACCAAGTATTGTTAGTCGATACCCTGTAAGACAAAGCATGAATGTTCAAAGCCCGTTGGAAGAAAGAAGTCGCACATTTACAGGCCGTCAGCCACACGTCGACGCTGACACTCGACGCGTTCGTCAATTCGGTCCTCGCGTTTCAACCTTCGCCGATTATTGACTCGTTGCCATTCGCTTTGGTCATTTTTTCTTTCTTTCTGTCACGCGGAGGTTGAAAATCAAGGCAATCGCACTCTGAGAATTTTTATTTCTTCTCTTTTTCTTTTCTTTTTTTTTTTTTTGGTTCTACAGAGTTCGAGAAAGGACGTTGCAAACAGTCCAAGTGTTCTCGAGGTTCGGAAAGTCGAGAAGAAAACAATTGGCAATTGGAGAATTTTGAATTCCGTAAGGGTACCGCGAACCGCGGAGGACTTTTGAATTTTATAAACCACGGGAAAAGTAGATGAAATTGCAATTTGCGAGTTTTGAAAGCAAAAAAGTCGGACGCGCGTGTCGCGACTTGAGGATTCTGAATTTTATAAAATTCGAAACGAAATATTGCAGTTTCCGAGGTTCGGAAAGAGGTTTAAGAATTTTGAACTTTACAAAGTTCGAAGAGCCGTTTGACGACTCAGTTCAGTTGTTGAATAAAGTGTTCAATCGATTCGTCGATGATAATTCGCTAATTCGTGGTTGCTTTTTCGGATAAAAACGCGTCGAGGGTTAGTGAACAATAAACATCAAGAGTACACACGATACAACGATTCGAAACGATCGTCTCGCTGGCATGGCGACCGATCGGAAATTCGGCCAATTTCCGTTTACCTTCGAATTGTCTTGAACGAAATTCAAACGGAATTAAAACAGGTTCCGTGAATTAATGATTTTAAACAAGTCAAAGAAAGAACGTATTCGATCGAGTTTTAAGAATTGTGGGAACTTTGCTTCACGTTTCGAGAAACCATAAACCACGTCGCTGCATCTAATAAATGTATCGTTATTTGTCTTTCCCTTTTTTTTCAAATTTCTCGTTAAATTTCAACGGAGAAGCAGCGTGTTCTCTCTCAAAATGGAATCGTAACTCCGCCATTTCGAGCAGATTGATAGCGAGCTTCGGAGAATCAGTCGGTTATATCGCATTTCGTTTCGCAATTAAATCCGTAACCGTAAAGGATCGCTAATTAGACGAGAAAAAATCCGATCAGTGGTCGGGAAAAATTAGGGGGAAAAGTACCGATTAGATCGATTCGTCTTCTCTGTTCGCCCACGAGGAAGCTTCGCTCTATTTCAGAGCCTGCCGTTTTATGCATCTTTTGCTGAAACTTGCGTGCCGAGCCACGGTAAATTCGTCGAATGTTATTACAAATGTCGTCGAATGCTGCTATCGGGACCAACCGAGTCGAGTGAAAAATAAATTAGGTTCCATTTCGATGCTGGCGCAGACTCAGCGACGAGGCAAAACCTCGAAGATGTCCGATTTTGTAAGTAGGAAGCCAGGTGCGGTAGTACATCATAGAGAGTTTACGAACTTGTCGTCGACGACAGCAGCTAACAAGACTCGGTTTGATGAGATACGATCATCCAAGTTAATGTACTCGCCGTTGCTCGTTAAGAAATAACAAGTGATTGCCCGTTTTTTCACTCCAGAAAATATTTGTGAATTAGTCTTTGATGTTCACCGTAATTCTAATGGTTAAAAATAGAACGATTCATGGGTGCCATTTGGATCGTAGGAAGGGAGATGATATTGGACGAATAAAAATTGAGTTTCAAATTGTTGATCGAAGGAAAATGGTAATGATCTTTTTTGCAACGGAAAATGTTGTTCCACGAGATAATAGAATGGATAAATGAAATGAGTAAAAGGAACATATAAATTAGGAAAAATATTGGATATTGAACGCTGATGGAATTTTAAATCAAACTGTTTGAAATCGAAAGAGAATGGCGAAGAATGACGATTTTTCCAGGAAATGTTTGCAGATTGTTCTTCTTGATATTCATCGTAGGTTTAGAGAAATGGTCCATGAATATTTGGAACGTGGAAAAAGAACACCGAGTGAATAAAAATTGAGCTTGTTCAAAGTTGCATCAAAGGAAGATGATGAAGGATGATCTTTCACAACAGAGAATATTTGTAAATGAATGATTGTTTCAATAACGATAAATAAGAGAACTAGAAAAAATATATTAATATCAGATGAGCATTGGCGAAATTTCAAAGTCAAATTATTTTAGACTGAAAGAATATAGCCAATGACAATTATTCATACCTGGTTCTGTTAAAAAATGATTTAAAAGAAAATCTCTTAATACTTGAATTGACGGGAAAACATTTTGAACAAACGAAAATAGGCGCAAGTAAACGCAAAAATATTTTTTGATCGCATTGTTTTAGAACGAAAGATGGTCAATTATGATTCATTCTTCGATCTTCCAGCATTCATATTTCCAACAGCTTGAATTAGTAAAGGAAAGAATGGACGAATAAAAATAGAGTTTAAGCAAACTGTTTTAAATCGAAAAAGAATAATCGATTCTAATAATGAGAAGTATTCGATACTTGAGCATTGCTTGAACCAATAAAAGAAGCTATATGCGAAAAAATGGATACGTATAGTGGATCGATGGAAAATAAAAATTCTGACCATTTGTAGACAGCACTTGACCACTGAGGATAGATCAAAGGAACAAACGAACAGAAGTTGCCCAGAAGCAACTGTTCTTACTAGGAAACGAAGACGACATTTTTGCCGTAAAATTTTATTGTTATGCAAACATTTGAATCGACACAAAACAAATTACAGGCGCGATCGCTCAGTACCAGACAACGCCACTCCTACTCAAGGTCTATCCCACGCCCCCTCACGAATCACGTGACCCAAATCAACCAATCGCTAATTTTCGTTGCATCAGCGTTGCACCTGAAGAGACCCGATTTTCCGAGTTACCCCCGCTAAAATCAGTGATAAAAATGAACTTTGTCAAAGTTCTACGTTAATCCACGAAAGATAGCTACTATTGATGATCAAGAAACAAATCGGGGAAATTAGCTATTCCGGAAGATGGTCGTTAATTTTATTGAGAACGAGAACAGTCTTGGCGAACGAGGAAGTCTCTTATCAGAGAGGGGGAAAATAGAACTTGGTAAGAAAGTGTATGTGCCGGTGTACGGAGAGAGGAAAGGTGGCGAACTTCAGGAGGGGTGGGCGCGGAACATCACGAATATCGGCGAGTTCGAGCAATAAGCGATAAAATCGAATTGCTTTCATAAATCTGCGCGCGAGCCGAGAAAATCCAAAGAAGGAACACCCGGGTGTGGGTGTTCCGACTCCATTGGAATGCGAGCCTATCAGGCAAAAACGAGGGTGGCCCGCTCTCTGAAGACCAAGTTCCCTTACACCGAAGTCGCCGTCCGACGAGGTGTGCGTAAAAATAAGAATCAAACAGCGAAGAACGAAGATGAGAGAAGAAAGTGGAAAACTTGTGCAGAAAGAGCAATATTGCAACGGTCGAAGAAGTTAAAAGCGACGAGCAGGTTGAAACGTTGACGCGTGCATTAACTCCTTTTCGTTTTATTCAGAAAAGCTTCTTATCGATGTATTTTTATCTATACTTCGTTGGAGAAATAAGTAAGAAATTATTAGTGCAACATACAAGTTTTTCCATACAAACGTGAAAGGCAACGTTGTGCCGTGCATGAAGGCTATAATTTTTTAAAAAATGTTTGATTTTTTACAATGTTACATGGATTATTATATTCATACGAATGTTCATCACCTGTAACACGAGAGAACATAACATAAAGAGAGGAAGAAGGAACTAAAGAATAAAGAAAGCTACAACAAAACTTCTTTTATGGAAAACTAATAAACGTAATATTTTTGAAATGTCATACGTAATATAAGAGTTTTGTGCTTGTTGAAGCTCAAAAAAAAAACAGTTTCGGTTTTTTAAAAAAGAGACCCCAGGTGATGAACACGATAATTTCAGTTCATGTAATATGAGTATCGCGTCATGATATTAAGGGTTAATTTTTTGCGGTTTTACGTCCCGCGTGACGAGACATCAATTTTACTTCGGCAAATCTTTTGCTCAGACCTTCGTAGATATTATAATTAGGTTGTAACAGTATTTTATATTTATAAAATAATTTAAATGCAACGAGCAAGTATTCGATATTTCTCGATGACATTGTACAAATAAATTACTCGGTACAGCGTTGCAATTAAAAAAGTACGAAAATATTAGTTTTGAATTGAGGAAATTATTCTCTTTGCTGCTTCGAAGAAATCTTAGCCTCGTTTGCTTTCACAAATATGTATAATAACAACGCAAAACAACGCTGGTTCTACACTTTGAAAATTATTACGGGCCGCAAAGGGTTTAACGGATTAAAAAGTTCATTACAAGGTTAATAACGAAAAGAAGAAAAAAAGAAGAGGAGGATGCAGAAAAGAGAAAAGACAAGAATTAAATAGAACGCAGAAAAACCAGCTTTGTAAGCAGAAATAGAGTGGCGAGGAGAAACGTGCAAAAAGGAGAAAGAGAGGGAAAAAGAGGAAAGAAAGAAACAAATACAAAGAGCAAGATGGGAAATATAAAGAGTAAATAAAATTGTAAACAATGAAAGGAAAAAGCTGAAAAAGCGCGAGGCAAAGGAAAATGGCGAAAAGGAGCAAAATAAAAGGGGCGATATAAAAAGAGCCAATGAGAAAATCCATAGGGAAAAGCAATACGATTAACCAGGAGCATTGTAACGAATGTAAATTCTCCGATTCTTCCTGGGAAAGCCCTTAGTGGTACTCCCTTTCAAGTTTTCATGCAACCCTCCGAGCGATAGCGCTCGTTCGAGCGGTAACTGCATTAAAAATAGAGGGGACGAAGCGTCCGGCGTTCAATCGCGTTAGACAAACTTCAAAATCAAGATAATACGTGCAATTGCGGCGGATGGATTAACGGAAATGAAGCGAAATTCAATTTCCGGCGCTTGCTCGGAAATTTCCCTAAAAACGGCAAGGATCCAGTCTCTGCCGTGTCTGCGACGCGCTGCAAAATATAAAAAATTACCACGATCGAGTTTAAATCCAGCGCGCGCTAACCGACGAAGCGACTCTGCTCGCGATACACAGATTTCTAAGCTATGACTGACTTAGAAGCCCGCAACGAGTCGATCTTTCGTCAGGAACGACGTTTCAACAGGACTTTTCTTCCCTACCACGATATTTGAAGAAATTAAACGGGAAAAAAGTCGAGCAAAGGAAGATACATCCGGTGTATCGAAGAAGTGAGACAGAGAAGGTCGGAGAGGCCAGAGTATCGGGATCACGTGGCCCATGTAAATGCGCGGCCGTCTTCTCCTGCGTGTATTATTTTATTATATAGCAGAAGCTATTGGTGCCACGTGACGCCAGGCGTGCCCCCTCGCTCGAAATGCAATCATTCTTGAGTTATTCGGGCAAAGGGGAGGTGGCGGCTGCGACGGAACACGGGCCGCCCCGGCCCGTCTCCATCTATATGAAGAAGACGTCTACGTGCCTTACCCGTGTTTCCTGACAAAGTTCCTTTTGATTGGTTCTGGCCATCGGTTACGAGCAGATCGCACGTGAATCCGATTCCAACTCGCGGCCGCTTTAATGGAGATCCGTGCTTTATGATCTCTCTCTCTCGCAGCGTTTCTCCATTTTGAGGAGAGTGCTGAGTCTGTGATTCGCCGATCGGATAGATACCCTCGTCCTCCTTACCGCGCGATTTCGGTCCACGGTTTTTCGACGATCCGATATTCGAAAATCCAAGCAAGGGGGCGGTATCGCGAATAATTCCAACGATAAATCTCGCGTCCGCTGCGTTCCGCGAATAAACCGTTTAGAAATTTATTTCTGTTCGTCCGCGATCGTTCGTCTCCCCTTTAAAAATTCACGTTGCCGCTCGAACTAAATGTCCCATTATCCGGTTGGTTTTCTGGCGCGGCGTGGAGCAGCCACGGCAGACCGGGTCGGTTCGAGCATCTCGATACACGCCAGCCCGGCCAGGCGAGCCGATCAAATTTTTCCGCGCGACCTGATCCTCTTCGGGACGCTCGTCAAAGTGGCTGGCCGGCTTTTCACTCGGCGCACAAAGTGTCAGCCGTGGATTATTTTCCGAAAAGTTCGCGGCACCCGACCACGTCAGAGATTTTTCTGCACTTTGGAAGAGAAAGAGATGGGAAAAGAGCAGCACGGATAGGGAATTTGAAAGAGAAAGACAGAGACAGATACACAGAAGGCGAGAGAGAGAGAGAGAGAGAGAGAGAGAAGCTCGTTAATGCTTTATCGCGCCGTGCGCCCGACTGGATTTGGCCCACTTAGCCGTTTCTGGAATCCTTCGATCGATCCGCTCGTGACATCCGGTTCTTGCTTGCATCCATTTCGAGTTCTGCTCTCGCAACGATGGATACAAGCCTGACAACGCGACCGTTCTTCCGCTTGACAATTTTAACGTATCCTCCCTGTCCTCCCCATAGCCTGACTAAACCCCTCGTCCAAACCTGACTGTCATCGGTCTATCCTTCCCTACTGATATCACCATTCGCGGTAAGAATAGTGTTTTAACGTCGACGTACCAGAAACATCGATTTTCATTAGTTTTGTCAGTCGCTGGAAAATTTCGATTAACAACGAGATGGTTTCGAGCTGGATGATTATTATTTATTATTTTTTTATATTTATATTGTAAAATTATACTTACTTTATATTTATGTTCGTATTATATTTTCATTTTTCGATTTCTCCGCGTCGGGCGAAAAATCGATTTGCAAAACATCGACTCGCAGGTCCGTCAACCTCCTGTTTTCTTCCCTCCGCGAAAAGGACTCCTTACCGCTCGCTAAAAATCCATCTAACCAATCACTCTCTCAAAATCCAATCTACCCTGCCAAAGAATTTCAATTACCAGTTCGAGTCTGTCAAGTGAAAAAAAATCTCCCACCCTCTCTTGCCCTCCTCCCAGGTGAACAAGAAAGAGGTGACAGGGTGAAAAATCAAACGGAGCCGGCAGGTAGCCGTGTCCGCGAGTCGATTGTCGCGACGATCATGCCTTTTCCCCTCCGGCTCCGCCGTGGTAATAACGAACACGTCAATTTTTCGTCTCTGTCCGGCTGTCCACCCTCGCGAGCAATCTGCAGCCAGTGGCCAGTTTGTTCCTGTGCACAGTGGCACTTTTTTCCCGCGAGCCTCCTTTCACTCGTTATCGGCCGGTTGCTAATGGCACGCGATTGCCTCTCCAATCCCCGTCCACGGGTCTTCGCCAACCCCCTCCTGCCCAGCTGCCGCAGCAAACGCTGCCACTTCATTTTCGCGGATCGACCGCGAGACGAAAGGCTCTTCGACGGAGAAATTTCAATCGAGGAAACCACCCGCTCGACCGCGATCTTTCAATTCGAGAGAGGCTGAATTTTAAGATAGTTCCCTCAGATGGCGGATTAATCGAAACCGAAGAGCCACTATCCACAGATCAATCCTATGTTCGTTGCGTTTTTTTTTAGACGTGACGTCCTCCGTGTTTTTCTCTCGGGGCGGGTTTTGTCATTGGCAGGTTTGGTGATCGAGAAATCGACGCGATCCAGACGGCTTCCGACAGTTGACCCTCCTTTGGACCCAGCTTGCAAGTAAAATTTCAGTCATCGAGAATGGTCACTGGCAGTAATCAAAGGGAATTTTGATTATTCACAGTTAGAACAATTGGAAATTAATATTTCTCAAGTCGTTTCATTTTTCGTAAAATTTTCTTCGACATTTATCGTGCAACATGTTTATTTTGGAGGATGTTTTCTTAATCCATTGGCATGCATATTCGTCTGTCGGGCGATTTGAGACATTGTTTACAATGTTTTCTATTAACTTTTTACAACTAGAATTTATTCATCTATTTATTAATCTGAAGAATCCCATTGAAACGAGGTACAACAACATTAACTTAATTATTGATCGAATAAGCTGGATAGAGTGAACTGGTGTTTAACAATTCATACTGAATCGAGAAATCACAGGGACTGGTTTAAAATTTTGTTTAGCTACAAGAGAGAAAGATCATTAATTAATTACGGTTAGTCGATCCAATTTCAAAATGTATGTACGTGAATATGTCACTTTCAAGTTACATGATAAATTTTATCAGTTACAATTGTCATTCTTCCTTAATTTGAACCATCTGAAATCTATTATTCAGGTGTAGTAGTTCACAAGAATATATCAATTTTCACGTCACTTCGTAAACACTGACGCAATTGTCATGATTACATTAATGAAATTTGAAATCAATCTGAAAATGTATGTAGAAATTGCATATTTGTTGTAAATATATTTCTAATAATAAATCAGTACGTAATATGAAAGTGCTTAAGACAAAGTGTTAAAATGCTCCTACTGACTATTAAGACTGGACATTTAACTGTTTAAATATCTTTTCGTCCACAAGTATTCGATCATTTGATAAAATATTAGTAATATAATATTGGATGTTATTTCTATCATCGAAAAAAAAAGAAGACATAAATCACAAGTCAAATTTTAAACGTTAGTCTATATACTTGTATTAAATATTTCATAAATTCTACATACATTTTTAGCTTTGTCTCAAACTCGAATAATACAATTATGACAGTCGTGTCATTTCATTGCGGTATTCATTGCAGTATTAATGGAATTTAAAAAATGTTCTACGTGACGTACATTTTCGATCCGTACATATAACACAAAGAAAATTAATATGCCAATGGGTTAATAAACAGTCTCGCACAATTGACACTTGAAAACGATAGATCGAAACTCGCCCCCTTTCGTGGACGCTCGTTTATTGTCCAGATCAGAAGAAAGGTTTCTAATTGCAGGCATCGGGCGTAATTCACGAAAAATCGGCAGCCACGGCCCGCCATTCCGCGAAGCGAAATAACGATTCAAGGCGCTAATTCGCCAGGGGCTCGCGTTCGATTTCCTTCGGGATGGGCGAGATTTTTTTTCGGTCGTCCGGACGATTCGATTCTACCAGCTGAAAGGGTGGCCCTATTATCGAAAAATTTCCACGATTTTCCGAAGTTTCCAGGGACCGATCGAGAGCCGGACAAAGAGAAAATTGACGAGTTATTTAATCTAATATCGGCTGCTCGATCGGAATTCGTGCCCGGGATAAAACGATGTACGCGTGTAAACGTTATTTCTCCCATTCCGTCTCTTCGTTCACCGTCTGCCTTCGTACTTTTTTCCCCTCCCTCGCTCTCTTCTTTGCCTTTCTCATCTCCTATTCTCGTTTGCAATTATGCACCATAACGTAGCGAGCGTCACAAAGAGCCGGCAGTGATTACGCGGCAATTTCGCGAGCTAATATCGCGATCGTTATTATTTCAGAGGACCTGTCGATCGAGGGGGTAGGTAGGTGCCGCGGCACGTTAAAATCGCGCTAAGCCCGCGTCTCGATCGCTTTTGCGAGGGGACGGAACTCGCGATGGAAAAGCGTTCCTCGTGCGAACCGATTTGCAGCAGCTTAATTCACCATTTACGCGTTCGATTCTACATTGTCCGCGTGTCCATCCGTTCGTAGGTTACCAACGGGGCGACGCTAACAGAATTTCGCTACCGCTCGAAAGTCGCTTGAACTCTTGAAACGTGAAGAACGGTTCCTGCACTTACGAACCAATAAGGAAATTGGGTTTTCCTTCGGGGAGTTTCCTGCTTAGAAAATGTTCGACTTGAACGCTCTCCGATTAGAAAATCCGGAAATCGGATACTTCCTGATTAATAAGTCTTGCTCGTCTCTGTGAAACCATTAATTAATTACCGAGACTCGGCTGATCGGCAGATCTATCGAGTGGCTGATGTGTCAGAATCGTGAAGCCACATTTAGCGTGCGTTGATTCGACGTTCGAAAGTTTCGAGCTGTTCTCGAGTCTGCTGGGTACAATTTCGGGTACAAGTCCGCGAACGAGTCGGTGCAAAAATTTGCCGGGCCTAAATCAGCTCTCTCTCTCTCGTTGGTTGGACGTGAGCCAACGAGAGAGGAGAAAAAACAAAATGGAAAAGAAGGGAACAAAGAAAGAAAAAAAGAGAAAAAAAAAATAGTGGAAAAGGGAAAGAAAGTGGAGAAACGTTGTGCTCGACGAGACATAATACCACTCAGATTCGAAACAAGGCATACATATATCACTCACATAGAGACACGAAACGAACCACACGGACACTGAAAAACTTGCTTCTCCAAGGGAAATGCATCTCTCTTGACACTCTTGCATCGTCTCACACGTACACACAAAGATTATGTAGATGTATATGTACATATATATATACTGTATATTTACATGTGTATATATGTTACATATATGTTATTATACGTGTTCCCCGCCCCACCCACCCCCCTCGCCCTTGTGCCCTTTTTTTGGTACCCCTTTAGTGAGATGTTTATCAGCTGTAGTACTATCAGTTTGAGATATTCATGGTATGCAAGCGAATCCCCAAACCCTTTTTTTCTCTCCATTGACTTGTTGTACGTGTTTTTACTTCTGTGCCCTTGACAATCTTTTTTCAATGTTAATGTAATATATATATATAATATTACGTATGTATTTATGTAACAAGTCGAGATTCATTTTTTTTGTTTGGCTGTGAGAACGTACTTTGCAGAAATGAGTTGAATTTTGCTCGTGAACGGCAAGCTAATGATCCCAAACAAAAAAAAAAACACAACTGCAATTTTTAACGATAATGATTGCTAACAAAAAAAAAAATATACATGTAAAGAACAAGTATCGTAGAAACATAAAGATATATGTACGTAAGAAACACGCATAACAGAGATAAAACAGAAACAGGAATGAAACATAATACACACTCGAGTAACAACATTTCTAATCGACGACCCGGTAGTAGAAAAAAAAAAGACAGAAAATATTAAGAGAAAAAAAAAAGAAAAGAAATAAACGGGTCGTCCAACTGAACGAGTTCACCATTGATTCACATTCGTCTCTTTTTTCTGCTTTCAGCTGCACAGATTCCACAACGCGCAGGTAAGTACGATCAAATTACATTGAAAAATCGCTTCCCTTTCGTTTCTTCCGTCGTCTTAATTGGACCGATCGTCAATTAGACGCACGTCAACTGCGTGCTCGTGGGTCGCGTATACGCGTACGAAGCAGAAAGATCTTCTTTACTTCGTCGTCCATCTTTTGATACTTAAAAGGGAAAAATCTCGAGGCAGGTTCCATAATAGCTACTTACGGAAAGGAGGGGGGGGGGAGGGTGGCTAGAACTGAGAATATCATCGACTCTCATCACGGTGTTTTCCGTCTCCGCGCGGCGCCCTTTTCATCCGCTAATTACCAATTAGTTTGTGTACTTTCGCGTCAGCGTAATACGTCTTCCGCGAGCACTGTTTTTTGCGGGAACTCGTGATTTCGCGTACTCGTCAACGTTCGTCGAATCTCTCCGGTCTCGATTTCCCTTTCGTATATATATTTTTTCGACTAACGCGAACGTCGAGTTCAAATCTCGAAATTAGTCGGATTGTTCTTTTCTAAAGTCGCGTATATCGTCTCCTTTTTCTTTCTTTTTCAAATCGCCATGCACCTTCGGTTCTCTCTCACGACGGGTAAAATCGTTTCTCCGTAATTTTTTGTAACGACCCTCCCAAGGGATAGATGGACTAAAGAACCGTTTGAATTTTAGCATGCAAGAGGAAAGACGAGATGGCGAACCAGGCAGAACACCCACAGCCCGCCCCCAAGAAACCGCGCCTGGTTTTCACAGACCTTCAGCGCCGTACTCTACAGGCTATTTTTAAAGTAAGTCTTGTATAACTTAACTTACGTTTTGATCGATACCGCCACCCCTGTTCTACCTGTCTCGATTGTCCCAGGCGAAAGGATGCTCAAAGACAGTGGGCCAATTCAGTCCTTCCCGTATCCTCCATTACCATTAATCTTTTTATTACTTTTTATTATTTTTATCGATCGTTGTGCGATTTTTGAACTGAAGATGCTATTTTAAACTCAAGTATTTTTTTTTTTTTTTTTTTTTTTGAGAATTCATGAGAATTTTGAAAGAAACTTTGTCTATATAACTTTGTTTGATTCCGTTGAATAATAAAAATAATTGTTTATATTATATAAGTAGGTACATAAATAAAGCTTTCAATTTACTTTACATTTACTTTTCCAATTGGAAAATCATTCGTTGAACTAACGTCAGACAAATATTAAGTGTCTCAAAGGTATTCCTTTGAATCTTGCAAAACAAATATTTATTTTATATTCACAAACTTTATTTAAAAAAAGCAATTTTATCTGCAATTAATATTTCTCTAAGAATCTTTGTCGAAAAACGGAAAAAATCATCCTCTCGTTAAGTAATTAAATTTAAACGAAATGTATGAAATGTAAATAATTCAATCGAACGAAATCTGAACGAATAAATGAAACTTGAGTGAACGACCGAAATATAAATAATCAAATGGAAGGAAAAATGGAGAAAGATAATACCAGTTTCAAATTTTCTTGAAACTTTGTAAGTCCCTGAAGGCTCGAGCGAATGGTGAAATCGAAAGCTTTACGAAGGATTACGCGAAGTCCGTTTGCGACATTCACCCTCATAGGAAACCTACTTTCGTACTGATAACACAGCTCCCCTCGTGTAAACGCGCACCGGCGGCCGAGTTTTGCACGCGTTAATGGAAACGCTCTCAACAAATTCTCACTTAACGAAATTACTACGTCGTCGGTAAATTACCTCGATAGACACCACGTGTAACCCGCATTCCATCGATGTACCATAATAACGCTGCACGGAGAGCTCTGTCAAGTGGCTTCATCCTATACACGCGCGTCCCAAAATGGCACCCGGAATCTTTTTAGGTTGATTTAATATTTCCATCTAGCAACACAATTTAACATCGGTCGATGTCTCTTAAGCAGAAATTTGATATATTTTGATCGTTTCTTAAATGGAACTTCGATTATATTAGTTGTATAATTTTTAACGTCAGTCGTTCGAACATTGCGAGAAAATGTTCGTATTTGTCCTTCTGTTAATTCACAACTTCGTGTACGCGTTAATTTTATTTACAACGTACAAATGTGTTTATGCAGAAATTTCGTTTGAATAATTTCATAAATAAATAAATCGATAGCAAATGATTCTTAACGTTTCTGTACTTTTTGTAATTTTCAGTAATTTTTGTATTTTTCTTTCATCCACCATTTTTAATCTGTGGATTGAAATCAGGCAATGACAAGTATGTTCGTCAATAACGCAGAATAAATGACGAAATAAATGTAGCTATTGTAAATTTAAATTAAATTGAAAACGAAATGATGTTTCGTTTTTTGCATAATCCGTGCGTACTCGTCGTTAGCCGAAAGGTGGTCGTTTTCTCATTACACGAGTATACTCGTCGAACAATCTTAAAGGGTTAAGAAGTACCTACGGAGAGTTTACGATGTGAATGAGACCGTGACGCGAGTATTTTAGTTACGATTAACCCCTTGCAAACACGATGAACCCATATATGCGTTTAGCGTAAGTTATCCACAGAGCCGATGAACTCGCATACGCGTTAGGTGAAAACAATCGACACAACCGATGCGTTCGTATTATACGTTCGACGAGCCTTTATCCGATGCTTTATTCGATACAAGCACAGAAATGACAAATATTTGCGATGGATAAGTGCGTCGAGAGTTATCGCAACAAACGGTAACAAACTTTATTTCATACGTTTCAACAGAAGTACCGTGCGTTGCTCCAAATACAATTCACTTTGCATTCGCTCTGGTATCACAGTATTTTAACCTCGGAATATTTCGTTTGCAAAAAAGTCGGGAAAGAAACGTTTGTATTTCTGAAACACGTTGTTCGGTAGAAATCTCCTCTCCGTTGAACGAAAATTGGTT
This sequence comes from Melipona beecheii, assembly GCA_032399605.1. Lineage (NCBI taxonomy): Eukaryota > Metazoa > Arthropoda > Insecta > Hymenoptera > Apidae > Melipona > Melipona beecheii. Next base: position 2,368,960 of record JAUCMO010000101.1, read on the forward strand.
TTAGAAACGAACATAAAGATATTTCGGAGAATTAACTCATGCAGAAGAGACGCCAATTAATGCGAAGTAATTTTTGTTTCTGCTCGATAGCGATCTCGTCAAACAAATCTCGTTTTCGCTAAATTTGTTTCTATTATTCCACTGTTTGACGTTTCAAATAATTGATTTATATACTTTCTTTCGTTCTTGTATAGTTCGGTTTAGATTGTTCTGTACATATGTTTTATAACGTTTGACGTAGGACTCTGTTTTTGAAAGTTTTTTTCGTAAATCAGAAAATACCAGAAGAAGAAAAAAACGAAAAGATTCGCTCCTATTTTTAACCATTGTAGAAATATTTCTTAAAAATACATAAGTAATTACCATTACGAGCCTATGATAGTATAACGAACAGGCTAGAATTTTATGTGAATTTATACCCCCTTTATATTGAACAGTTTTCTTTTCAACAAAGTTTCTTCAAAAACAACAAAGATATTCAACTGCTAATTGGACTATCCAGTATATTTCGTGTCTTTTCAGAGTTCAGCATGTCGTGTGAAATCTTTCGTACAACGTACACAATGCATTCGTAAAACGCTCAAATACTTCCACATGAGCCACCGTAATCGCGCGAAAATAAAAGGAGAAGAAAAAACGAAATTTCGCGAATCGTCGACGGTGGAGAAAGTCGTCGTTAAAAGGGTGCGTGCGTTTCGGGAGTGGGGAGGTGTTCTTTTTGGCACGCTAACGATATCGATGCTGGTTCTCGAGCGTGTGACCGCGATCGCGACGGCGATCGAAGCGCGCAGCCAAGGAATCGTCCGCGAAATTATTCAACGCGGATCGATAGAGGCGGGTTTACGCGCGACAGGGCTGGAACCTACCACCCTCTCGGTTCTCCCGCGTCGTCGCGCTGTCCCCTCCGCGTTTTTCTCCGCGTGCACGCGAGAAATCAGCCTCCCTTTATTAATGCACGCGCCCTGAGAACACCTCGATGAGGAGGAAAAGGGAATCGAGTGATTCCGAATGGAGGAGATACTGGCTCGCAGTAGAGCGAACTCTGCTGAACATTATAGATAGATTACGGACGTTTATGCAAATTTCATATTTCCATCGATGCTCGTAACTTAAATAAAAGTGCGAATCTTCTTCTGAATTGTGCGACGTGCACCTCCGTTGGATTGTTTCGCGAGTGATGCGCGATTGAAAGGACAAAAATTGTCGTTGTCAGAGTTTTGTAATTAGACTGTGGATTTTTATCCATTCACGGGAAATTTGAAACCGTGAAAATACATACATATTTTTTAGACAAAGTTATTATTATTTATTATTGCATCATGTAGATGAAAAAAATTCAATATTTAAATTTCGTTTTTGTTAATCACGTTTGTAAATGTATATGGTAAAATTAAATTATTTTCTGAAAACCAATGTATACTGATTAAATCTTATAGAATCGCTTTGTTAATTTTTCTAAACTGATGTTAGAAGACTTAATATTGAACGAATTTCAATATTAATGCAGGATTTTTGCGACAATATTTAAATACTTAAATGTATGTAATGTATATTGTAAATAAGCAAATAATTTAGATCTGTAATTTATCCACTGCACAAAAAAAAAAATAGTAAGTGATGTTTCTAAGTATTATTAATCAATACTGGTACTAAAAATCGATCAGAGTGTCAGAATACTTGCAGACAATAGTATATTTTTGCATCCACGTTGAAAAGTTTATGCTTTTACGTAAGCAAATTCATCAAAAGTACATAAACATCCGCAATCTAACAAGAGAAGAATAAAAATAGAGTGTCGTAGCGAAATAAAGAAATTCCAAAGTTGAATTTACTTAAATTTTTAATTTTGCTACTGTGGATCAGTGTGATTAGAAATTAACTTCTTATTGAACTCTGTGTATTCCAAAATACGTGCAACAGTAGATAAATTCGAAGGCCATGGCTACGATAAATGAATTTAAAGTGAAAAAGTTAAACTAAAACTATTGTAGAAGATTGGTTGGATTACATACAGACCTAACCCGAGTCTAAACTTAAACATAACTGAAATCTGTCTCAAACCTAAACTATGAAACTAGTTGACCACTTTAATCTATAAATGCAAATATTTGAAAAAAGTAAACTCGATGAAAGAAAATGCTTTCAGGGGATTGTGGGAGATCGAGGGGGACACAGGAAGATTCAAGCAAAAAGGTTACTACTTTACACAGATTAAACGCTTATGTGCTTTTCTCACAGAACGATGAAAGCAGTAACGCAGATTCAATAATATCATTTTATGTATCTAGTACAAAATAGTAAATATTTATGCATACATTGAAGAACTTTTAAAATATCTCAACCTAATCTCTTGAAATCATTTTTTTTTTTCTATTATGTGTAATTCTGAAGTATCTCTCAAGATATTTGTGTTAATAATTTATGCAATAAAAAGTATATATAGGTATGTACATACAAAAAAACAACAACAATCCAATGCATGAAGAGGGACCTTAGTAAAAGAGATATTCTTTTTGATATCATTCATATCACGAACAAAATTACAATTACATTTTTTACATCATCACAGTTTGAAGAGATATTTAGGTGGCCTAATTTAAATATAATACGTTCATCATTATGTTTAGTACAATAATTTTAATTTGCATTATTTCACAGAAATTCATAACAAATCATAACTTTCCGAATAATTCTTGAAAACGATAAACTTTTCGAACATTAACAGACACTGAATAAAGTAAAATTTATCAAGTTTCTCAGCAAATAATCAGTAGACGGCATAATTGGTACAATCAGTGGAATATTTATGACAGACATTGTGCAAAACAATTACGTTTCATAAAATTCCAATAAATCAATATCCTGACCAAGTAGATTTGACAACGCCAGAAGTTGAGGAATCACGCCAAATAAAATTTGCCAAATGTCCCACTCCCCCTCCCCTCCTCATGAGCGTGCCATAAATCACGTCGTTGTTAGAAAACACAAGGAAAGAAATCGTCGTTGACGTCGCGGAATTCGCATTCGCGGCTGCTCACTCGATACCTCGCTCGAATCGTCGATATCGCGGCCATTCAACGCCGCGATGTTAACACTCTACAATCCTCGAAAGGCCTTACGCTTGGTAACAAGTTCGTGTTTGCGTTATTCAAAGAGAAAAGAACGAAAGTGCTCAATGAACGAATGAAAAATTCATGGACCAGCTCGTCTTCGAAATTCAACTAATTCGACTTTTTAAGTAAAACATAAAGCCAAAGACTCGTGTCTAATCTATTCTACACTCGGCCACGCTGGAGCTCGAATCGTTCTCGACCCGGGTTATGCACGGTTGAATTGAGTTCGATGTTCGGATTAAGTATGAATTTTAATCAAACGCCGTTCACATCAGAGTTAATTAACGTTTGATTAAAGTTCCTTTCGTCTCCACATTGAATACTATAATCGTAATCTACGGTTTATTTGATCAAGCCTTCAATTGCTAAACTTAATTCTCGATTAGATTCTACGTTTCTACGCTGCTATAATCGTAATCAACGTTTTATTCGATTAAGCCTTAAATAACTGAACTTAACTTTCCGATTCGGTTCCACATTTTAAGGTTTGTTATGTTTCTACATTAGCACAGTCGTAATCTACGTTTCATTTGATCGGGGATTTAATTATTGAACTTAATTTTCGGTCTGGTTTCCGCGTCAGATTCAAATTTCATCGAACTTTCATTGTACTCGATTTAATTGACTCTTTTAAGGTTAGATGTTGTTTGCGTTGCGAGAGAATATTTCTTTCTCGTTAATAAAATTTTTTCGTATTTTAAGAGAGAGAGAGAGAGAGAGAAATAAATATATTTTTCAATTAATTAATTAACAACTTTTTAAATAAAACACACATTGCACGTATAGCAATATAAAAATATAATACTACGTACGCAAAATGAAGCGCGAAATGCTTAACTCATCGAAGCTTCTTGTCTTCTTCTTTTTCCAACCGTGAATTAAGTTTATATTAGAGTAAAGGTTTCTTGTGCAACAGTTTACTAATTAATAATATTGGAAAATTAAGAGAGAATGAGAAAAGGACAAATGAAACATTCTAGATTAGACACTTGCGTTGCACAAACTGTCTTGAATAAACTTTATTTTTCATGTGAGAGTATTTGTTATATAGTCTACATATTATATACAGAATGTGGATTTTTTTGCATTTATGGAAAATTTAAGGGTGCGGAAATATAAAAAAATGCACACAATATGCAAAAGTATATAAAATCGAAAGTAAAATATTCGTTAATTATTTAACACGTTCTCTACCAGAGAATTTTACGTAAATGTTTCGTACAGCTTAAAAATTTTCTTGTTTTATTTCCTCATTAGCACTACCAATTGTGATCGAGTGGTTAAATAATCTATTATTTTTAGATGTAAAACAGTGTATTTTTAGAAATTTGAATGATTTTTCATAAAATATAGGAATAAAAATTTATGTATTCCACTGCATCTATATCTCTATTTTTTTTTTAGATATGATGGAAATTTGTCATTCTATGTATCAAATTTCATTTTCTCTTTTTTTCTCATTTTATTCAGTATATATGTATGAATTTCATTTTGTTTCAAGTAAATTTTAAGTCTCATTCCTTTAATTGTACTCATAAAACTATGAAACTGCTATTTACTAGTATCGATAATTTCCAAGTTTAAATAAATTCCAATATTTATTCCATTCAAGTTTGAGTGAAAAATTGATCAAAGCCCACGCAATACGCAAAAATATAGAAAATAGAGAAAGTGGAATTTACTCTAATATATTCAAAACAACTGCAAAACAAAACAAACAAGAATAAAAGTGTCTCCGAGACTTGGCAGATTGACATGTTATTCATGTAGTTCTGTAATAAAAATTGATACAAAGACAATTTTCATTTACAGAAACGTTATTCACGTAAAGTAAAAACGAAAAGTGATCTAATTGTAAACGAACAGATTTTTCCTAATTATTTCGCGTAGCGAACTCAAATTGTAGAACAAGTTACTCTGAACAGCATATTCAAATTATGAAACAAATTTCCATTTAAATTTAAATTTAACTTCTTCCAAATTCAACTCGTAAAAACACAGATGTACATAAACGTTTGTGACGTACTTGTAACTCGCAGAATTTCGCAAATGATATTAGTTAAATCGCGCAAGAGGAGCCTGGTTGTACTACGTGAAATGCCGGGGGAGATTTCGTTCTATCTCCCTTAAATTCGAACCTGCCACAGTTGGGAACTTAAGCTAATTTCGGGCTCTGTTTGAACGAAGTGCAGTTTGAGATACGATCACGGGACAACTATGAAAATAATGTAGACGTTCCGTTGGAAAAGGGGGAAAAGCGCCGGTTCGACCGGGCTCTTTGGAAGTATGCCAAATAGTTGGCGAATTGACCTTAGCCCAGTTAACGCTTTTGCTCGATCTTTCTCGCATTCCGCTTCTATTTTCCACTCGATTATACGACTTTTAAACTTCTTCGATCCCCTCAGCCCCGCCGACAGAGCTACCTGAAACGCGTGCACGATCTGGCCGTCGATAAAATCTGCCGAATGGAAACGATCAACCCCCATTAATTCGAGACTTTCTTCTTTCGATCGACCTGATATCATCAAATCGATATTTTCACCGTAATTCGATTTTAAGATTAAATATTTTGTTCTCACTCTCATTTGAACCTGAAGATGAAAGAATAAGTTTTGTCGCATTAATTGTTTCCTTGATTTCCATCGTTTTTATTTCTTGACTTGTGATTATTTGTTTCAGTTTAAATTAAGCTTAAATTAATTACTCGTTTAACTGCGCGAATGAATTCAAATTATCTCAAACGATACTTCTATCTTGCACGTACATTAATAAAATTGTGCTCTTATTTCGTTAACATTTTTTTCGTCAGTCATTCGATATATTTTATTACCACAAATAACAAATTTTTTTCAAGCACATCGAATCGCTAAAAAGGTAAAAAGATCAGTTTCATTACATTAATTATTTTTCTGATTCGTGTATGAAACATTTTTAACATTATTTACTTCGTTTCTTAGATTTGAATTGTCATTAAACTCACTCGAATGAATTTTAGAAAATATCTCTATTTTATACGTGCGTATAAAAATACTAAAAATTGATGAAACCAGTCGCGCCGTGGTTTCCCCTGTCAATTCAGATTCATTAATTAAAAATCGTAATTACCGTAATTAGGTAAAATTTTTTTTCACGCAAATAAATAAAATTTCAATTACAGCAGGGTAAATATCGAATTACCAATAAAAATAATTAATATTCAAGCAAGATTGCTAGACTTTGAATTTTTATACAAATTGATATTTTTGAGAACAGAACTTTGGAAAACAATTGTTTCACGCATCGAATATTATAAGAAACACTGTTACTCGGATATTTTATGGATTATGTGCAACTCACGCATTAAAGTCCTACAAATGCATAAAATTTTACAATCTAGTAATTACACACAATTGATGCCAGTTTATTAGAACAACAAAGGGATCTAGATGTTTTTTTTTTCCATCGTTTTCGATAGATTCAATGTACACCGTTCGCCCCGTGACGTACGTAACCTCCTCGTGTCCCCCTTTCTCCCTCGCATACGGTCTCACCGGCGCGCATAGTGGCTGTCAAGGAATAATCACGATCCTCGCGCCGATAATGTCTCGTATTTCCAACAATTGATACGCCTCTCTCTATACCGAACTGCTAGCCTGCAGACAGAGGCAGCAGACCTTCGTTTCGTTGCGTTACACGCGCTGAATTACAGGCAGACAGGATATCAATACAGTTCCTTAAACGTCTACCTTGTTTCCGAATAAATGCAAGTAATTTCTTGCTCAACCGAGTTTCCCCCCGCCCACAAAAATCTCACCGACTCCGGTGAAAATCGAAATTTTCCTCCTTGCAACTTGTGACCAAGCCCAAGTGTTACGTAATTACGAAACGTTAGTTTAACATCGGGACAACCAAACTCGTCAATAAGATTGAATTTTAGATTTAGATTTATTTGTCAAAATGGAGCCAGAACATCCATTGCAATTGATGATAATAATTATCAATTTTAAATGTAAAATTGGGCTATATTCTAGAATGAGGGTGTCGTTATTTTACTTGATAAAACTGTGGTAATCAATGAGAGAAATGTTAAGATTCAGTGAGAAGTAATTTAATTATATTTTTTTAGCAAAGATAAGCGCGAGAAGTTCAATAGCAATCACTATTATCTTTAACGTAAAAGTTTGTCGTTGAATTATTAATAATTTTCCATTTCAAACTAAAAAATTCATTCTTTCCTATTGTTTAATTAATTTCTTGAATAAAGCTAAACGATTACAGACGATATACGAATTATTAAAAATTTTCTAACTTTAGTTCAAACCAACTGCCGGAATTTTTACAGAACTATATCGATCATCCAGCAACCTGACAATGTTAAATCATATTTCACAAGTAAAGTCTCCCTCCTTCCAAACGAACCGTTACCCTCGTAACCCTCGTGGATTAAGCACATGAAACGATTAACCCCGATTAATCCCTATTCGTGGAAAACAATGGTCGTTCCGTCCCCAAAAATCCTAGCACGCGAGACTCGATCAAACGATTCAACCATCTTCATTAAATTATCGTCCTCCCCTCGCGCCATTTCCTCTCTATAACGACCAAAAAAGAGGGGGAGAGGGTTAAGTCGACACGAGGGAACAGAAGCGTAATTCGTGTCAGATCGAGCATCCTAATTTGATCGGTTTCATCAGGCTAAACGATTGCGTTTCGCACATAACGCGTTAATTATTGCGTTCTAGTGCACGCGCATTGGGCCATCGGTTTGTAATAATTGTTCCTTCGAGCAATCGATACCCTCCCTCCTCTTCCTCCTCCTCCGCTCTCTGTCTCTCTCTCTCTCTCTCTCTCTCTCTCTCTCTCTCTCTCTCTCTCACTCACTCATTCGAGCTGCTCGGTCCGTGTTATTGATCGACCTACGTCGAGTAAGAAACGTCGCGTGGGAAGAAAGCGTGCCAGCCCGTTTACCACATGTACAGAAATGTTTACCATTAGCCGTGTCCGCGATCGGACCGCCCGTTTTCTTGCTTCGAGCCTTCCGGTTCCGGCAACGTGGCCCGCTTCGCGGAACAAAAATAAGTACCGAGCGAGCGAGCGGGAGACAGCTTTCGACTTCTCGATTCAGAGTGGAGGATTTGTAGGTTGAGATGCGCCGACAGAGAAGAGATGAATATTAATTTAGCGGGGGAAGAAATCAAAGGAAAAAAAGGCAAGTGCTTGTCGGTGCAGCATCGGAGCTTCCTATTTGATGCGTTTCCTTGGCGAAAGGTTTATCGAGAACGCAGCGTCGGAATGCTGCCGCTTTTTCCATTGATATTTATTTATTAAGATTCGGCTTCTCGTCCCCTCTCCCGCCTCTCAAGTTCGAACCGAGCTTCGAGAAACGTCGACGGTGGTTTCTTTCGCCGGAAATTATCTTTGCTTCAGCGGCTATTGTTCTTAAGTTTTAATTAACACCAGGCTTCTTTTTTTTTTTTTTTTTTTTGCAAACGAATCGGATCGGATCGGTTATACGTAGATATTGATGGAACAGCGAGCAGCATTATGAGTTTGTCGGGGATTGATCGAACTGCAGAGACCGAAAGACACCGATGAAAACCCATTGGCAAATCCCAGAAGCTATCTCGTGAATATCCGTTGATCTGAACGACGATCAAACCGTTTTGGATTCTAATTCATTAATCGGCTAATCGAACTGAAAATACACCGTCGCGCTTCTGGAATAAACAAACTCGGTTCCTTAATTTAGTAAGTCGATCGTATCGTTCGTAAACGATCCCGACAATCGTCTTTTAATTCGCGTTTTATTTATTCAATTATCGAGAATGCTCAAGCCGTTCGACTTTGGGTCGCCGCTGAATAAATTATGTCGGAGAAGAAATACATCTCGGTGTTCTATTATCCAACATCTTATCCTGAATAATATTTCTTAATTCATAGGATTAGATGTAGATTCTGTGAATGTTATCTCTCGTGCTGATGTGCAATTTTGATTATCCGCGTGCATATATAGCATCATACGGACGATAATCGTTATTATCGCAGTATTGAAATTATCACAAAGATTTGATAGACAATTGATTTGTTTTTAAAAGTATTACAAGTGGTACTCCGTTTGTATGAACTTACTGTCGGGGGATAAATGGTTTGTGTAATCGAAGTTCAATGATTCTGCCCTCTATTAGTGATATTTTGTTCGTATAACGGGTTTAAATGAGTGGATTCAACCAGCAAGAGTTCATTCAATCGGGCACTGATTAAAATTTGGTTCGAATAAATGGCGTTTATGTTTAAACGAAGCTCTACTTGTAACTCTTAACGCTTATCTATAAATCCATTTTATACACATTAACCCACTTTTATATTTAACTACGATGTTATGAGCTTTGCTTTTTATTTTATTTCCGAATTTAAAGAAAAATTGTACGAGACATATCGTTTTATCCAGAACGAAATCATTGCATTTCGAGAATTTCTTGTAATTTTCATCTTCAAAACATACACACGTTAGTCTTGATATTTCATGTCAAGTATTTGAAGTGACTGGTCTGTTGAGCAAAAACAAAGTCTCTACAAATGTGTACCTTTCTAAGTTTATAAAATAATAATAAATGTAGGCATTTAATGAATGAGAACCAGGTACACATTTAATTAAAAAGTTTCATACGATACTAGTAAAATTTTATGAGTTTCTCGCAAATCTAACTATCGTGAAAGGGGTAATACAATAAAAAGCGGTTAAAGTAACAAGAGTGCACTCTCGCAGGCAATATGTTATAATCTTGTTCACATGCAGGTACACTGTGAGTGTAAATACAGCAAAAAAGACTAATAAAATCACTATTAAGGCATTCATATTAAAAAAAAAATCAGATTTTTAAAATCACTGCTGAAGATTAATATCCTAGTATACCTTCTACTATAGTTTCTATATATTTCTAATAATCTTAGTAAATTTATCACTCCATCGTAATCAGAAAGCTGAAATTCGACGTAAAGATGAAACCGTGTGTAGTATCTAAAATAATTTATTTCTGATTTCTTTACTTATATTCATAAAAATGTGAATTTCTATAAATATTCACAGTCTGTTAGAACATAGTATTAAAACATTTTAATAATGAAAAATGTATAAGCTATTCAAAGTGAAGTACTTGCTATGATATTTAATAGGCGAGAAATGTATAATATCTTTTTCATCAATTTTTAATATGATTATGCAGTTTTGTAACATTCTTCTTTTTCTACGAAAGAAACATTTTAAAGTTAATGGTTCCTCAGTTTAATCTATTTAATGGAATATCAAGTTAAATTAAACCTGACAGTTTTTGAAATCCAAATCTAATCTAACGTAACAATACATTTTTCATTATATATATATTTTTACGAACTCTAATAGGAATATTTTATGAATATATTATACGTGTTATATGAAAGTTCAACACTGTAGCGAGACTCGACCATCAAATTATACTGATCAAATTTGAGACAAATAAGTAACATATGTAGAAATTATAAAATATTTAATACATATAACAAGTATAGGTCTATTTCGCACGTATTACAAAAGTACTTAAACAGCCAATTAATAATATTAATTATACCTACGTCTAAAATGATTACTCGTGTATTTGATTTTATATTATAATATTAATTTTACGTTAAATTTTTACGAAATTAAAATAACACAATTATGCTTGCAATAAATATCTTGTAACTTTTATATTTTCAGATCTGTTTTTCTTTTTACCAATATAACCATCGTCTCGTTGCAGTGCTAATGAAATTTCGAAACGTTTTACGTATATAATACACATAATACACAAATCAGAGTTCTTCGTGAATGACAATATAAACATTCACAAACATAAACATCTTGGAAATAAGTGTCTTTGTAAACCAATAACGAGCCACGTTTTGTCAAGAAATCTGTTTGCTTACAAATCTGGTAATTTTACGTCTCGTATGAATCATGAACCACCATTAACTATCGTCTTTTGAATCTACTCAATGTATGTATCTCCTTCTATCTTATTGTTAGACATTTTCCACTGTGAAAGTCCGTTTCTTACTTCTTGCAAGAATAGCATGGATTATTAAACTAGTCCAATTTAATGCTCGTTCTGAGGTAATTTGGTATTAATTGTACATCTGCTAACTTTCATTCTACTCATTTCTAATTGTGTAGATCACTGATCATTTGTGTTCTGTATCTTTGTATCGAAAGATTCTTGTCTCGTATGGGTAAGTTAAAATTAAAATCAAGATTAAAGATGACAAACAAAGAAAATTAGATAAGATAGTAACATTAACGAAAATGTATCGAATAAGGACTCGACGAATGATGTATAACAAAATAAATAAAGTATGCGTAACGATAAAATAAAATAAAACGATGATTGAATTACATATAATTACATATAAACTACATATAATAAAAAAACAATAATAATCAATGGTAATAAAGTAAACAAAATAATTACAAAATCAAACAGAATCAAATTAAACTGAATTGGATAGTTATAAAGTACGAAATTAAATTAAATTAAACGGCGACAACGACAGAAATATCACGAAAATATTACTCGCGGATAACGATGAAATGATAATAAAATTGAATAAATTTAGTAAAGTAATTAAATGACACAATTACAAGAAAAATATTATAGAGAAAATTAATGTAGAAAAATATAATTCTTATCGTAAGAGAACTAAAATGACATAAACAGAATGAGAAAATACAGAAACCCTTAACACTGGAATTACCGAATATTTTTGTTAGATACAAATTTTATAGATACAAAAGGAAGATATATTTTCAGAGACTTGAATGAAAAGTAGAATTTAAGTTTCTTCTTCGGAAGAAACACAAATAAAAACTTGTGTGCATCCTGTGTTTACAAGTGTTGCGAAGAATTTCCGTCCCTTTCACTTTGATATCTCTGATGGAAGATTGTACGATTTAGTCGTCGGTAGTTCTAGTATTAAAGAATCAAGTCGAATGAATTAATGAAATTGACGAAACAATGCCTCACGATACCGATTACCGTTTCAGGAGACCAAGAGGCCGTCGAAAGAGATGCAGGTGACAATCGCTAGGCAGCTGGGCCTGGAGCCGACCACGGTCGGCAACTTCTTCATGAACGCTCGACGCCGCTCCATGGACAAGTGGAAGGACGAGGACCCGAAGACCGTCGCAGTCGAGGAGGGACAGCTATCGCCCACGATAGGTATCGGGCAACGGCAACCAAGCGACGTTTTGTGACACACGTCCGACCACGAGGAGTACCACGACGAGTCGCCCGAGGAAGATCTGCCCTTCTCGTAAGGGCGGCGATTTCTTAACGCGGCGCGACGCTCGCGATATCACCCGAGACGCCCGACTGACCTGGAACGTCAGTTTTCAAACAAATTTCCGAATTTACGTTCGGGGGGGGCCGTTGTTGTGTCCTCTGCCAGAAGGGGCACGTTTCGACGACGTAGCGGGGACAGTAGGCCCGATTCCGGGAATTGTTCGACGCGGCGAGCGGCCCTTTGTTGCCGCGCCTGGCTTAGCTAAATTATTTAGCGTTCGAAGAATTCGACGAATTCTCGGGCGCATAGCGGAATCTACATTGTTTGAAGAATTTTGTTAGACACAATGCGCGTAGATTTATGAAATATTTATGTTTGAGAGGTTTCGTAGAGACTGAAAGCGAGAGGAAGCGAGAAAAAAGAAGGATAGGGATTCACACTTTGCGTGAATTCGATCGATCCCCCGAGACGGAACCGGATCGATCAATTTTAAATCATTGAGGACCAAACGAGCGGAACAATGCGTGAAAACGTTATTGGGAAAATAATAAATACTTTGTAAAGGCACAAATTGGAGACAAAATCAATATCCATCGCATTCGAGCGAAATTTATATCACATAAAGTTACTTCGATCTTTTCGAACTTCACAAAATTGCAGAATGTGAGTAAGAAAAATGAGAAAAGAAAAGAGAAAATATCGATCCAGTCCTTGAAATTTTTCTTTCGCGAAAACGTTGCAAACGTTGCGTCGACGCAACGTTGGTCTTCAATGGGTTAAAAGTAAAGTGTTCAAGCTAGCAAACTTTCCTAGAAACGTGATCAGACTGTCGTAAGGAACGTGGTACACGAAATTTTCGTGAGAATAATTACTCGATCAATTCGATTTGCGGCAACCGATCGTGCTTAACTTTTTCGTAAGACGGGATGTTTTCAAGCGTCTTAAGAGAGGAGGGACAAAAAAAAGGGAGGGAAAAGTGAAACGAAACGAAACGAAAGAAATGAGGCAGGCAGGCTCGAGAACTGCTCGAAGAATCGTGCACGCTGGACGTCATTATCTTATAGCCAAGCTCCGAGAAGCACGGTCACTGTGATAATTTTTTAACGACAGTAACGGGTGACAGCCTTGTTCGTGAATATTGCAGTTCCAACCTCGCTACGTCCCGCGAAACGACGCATTCACTTTCCCTCGATGTTCGAAACGTCGTTTGCAACTCGATTAATTTTTCAAAATTCCAACATCGATTCGCCAGACTCCGGACTGTGAATTTAAGAAAAAAAAAAGAAAAAGAAAAGGAAAGAAATGAGAAAAAGTGAATGAGAAAAAGGAAAGGAGGAAGAGGAATATTCGAGAAAACGAAAACCACGTTCCAGGGGAGGGTGAAATCGAGCATCGTGGAATCGCGTCGAAAGAAATCGTACGGATCCGTCGATCCTTGAACGGCGAGAACTGTTCTCCCCTGATGTTCGTATTCACTCGCACGATCGAAAGTCCGAGTCTCCGGGAACTTGGTGCCATAATTTGCCATATTAGAGTAAGATACCTCGATTCAGAGCGTTTTCTAGTCCACGCGTGTTGGAGTGGTCCCTCAAAGGGCCGGCCAATTCTTTTATCTAGTCAAAATTGCAAGGGGTGAGCCTCAAGTTCTCTAGAAGAACGCGTGTTCGAGGCTGGCAGCCTTCTTCGAGAAACTGCTTATTAATTCTAGCACGTTCAATCCTTTGCACACTTGTCAAGTTTGTCCGTATTTAACCGTACTTGTGTATACGTTGTACTTTATCTCCCCATCGAGGATTGAACGCGTTGATCCTTCGCGAATTAAGAAATATGTTTCACGTAGATCGTGTGTTAGTGTTTGTTCGATCGTTTCGAGGGTGCAGAATGAGCCACATTTCCCTGCCACATTCCGTTCGAAGCGAAAAAAGTCGCGAAGGATCTCGGAGAATACGTTCTAAAAACAAAAATTTATAATTTATATATTTAAAAGAAGAAGAAGAAAAGAAAAAACAACCGTTATAATAATCGAGGAAGACTGTCGAGGACGATTCACGTCGCTGTTTCAGACCATCCTTACCAACGTTGCAAACAGCTGTTCTTTTCAATCTTCTCTCTGAAACGAAACCCACAAGTCCCCATGATCGAACCTTTTCTCTCCCAAATTCCCAAATTTTTCCACTCTTGAAACAGCAACGTCTGCGATCTCGAATTGCGCTTAGAAAAAAAAGAAAAGAAAAAAGAAGAAAGAGAAGGAATCCCAGAAATGCGGAGAAATGTGAAATCGAATGAAAAAGGGGAGGGAAACTCGCGCGGTCAAGGATCGATGGTCAAAGAGGGTGCATTGGGACTCGTCGTGTCCTCGTTGGTCGCTAAAGGAACACACTCCGGAAGAACCCGTCAAAACCAGAAAAAAAAGGACGCGAAAGAACAGCTTTATTTCTTAATACACGTTCGTACTAATCCACACATACACATACACAAACACACACACACACACACACACACACGAACATGTGAAACATACAAACATATATTTAAAACACTGAGACACCGAAACTAATTTAACGCGAGATAAAAAAAAAGAAAGAGAGAAAAAGAGAGAGGAAGAGAGAGAGAAAACAAATGTGGCATCGTGTCGAGGGTGCACGTGCCAAGTGATATATTCTACGTATGTTTAATGAACATTGTATATCAGAGTGGACGCTGTTTTGTGCGAATCGACGAAGAAGAGGAGCAGACAGGACACGGAGCTTGATCGCTCGCGAGAATTAGTGGTCTTGATGTTCGACGACGTGCGAAATCGCAGGGATGTAGCGCGCGCGCGTGTATGTGAAACGGAGTGAACTATAGAGACAAGAGATAAACGAGTGTGTGTGTGTGTGTGTGTGTGTGTGTGTGTGTGAATGAGAATGATAGAAAAATTGAAAGAGAGAGAGAGAGAGAGAGAGAGAGAGAGAAAGAAATTTTGCGTACCGCACTCGATATCGTACCGCAATTGTGCTGTGCTATTGTACATATTAAAGAGAGAGAAGGAGCGAGAGAGACTTTCGCGATTCGGTGAGGCGGTGATGGAGAAGGAACCGAGTTTCAAGAAGAGACTAGCTTTCGCGTTACCCGATTGCACGCGAGCCATTCCTCGCTGAAGAACTCGTCTTGCGTTTAATGGCGACTTTTTCGTTTATTGCGTGCGATTCTGTCGTGTGATTTCAATCCTTCAATTTGTTTCTCGAAGTTTTTCAAATCCTCGCGGCCACGAGGAAAATCGTACGAAAAATTTCCTAACGAGAGGAGTTAAAGGGGAGTGGAACAAACGCATTTGGCGGTCCGATTTAGTTCAGTGTACGACGGCTCGTCTGCACGGATCTCACTGCATAGAGAGCGACTCCGTACTAGTCTGTCACTAACACATTCCGAATTTGTATAGAAATTAGAGAAATCGCGAGTTCTTGTTCCGTGTTCTTTCGGTTCCTCGCGATCGACGTTCAGTTTCTTTACCGTTTCCACAGAGAGGGAAAGCTTCGACCCTGGTCGGCATGCAACGAAACGAGAAATAAACAAAACGACGGAACGCAGCAGAGAAATCTGGAAATGGGGTTGATCGTTCATGAGTCACCGCGTACGGCGAGAGAGGGCGGAAGTTCTAGAAAAACTAATCGTACCAAAATGGCAAAAAAAAAAAGAAACTCACACAGATGAAATAAGAGGAAACGGAAGCGTGCGTCGCGACCGTCGATTATAAGATCATATATAGTACAAAGTAAACATATGTTATTGTAATAACGGTTTAATTAACTATAAGGAGAGCGTCGCTGTTTCACAAAACCAACACTGAAGAATGTTGCGCGAAATCGTGATACACGTGGACAAACATTTAATTCTCCGGGTTTTCGATGAAGTGCTATTGTCTTTGGTGGCGTGTGCGTATCATTGGGGGTTGAAGGAGAGATAGATCGTGACGATTTGCAAGGGGTCTGATGGGTAAGAGCGTCGAGCTTTCATGGAAGTTTCTCCATCCGGCGCGATTTGTCGTCGCCGCGACATCGCGATCGTGGTTCTTAACAGAAAAATATATCGATAGGGAAGACATTCACGCGAACGATGCGTCGAATTTATTAAACAAAACTTTGGTTAGATACTGTTGAACGCGAGCAGAACTGGAAACGACGTTTGAAACCACTTGGCTCGATGCTGAACATCAATCTCAAAGTGGAAAATGAGTTGAATGTTGAATGTTAAAGATAACAAAGATTAAAGATTATGGAAATACAAAGAATATTCGTGGAATTATAGAGTTGATCAGACGAAAGAATAGAAAGTTAAGATGAAGATTAAAACAAAAATAAGGGAAATGTAAGGACGAAAGACTTTAAAAAGACATGGATGATCCTGGAAATTTTGTTTTTCACGCCAACAATAATCAAAATTAAATTAGAAGCAAGCATCATTTCTTTTCTTTTTTTTTTTTTTTTTAAAGAGCAGAATTAGACAAGGAATTATAAACTAAATTTCTAAACGCAAATTCGCACAGTACATACCCAAGTACAGTTATTAATATTAATCTACAAACACAAGTCAAGGAATCTAAAGTGTTAAGAATTCGTAAGTTTTTAGACAATTTCGCAAAAACTACCGAAACAACTGGTAACGTCAATCTTCGTGTGTCATAAAATCCAGTGTAAACCCAATACAGACTGCAAAGAAATCGTCGCATCGTTCAGAGGAAGACCACTCGCGTGGTTCGAAAAACCGGAAATTGAGGCGAGGAAAAGGACTATCAAAAATAAAAAGAGAGGAAATCGCGAGTGACTCACTCGGGGGGGGGGGGTGATATATTTAGATAAAATTCGGGGGAATCACGGGAAGGAGATGAAAGAACGCGATAAGAGAACTATCTGTACGATAAGTCTGTAAATACGAGTTTAATTGCGATTACTGATTAATTGTACTCGCGAACGCGATAATTATTATTGCTGTTATTGTCATTATCACGCGGATTGTCATCACCTCTTTTATTATTACTATTATTATTATTACTATTACTATTATTATGATTACTATCATTATTTATATTACTGTCATTCCTATTATTATTATTATTATTATTATTATTATTATTTCAAGTTTTATCATTGTAACGAGAAAAAGATACAATTGATTTTTAATACAAACATGCTGTAAACGCGTTCTTTGTCAAACAGTTGAGTGTGAAAAAAGAGAGCAAGAGTGAGACTGAGAGCGATTATTCGTCGGATTTTCTGAAACTAGGGAGCTGACATGAAAGGAGGGAATAAAGAAGAAGAGACGTCGCGTTCGATTGAGAAAACGACAAAAACCAACGGGGGATAGTTCGAGAACCAGGGTGGGGGAGGTTGGGTTAGCGTAGGGAAATATAGGGATGGGTTTATCGTAGGAAAATATATAGGGGAGCCGATGGGGACACACGCACGCTAAGGTTACACACGCGCGAGGTGAGAGAAAGAACAAGAAGTTAAAAAAAAAAAAAATAAGAAGAAGAGTAACAGAACCCGCTAAACGTAAAGCAAGAACATAGTATATAATTATATATATACTATATATAAATATAAATATATATAAATATATAAATATAAATATGAATATAAATATAAATATAAATGAATGATATATTATATATATATAAATATATATATAAATATAATTGCCATTTTCAGGCAGCCGGGGTTAGTTAGGATCGGGATGGGCTCGGGGGATGGGTCTCGGGGGAGGGATGTATAATTTAGCATAGAAGAAAAAGACCCCAGCGATCAAATGGGGACTCGATCGTCGATCGATCCACGATTTCGATCGATCGACGATTGTCGTACACGTTAAGTTTAATGAACGCGACAGGAGTGGACCGCGGGACGACACACGGAGAAAGAACGCAAAAGGAGATAAAAACTATACGAGCGTGAGAAGAAGAAGGAGAAGAAAAAAAAATGATGTCTCTGAATCGATGATCTATTTATGTAACGCGTCCGCGATGCGTGATACCTCGTCTGGAATCGACGATCGACGGCGGGAAACGAGCGGCAAAAGAGAGACTAAAGCAAATAGTGAGATCACATGTGAGCACCTAAGTAAACTATAAAAGAAGTGCCAGAGAGAAAAAAGAAATCAGAAAATCGAGATCGTTGAACGAAGATAGGCGCGGTTTATAGGGGAGACGAATATTTCGACGAGCATGTACGCTCCTCCGTACGAACGGGGCGGTGAGACGGAGGGGCAGGGGGGCGGGGGCGTACGAAGCTCGAGACGTAGGCGAATGAACATATTATAAATATAAATATATAAATATATAAATATATATATTAAAAGGCAGAAATAATAATAACGATAAAGAAGGGAATAAGGAAAAAAAAAAATAACCGTAGAGACTAAGAGAATCTATTTCGGGTCCGTGTGTGTATACGCGTTTTTTTATATTGCAACGACGCAAGTCGCGCGCGCGAGTTTTAAATCGATAGAAAAAAAAAAAGAACGAAAGGAAGGAGAAGGAAAGAGAGGGAAGGAAAGAGAGAGAGAGAGAGAGAGAGAGAGAGAGAAATCGTACAGGTTAAAGGAAGATGTAGAAAGGGATGAGAAAGTGGAACAAACGTAGCCGTAAAAAGTTAGTCCTTGGACAGGGGATGGAATTGTTTCGGGAATGGACATTGAGTAATATATTATATCATTATGTAGTACGCATCAAGATGGCGAATGGTTTAGGGAAGGGGCTGGTTTTTGCTCTTTACTCCACTACTATTCGCTTCAACGAGGCTCTCGGTTTTTCTTTATGTGTACGACGTTTGTTCGATTATTTAGAAAAAAAATTTTTAATTATTACACTCTATCGTTATCGATGGAATTATCTACTCTGATTAATACAACAATCATTTCAATCGTTGCATGACACATATCCAGCAGATTAGAATTATGTTGACGTACTATTTAATTGTCATAAACAGCACTATGCTTCGAATGTTGGCAAAATGTAAGAGAAAGAAAACTTCTGACCTCGTTAAAAAAAGATATCAATTCAAAATAATAATATAATTAGTCGATCGTATTAATCACTGCGATATCGTATCACTAATCTTCATGAGCCAATTAGAAGCGAGTAGCAAGCAACGCACGAGCGAGAGCAGAAATCACGTAAAATGTAGTCCGAGGACCTGTGGCCGCGTTTCGAGGCCGTTCATGAACTAATTGTCTGTTGATTGGAGCGGTGAGTTTCTGGGCGAATGTTCTGGGGATAAGGCACACAATCATCAGCGAAAATGAAGAAAAAAGTAATCTAGAAAAGATGGTATGAAGGGGATAAAGAGAACAGGCGAACGGTTCGTACGACAATAAGGTATCGATTAGTTAATCAGAGATGAAATAATGTAAAATACAAGTGCAAAAGCAAGTATACATTATTATATTTATTATAATACGAGGGTTCATCTTGTCGGTATCCAAGCTGGAAGGTTCGTGGGTTTGGTTCGAGAACTGTCGAAGCAGGGAATATCTTCGAGATCACAGAACGAACGTATTCTCTCTTTCAGTAGAAAGTGAAAAAGGGATAAAGATCGAATGAAAGCAGGCGAAAAAAAAAAGAGAAAGATTTAAGGAAGAAGAAACGAAGGACGGAAAATTTTCACGGGACGAGGCTCCTTTTTAGAGTTTTTAAACGCGAAAATGCGCTGCACTGTGAGGGAACGTACAGCTACGTACGGTCGCGGAATATTTTTTTTTTTTTCTTTTTTTGAAGCGGAAACGAGCGGAGACCAGACGCGGAGCTGCGCGATTGAGAAACGATCGATTTGGGAAAATGGGGGTAGGAGGGGGGCAGAAGTTGAGGAAGAAAAGGAAAATACGGAAGAGTACGAGAAGAGTGCGTGGAAAGTGGCTGAAACGAGGGGATCGGGGAGGGGTTATCGATCTCGGTCCCTCGCTTTGGCGGCGTCGTTTCCTTTCTTCTCGCTGACGAAAGGACGACCGGCTGGATCGATGACCGCGGATCGATTACGATCGCCGCGTGGACATACCAAAGGATCGTAGATTTTACGCGAGTAAAGATGAAAAAAAAAAATACATTATTTATTGTTTACACTTACGTATTCATTAGTGAATGACACACAGACACACGTACACACGAATACACGAATACAAGACGAATGGACGGGAATGAATGCGAGAATGAGACACAACGCAGAGCGTGGGTTTGCCAACCTGATCCGAGAATAGCGGCGTGTCGTTGATTTTGCGAGCGAAATTTTCGGAATAGAGAGGACGAATGTGCGAGCGTGTGTGTATGTGTGAAACGAGAGGGAGGCAGAGAGGGAGGGAGAGAGAAACAGATAATTTGTAAATGATGGAATCGAAGTTTCTCGCAGGATCGAGTGGATCGATCCGTCGGAGAGATCGACGAGAGGCTAGTTTTTTCTTGTAAGTGACCAGTTTGTTAGCATCCGCTCGTCGATCGACCGATCAGAGATCGAGAATCCAATGAAATCGATAGTATCGTGATTGTTAAACAAAAATACTTACGAGAAATTCGACCTTTTTTCTTTGCTATTG
This sequence comes from Melipona beecheii, assembly GCA_032399605.1. Taxonomy (NCBI): domain Eukaryota; kingdom Metazoa; phylum Arthropoda; class Insecta; order Hymenoptera; family Apidae; genus Melipona; species Melipona beecheii. The sequence goes on from JAUCMO010000101.1 coordinate 2,389,905, forward strand.
ATTCAATATAAAAATGAGGAAGAAGAAAATAGACGAATGAAATAAAAAACAACGTAAATGGACAGAGGACAATCGAGGACCGGACGATCGAGCGGGAAATTCGATTACAGCATGAGGAAACGTGTAACTATGTAATAGAGACACGCGAGGTGGCGCGGAGGGCGATTGTAAACTATTGTAAACTACGATGTTACTACGTTTTACCAAGAGCTTATTGTAGTCGAGAACCATTTAAAGAGAAAAAGAGAAAAAAATACCGTACACACAGCGACACAGAGACATGAAATACACGCATACACAGACAGATAGAAGGATGGAAAAAGGTAAATGAAGAACCTATGTCGAGGCGAGAGAGGCAAACCAAACCAAACCAAATAAACCAAAACAAACAAGATAAAGATAAAAAACACAAAAAAAAATAAAAAAAAATGGTAATTGAGTGTAGCACGAAAAAGAAACTTCTTTACACTTTTGCACGAGACGTGTGTTGTACTTAAATTAATTATCATTGACATATGTAATTAACGTTTTATTACTTAGCAATTAAACTTAATTTATTTATGATTAATCGGAGTCGCTTGTGTTGTGGCACGCCCTTGTTGAACAATTGATCTTTAGGTGAAGCTCGTGTATTGTTTTACGCTCCCTTTCGACTATCGAACAAAAGAACGAGGAGGATGAACAATGTGCAATTCGACAGTGTCGAAATAAAAATTAAGAGAAACCTGAAACCAAACTTCACTAAAACGATTCGAATCGTCTTCGATCTTTTCTGAAGAGTGACTGAATCAACGTCCTTTCTTTCATTTCATTTTTTGTTTTTATTTTACGATCCCTTTCGCCTTAATTTTTTTTTTTTTCTTTTTTTTTTTTTTGCTAAATTTTATTAAAACCATATGCAAATATGTAATTCGTACAAAAATAGATATATATATATATAAAATTATATAATGAATAATTATTTTGAATCATTACTCTGATTTACGCAGAAAATGCCTGTATGCCAGTAATAGCTCTACCGAGTATCAAACTATGAATATCGTCCGTACCTGCAATAAATAACATAAAATAATAGCTGTTAATCCATTAATGTTACATAGACATAACGCTCGAACATTACCTTCATAGGTAACAACGCTTTCCAGATTCATTACGTGTCTAATAACGTGATACTCATCTGATATTCCATTCCCACCTAATAAGTCTCTGGCAAGTCTTGCAATTTCCAGAGCCTTCGTAGCTGAATTCTTCTTTATCATGGAAATCATTTCGGGCGAGTCTCTGACACAATGCATAATTTTATTATAAAAGAGGTATAAAAGAGGTATAAAGTAATCTGGCATTAATTAATTAATCAAGGGAAATGATGATAATCGATGATAAAAATGAATTACATTGAATATCTTATTTCTAACGCGTATTTGACTACCATACAAACTTATATATTTTACCTATGGCACAGAATGTTTAATTTTTATATTTTAAAGGTACGATGAAAATGTATTTTTGATTTTTTGGTATTATCCAGTTATTTAAAATTTTTTTTGTTAATAACAGATATTTTAGCTGATGGTCACTGTGACAGTCACGTATTAACGAAGATGTTATCTCTAAGGATATTATCTATTCACAGAATATCGACTCCTAATCGATAGAAATAAATTATCTTAGTAATTATCAAAAACAGATTGTATTTAATTAATATAATCACATTCATTCTAACGATAAAGATAAGCACAAAATTTCTGTGCGAGATTTTTGAAAGAAAATCTTCAAACTGATATAATATGAATCAAACCAATTTGATTTTTTTACGTTTTTTTATTTTTTACTTTTTTCAATTTTTGGCTACTGAATTACCACTCAAAATTTTCACGGTTTCCATGTTTTACACGACAAATTTTAAGAATTACGAAAAGATATGAAAATATAAAAATGCAAAGATTCCTGCCTTCCAAATCGTATCTATACCATAAACTTGAATCCTTGGTGCTAACAAGAAGTAATATTCTGTCAAAAATTACTGATTGTAAGAAGCTACAATTTTTTTTTCGTCGAACTAGGATTTTGGTATCTCGAAGTGATCGACAACTGATCGACAATGTACAACGACTCATTGTTAGTTGATGTGTTAAAAATCAAATAAGATTATAATCACCGTTAGTAAGGGTTAATTGAAATTTGGTTCAAAGAATTCTATCAGTTGAGATCTAAAACTTGCGCTCTATTTAATGGAAAATAATCAAGCGACACTTACTTATCCTCGTCCTTCAACCTGCCTACCCTCAGACAAGCCTGAAGACCAAATGCAATGTCGCACATCATGTCGGATAGCTTTTTCTGCACTAATTGATTAGCCGCTAGTGGCCTATTAAATTGCTTCCTTTCCAGAGTATACGATCTGGCGATATTTAAACAGGTTTCAGCAGCACCCAAGGCTCCCCACGCGATTCCATATCGAGCATTGTTCAGACAAACGAACGGTCCCTGTGTAAATATTTCTTTAAAAATAAAATTTAATTTCTTTTCCTCTATGTTTGCAATATTTCAAGAGCTATTTATATATATATATAGTTAATAATACAAAAAGGTAATTTAAAAAATCCATGGTACATATCGATATTAAACTTACTTTGAGACCTTGAGCGTTTGATAGTAGATTCTCCGAAGGTACCACCACATTGTCCATCAGGATCATGCCAGTGACGGAAGCTCTTAATGAAAATTTACCTTCGATTTTCGGAGTAGATAGACGGTTCTCGTTGCCTTTTCTCTCAACGATGAATCCTCGAATGACACCATCTTCGCATTTGGCCCAAATGATTAGTATATCGGCGATCGGGGAATTTGTGATCCTAAATTAAATGGAATTATTAAAGGAAAAAGCAGAATTATCCATAGAAATTTAAAACTTAATTTTCTAAAATAACACCAATAATATAATTGAGAGATAATAATACACAGATAATTTGTACAATCACACTATAAAAATTTTATTACTGAAAAATTCATTTCCAATATTAATTTTTACACGCTATCAGTAAAGGAAATCATATTTATGCTATCATAAATGAAATTTTATCATAATACATTTTTTTTATTCTAAAAATAAACAATTGCTTTTAACTTATTATTTTCAATGATTATAAATAACACTATAGTTTTATTACAACGGATAATATTGCAACAAAGTATACATGCAAATGAAAATTTTTTATGGAATGAAAGTTTTTTATTCTTGATTTCAGAAGAATATTTATGAAATAGTTGAGTTCTGCAGTATTCTGTGAAAAGTTTACCATGTTTTATTTCCGTTAAGTTTATAAACCTTCCTGTCAAAATCATAAGTTGCCTTGGTCTCCATGGAACCTGGATCACTTCCATGGTTAGGCTCGGTTAAACCGAAACAACCGATTAATTCACCAGACACTGGAAACAATGAAAAAAGTTAGAAAAAATACTTTGATAATATAATGATAAACCTCACACTTCAGACAATCATTCACTATAATATAGTCTATAAGATTGCTTCCAATTTTCGTTTATCTCTATTTCACTTTCTGTATTATTTTATATTTTTATTTTATGTTTTTCGATATATTAAATATTGTTAAATTATGCTTAGGATCCTTTATTATTAAGGCATAAAGCAAGAATAATTGCATTATATATACATTGTATAACTATAACTATAAATAATTCAAGTTCAATAATTATTAACAATCTATAAAATCTTCTAGTTGTGTAACTTTCAATCTTTATGGTAATGAAGAGTTAATCTTAATCTTAATCTTTTTACAAGACGACTTGAACAAATCATTAAGTATATTTTAATATCATAAATTTCATATTTTAAATATCATCGTAAATCAGTATCAGTATATGTGTTACAAAAAGTTAAAAACACTTTCTATATTTTTACAACAGAAAATAAATGAAATCTTAACGATAAAGAATAACCATTTTCTATGTCGATCATTCTAAACATTTTGTTATTCTATAAAACTTTCGAAAGGTTCAATTTTTTTCATATCTAATCATTAGAGTCTGGATTTTTATACAAATTCGTATTTTTAAAAATATAACTAAAAAAGATAAAACGCCAGCAGAAAATTATTGCGCATTAAACATTATAAAAAGCACTACAATTTGGATATTTTATATATTTTTTTACATTCTATGTAATTTTACAGTTTAAAATTTCCTACAAATGCATAAAAATCCACATCCACAAATCTACCAATCATTCATAAATCCTAATCCCTCCCCGTTCTTAATCATTCGGAGATCGTATCACTTCTTTTCATTCTCAAACATAAATACGTAATTACCCAATTTCGGCAAGAATCGTTGCTTTTGTGTCTCATCTCCGTGCGTATAAATGGCACCAGCAGCCAAAGAAGATTGTACCGATAAAGCAGATCTGTATCCGCTATCCACAGCCTCGATTTCTTTTGCTAAGAGTCCATAAGCTACAGAGGAAACACCAGCTGCGCCATAACCCTTCATAGTACAGCCCAGAACGCCCAATTGACCCATTTCCCTCATAATCTCTTTGTGGAAGATTTCTTTACGATTTGCCTCGAGTACACGAGGCAAGAGTTTCTCACGACAATAAGATCGAAACTGATCCCTGACCAGAATCTCATCCTGCGTGAGCTGAGACTCAAGATGGAATGGATCTTCCCAATTGAACGTAGCTGTCTCGTTTCATGGAAGAGATGATCGTTGAAATTATTTATCTTTAAATTGGCGGATAAAAGTTCAGAGCACTCCTTATTTGCAAAATAAAAGTTTTCTGCTATGAATAAATAATATTTTAAGGACATCTTTCCTTCGCAATTTAAAAAATTAAACTTTCATTTAATTTGCTCAATTATAAATGTTATAAATATACAGAATATTGTGTCAAAGTAGTTTAACAAAACTTAAACCCCTGGCAAAGTTATAGTAATTTAAATTATAATAGAGTAAAATAAAAAAATATATATGTATTCACGAATTTCAATAAGAAAAATGTTAAAATTTTATATTTGCACGAAATTATATTTTCAGACGAGTTTATAGCGAATTCTCTAAAGTTATGTATCCAAGTGTCTCGAAATTTTGAACAAATATTTTGCAAATGGAGCCTTTTCAATAACTTGATTAATTGATTTTTTTAAAATATTTAAAATTAATATTTTTTTAATATTAATAGTATTTTTTATAGTCATTTATACAGATATTAAAGTATTTTAAAAATACTACTCTGCGTTTTATGACTTATTCTATGACTTATGAATTAAATTAAAACTTGTGAGAGTATAAAAGTGCATTTGTGTTTTGTAGTATTTCATTTTTTTAACTGAAAGATTAAACTAATAACTACATCAATATTTTTACAACGATTCGGTTTAAACATTCAAACTTTTAGAATATTTTTGTTACATAAAAGTGTATAAGATATATGCTTCTCTCAACTGTAATATTTGTTGTAATATTAACAAAGTCAAATACTTAGTCAATTCAATTGCAAACAAACATCTGTAACAATAAGATCCATGATGTCCAAATACTAATGCGAATTACTGTTCTTCCGCGTTACATAATGTGATGCATATTTCAATCTCGGGCACGTGCTGCCGCCTGGTGATCAATTGAAAAATTTCCAAATGATAGAAGTAACTTAAATGAAAAATAAAACAAAAATTGTTAAATAAAAAAAAAAGAAGGCTCACATTTTCTTCTGATTCCAGTCGTTTTTGAGACCTCTGATAATTTCAATTAAACAGTTCATTAAGAATAATAATAGTAAATATAACTTAAAGAAAAAGTAGGAACTTGTAGACAATATTTTAGAAAATAATTTGCAGACAATAATTTAGTAGTCTAATTGCATTTACACAAAATAAAAAAAGGATACGTCTCAATGAAGTTTCACAAGAAAATCGACTGCATTTCAATAAAAATCTCCACGTGAGAGTTGCCATTTTCCTAGTTGATAGAGAACTACAGTGTTGATCTCAGCGTGTTATCTCTGACAGAAAGAATAACTTCATCATTAACTAAATGCAAGATAGACCTGACATAAAATGGGATTTCGTGTCTCAGAGTCTGAAATACCGACCGGGGAAAACATCATTGGTTTTTTAGCGCGCTCTACTATGATGATTTAAAAAACTTGTATTTAAACTTTCTTGGTACGCTGTAAAATGTCTCGAAAAAATCTCTTTTTTCTTTCATCATATAAAAATATGTTTCCGAATATTTGGAATATTCTTATCTAAAGTGAAAAATTGAAAGATAGATACTGTTTTATCTCACCTTGTATTGTGAAGCCGAGTTGTTTATACTTATAAAGAGTAAAAAACTCCAGGACAAAGGAAGAACCAAAATATTTCTCGTTTGAAAACCTGTTAGTCTCATGTTTCAGATACAGTAATAAAAGAACTCTTTTTTTATTTTATTAGCTGAAATTTTAATGTAAACAGAATTGAAAAGAAATCCCTAAAAAATATCAAGTCCTATACTCTCTGAAAGAAATACTTGAAAATAATATTACGTATAAGAATAAAGCAAAAAAGTTGAAATAACACACAGAAAAATTTTCAAGAAAATCTACATAATGTGAAAAAATGGACGAAGTTTCAAGATGAAATAGAGAAAAAATTTTAAAAATCATTTCACTTGTCGTCACAAAAAGAAAACAGAATAAAGTCAATTTCTTAAATTCTCAATGCTCATTGTCGTAAAGAAAAAAACAGATAATTAAAAAAACCGCACGACTTGTACGATTCATCTAACTGAAAGGCCCAGAAGCAACTGTTCTGATTAGGAAATGAAGACGACTTTTTTGCCATAAAATTTTATGCAAACATTTGAATCGATACAAAAATTACAGGCGCGATCGCTCAGTATCAGACAACGCCACTTCTACTCGAGGTCTACCCCACGTCTCCTCATGACTCACGTGACCCAAATCAACCAATCGCTAATTTTCGTTGCATTAGCGTTGCATCTGAAGAGGCCCGATTTTCTGGGTTACCCCCGCTAAAATCACTTTCAGTGATAAAAATTTCCCAAATTATGTCATCAAATTATGTATTCTCATTTTTCAGTCACGTCGATTTACGACTTGGGACTGACTCAAACGGGCTGTCTATACTCAAACTTAATTTTGCAGACGCGTTAAATAACACGTTTCTCGTAATTAATGATCGATTTTATATTTGAAGTGGATTTGTATTTCTGCGCGAATTTCCATGTGTTCTGATGATTATCTCACGACTATTTGCATATATCTGTCTTTCTGGCTGACGGCGGATCTGTTTTATAGACTTTGGCTGGCGATTTGCCACTAATCAATTTGAAGCATTGATTGCTTGGATTTAGATAGGATTAATTCAAAATTTGTGGTTCTGGAAACTCTATACAAAACAGGCCCGTCGGCCAGGAATGACAGCAAAGGCATTAACGTGATCGAGCGTGGCCATTAGGACTTTTTATTAGCATGAAAAAGTGGGCGAACCGTTAGCTTCAATCATAATATTCTGGATAACTTCTTCATGGTAATAAAAAGTCTGATAAAGTCTTAAATTAGATGATTTTTGTGTATTTAATTACGTTATGACCGCTTCGCGATTCAATGCAGAACCACGGCTTTTCGTTTCTTGAAGCTATCTGAGTTTCAACACTCAACCGAGGAACCAAATAATCTGTCTTCAATGACTACACGCACGGGTTACTGAACATTTCCTTCCCAATAGTCCCTTTTATCGAACGCAGTGTCGCGTTTTGAACGTACACGCTCTAGGCGACGAGCCATTCACTTTCGTTTCGTCGGGGTAGTCGTACGATGTGTTGCGAGACGCGAAGAGGGTTGAAGCAGGACGCGCAGCCGCGCTGACCATTGTCCGGCCGCTAAACTGCTTGTCGTGGTTTCTTCTCACACCTTCACGATCGAGAGAACGAAATCAACGGCGTGAACCGCAAAGAGGTATACTATTTGGTGAACCCGGTGGAAAACACAATCAAGCAAAATAAGAGGATCACGAGTTGCAAACGGCGAGTCCAGTGAGTAATATTTCCATTTACTTTTGTGACCATAAGGGCATTAAACTAACAAATTTTCACGTGAAAAGGAAGTTATTTTGTTTTGTTATAAAATCTCATTATAATTAATATTATTAAAAAATAACGTCGCGTTGATGCAACATTTCATTTACAGTTCTTTTTAATCAAGTAATATTTTTAAATTCTATTTCTTATAACCTAATATCATTCCATATAATGTACAAAAAGAAATTCCGCGAATTTATTTATATTTTTTCATTATGATTGACACTTGCAATTAATTTTTACAATTTTACAAAATTTCAAGAAATCAAAGTATTTTTAATGTTATGATAAATTATTGTTTAGTCATTGATAGATTATACATCGTTCAGAATGGAAATGAAAATTACAAATCGCAATACAGATTGAACGAAACAAAGTGAGTGAACAGGAACGCAATACACGGAATCGAAAAATGGTTGCATAATTAATAGTTAATGTCGATCTTCACGAGAATCTGAAGTTACTGATCGATAGTTACGAATGACATTCTATTACTCCTACGTATCATTAAAAATTCATCTGACGCCACATTGGTTTCCAATTCATAGTATATAAAAGTTGAGAGTATTTATCTAATAAAGATTATTGAAATTATTTACATAGCATACAAAAGTTGAAATTATTTATGCTTCTGAAGATACTTAAAATACCAATTTTATTAAATACGAATTATAGTACAAACTACAAGTACTATTAAATGCTATATTATGAATATTATTTATGTACTTTTACAAAAGAGTATAACAAAATTATTGTACTTAATATATAATATATTCTCACGATTGTCTTTCCAATCTTCTTACTACAATGTGTTATATCATGTCGGATGTAAAATATTGAAACCTTTTACATGATTTTATATGATTTGTATTTAAATGTGTTTATTTATGTGTATTATTTATTAATATATTTATATAATTTGCAATTTTCAATTTAAAGTGGTTTCCGAATTTATATCTCATCGGAGTACAATTTGTTTTTCCTTCAAATTGGCATTCGTATTACTATTGTGACGATATTACAAACTAAGGAATTAAAACAGCCCTGAAAATCAGCTAGAAATCAAAAAATCAAAACAGTCATAAAAGAATCATACAATTGTAAATGAACATGAAGACTTAAGCTCCTTATTATTTTCAAAAATTTGATCAATTCCTAAATCGCTAATACTTGACTGTATTCATTCATAAAATATCAAATTCCATTAGTTCTACTATTGGAAGCTAATTTTTTTAAGTCATTCGTCCAACATTCGTATTTAAGGGTAAAAATAATGAGCAACTTTAAATCGCGATATAGTAATTAATTATTCAGTTAACTATTCATTTCTGTTGATAAGCGAGTTGATCGGTCAGCTTCCTCTCTGTGTGATATCGCTTTTTAATTATTGTGTTTTTCTTGTATAATTGAACAGTCGACAAGCTAAACCTAGGATCTTATCCTTAGGATAAAATTCTTATTCTTAAAAAGAAATATTTAGAGTGTTCATGACTAACTGAACTCTCTGTGTAATATCGAATTTGTTTCAGTTATAATAAAACCTCATTCAAAAAATTTTGAAAGGATTCGGATAATAGAATTCCCTTCAAATTTTATTCCTATGATTGGAAAAACGTCTCATGTTTAATTTTTGAGATATTATCATTTAAATAACGCTAGTTCCTTTTATTAACAATGTCTCCTTGTTTTCTTTGCTTTTGAGCATTTATTTTCATGCATTTTTTCGCCGTAAATATATAAATTTTGTACTGTACAATTTAATTGATACATAAACGCAAACGCTCTTTTGAAGTTATCACATGCGACGTTTTTCTTTGCTCACAGATCTATGCAGAACTGTTCTTCCAAACTTCTTTAAAAAATATCCTTTTACCCAAAAGTCTATTTTTTATCCTTCGCACAATCGTCTTTCTTTCTAAGATACATCAAATTTTCTTTAATCATGCACTATCATTCACCGCAATAAAAAGTCCTAAGAAAATGTCACGACAGGATATATCGAAATCAATAATTCGATTCGTACAAAAATTTGTATATATATATGTCTACGGAAAATATCGTTTGCTTAACAAGAAAACCGTACTACCATTACTATCGCATTTGTGTCATTTTCCTTGTCATTTGTTGAAAAACAGATATATTAGATAAGAAGAACGGAAGTTAATCAAGTCAACAAGTTCATATATCTGACAATGATGCCCTTCGTTTGTATAAACGAATTTTGTTTCCTCAGTCAGCTGAATAATTAATTACATCTCTGCGTAAATATGCTCGCTGTGCGTTTATTTTAAGAAACTCAAATCGTGTAAACACAAGCGAGTCGCAGCAGAATCGATACTTATGATTATGACGTCGCGTAACCCGCGGCGACCTATAACGTCCACCCTTAAACGTGCACATTTCTCAAGAAATTGCATCGAGATGGCAACAAGTCCCTGGATTATGCCCGAGGCTGGCGATCCTGGCATTGACACTCCATCGCTGGATGCACCATGAATTATTTAACATGAGGAAAATCAATGGCGTCTTATGGATCGCCCGGACGGTAGTTTCCCGCGGTAGCCCATCGTATTTCCGCGATGGCAACGCACTTGACCGTGGCTACTCGACCAATAGGCACGTGAAGTCGCCTCTGATTACAGGGATTATAAGATAAATAGGGACAATAAAAAGACATAATGTCGCGTTTTAGGCGTATGTTTAAGTGTTCTCTCCCAAAGTGTCGTAATTTTCGCTTTCCAGCGATGGAGAAGCCAGAGTCCTCCATCGGGGATGAAAGCAACGTGGAGCTTGAGGATCGGGACCCCAACAGCTTGAACAAGCATCTTCAGGTATGTTATCATTACAATAAAATTTATTATATTATTCCATTGTCTTAGTACGATAAGATCTTTATTAGTAGAATGTCAATTAAAAGAATATGAATATGAGTAAGAACTTGAATGTGATTCTTTGTAAAGAAGATTGAGAAATTAGAAACTGAGATGGTTATATTTTTATTTAGTGATTTAACTAGTGATGCGTTAAATAAAATGCAGCTATTTATTTCGTAAAGAAAATTCATTTAGTACAGAAACAGAACTTGTTTGTTTTAAAACTTCGTCATCATTTGAAAAAAAAAAGGAAGTATCTCTCAATCAAGTATAGTATTTTCTACGACATATGTCATCATTGAAAAATAAATTTAAATCTAAATCTTACGTTATATGTATATTAAATATTATATTTACAAAACTAAAAGTATTATTTTATAATAAAAATATTTATTTTTTTTTTATAAAACCAATAATTCTGACGTCCACCAGAGAAATATTCAAACATTTTATATTTTTTTACATGTTCGCTTTTGTACTTTTGAATTTACTACAAATACAAAAGTCGACAGTTTAGATCTACCACAGTTCTATTGATTCAATCCACTTGTTTGAATGCGAATAGGGAATATATATTAGAAAGTAGAGACGGATTTACTTTGACTCTAATGACACTATAAGCTTCGAAACATTATACAAATGTTTGAAAAATGATTCAACAAGAATTGCACAAAATACACTTGTTAGTGCTCAAAGATCGGAATAAAACTTTTAGTCTGGTTAAAACGATGTTCGTCGAATCGATATACTTTTAGCAATATTTACTACTACTTGCAAAACAAAGGAAACTTTCTCCGAAGTATCAAAAAAAAATAAATATAATGGAACTTGAGAAATATTCGAGAAACGATTGAATTTTTTAATGATTCTATCAATTGAAAATGATGTAACTAAATTGTTATCGTATGAAATTATAAAACAATTTGCCTGTACGAGAGTTACATTCTTACAATTACTGACTACATACTTTCCTATTGTATTCTTTATATTAGTATGTTAATTTTTGCAATAAAGGTATTGTAAAATTAATTGTTATTTGCTTTATCTCATGAACCTCAAAATTAAATGAGATTCCAATGACTATTAGCTTTAATCTTCACAAGAATTAAATCTGCTACTGCCCGAAATTATATAAATACATAAGGAAAATTGGATTTCAATTATCTACTATTTATCTTCGAACAAGTTCAATTAAATGAGGTCCTATTGTAATTAATATTTTAGGATTGAAAGGAATAGATTGAAAGTTTATTTGTGAGTACCATATTGAATCGGAGGTTTCATAAGATAAAGACCAAACTTGATACTTTATCTAAGAAGAAATATATATTATCCATTACTGTGAAAAAGACTTCAAAAGAAATGTGTGTACTTGAAGGATTTTAGAAGCTGATATATCTTGCTAGCTCTGTCCAATTTTTTTATTGGCCAAAATTAAAGGGGTTTCGCAACAAAATCGAGATTAGCGCCGTGATCGCAAATTAAACACGCGAACTTGACCATTGAGTATAGGAATGTAAGACTATAGAGTAACCTTGGTATTTAAAAAAAGCTTTATGCCGTAGATCGTAGAACGTCCCGCCTTACTCCAGAACTTCTCCATAGATATGTCGACGAATTTCAAATGAACGGATCGGCGTATAGAAGAAAGTAGATATTGAAAATTAAACTGAATTTTAAAAAACATTGAAATACGTATATGTATACTAAAGAAATATTGAATCTAATATTAAAATGTAAAATTGTATTGAAATATATAAACATATCGAAAAAATATTGAAATATTGAATTATATTAAAGCATATATCTGTTTATGTTTTAATATATGTTTAATATTGTTGTTTCAATATATTTTGCTCAATATATAAATTATATTGAAAAATATGTTGTTAAAAAAATATTGATTGTAATTATTATTACAATATACATACAGGTAATGTGGGATGACGTGATTGGGGAACCGGAAGGAATACGCAGTCCAGAATGCGCCTGGCGACTAAGTGGCCACTGCTTCCGGTTATCCAGAAGTTGTTGTTACGTATTTCTCTCCGTCCTTATAGCACCGCTACTAGCTCTTTGTTTCGGTTTCACCTTTGCCTGCCTCGCGTTTCAGGTAAGTCAGCGACCTTTTTCTTCATTTCGTAATCGATCGGTGCTATTCACCACCTCCATACAATACGACCATTGTGCAAACATTATCGCGATAGTTTCTCAGTCTACTGAAAATGTATGTAGATTGCCTTTATCATCGACTGATGAAGGAATTTCTTTGGTTTATATTATTTTTGCCTGAAGAACATCTCGAATACTATTTCGACATCTCGAAAATTTCGTTTTTTTTCAAACTCACTCAAATTGTGACATAACTTAGTATGATTTTCTTAATGTTTCATAGTTTAATGATGTGTAGTATTCGATTAAGTAGATTTTTCCATTTTGTGTTCCAAGGATTGTATTTAAAAGAATTTAAATTAACATTAGGTGCAAAAACATGGCAAGTGGAAGAAAATAATTAAAAAAGAAAAGTAAAATGAAAAATCTCTCTGGTTTTTCACGAGGTTCTTGAAGATTGAAGTCTTTTCTTTATATCAAATTCCATTGGAACTTGCCGTACGATTTTTGTTCGCCATTTTATTAAATTTCATCATTAAACATCAGAGTTAAATGATAAAATTTCAAGAGATCTTAATTTCTATTGCAGTTTCGCTATAAACGTGCCCTAATTCTTACGAATGAGAATGTACATTCAGAATGTTTGTATTATGACTAACTTGTTACTGATTTACCATCGAATTGAAAAATAATTAACAAGCGAAAACTTCTAGCATATATGGTGTATGGCGCCATGTCTCCGCGTTTGGAAGATCACCTGCGCGGCGACAAGAAATTTCCTCGCTTCTATCACACAGGCCATCGTAAGACCAGTAATGGATTCACTTGGCTATCTGTTTCACAATATCCGGATATACAATCAAAGATTACCTGATGGTCCAGCACAAAAGGATGATATTCTCGTGGTATAAAGTCAGTGAAATTGTTCATTCGCAGAACATCGAAGTGCCTTTCGAATCGAGCAACGATCAGAATGAAACATTTCACGAAACATCTTATTCTTACCTTCTTCTCGCCTGCCTCTTCTTCGTTTTCCAATCTACAACCATGTTTCACATTCCCACTTTGTGATTGCAATTTTAATTGTTTACAGTGTAAATTCATCAATAATGGAAGATTCTCGTTAACTTTCAATTATATCGTTGTTATAAAGTTTTGTAAATAAAATACATCCTATAGAGAATATCGATCAATTATTTAATCCTTTCGAATCTGAATTTTTTTCTTATCTGTGAGAAAAACTGTTGTGATAAACATTATTTCGGATAATTTTTTAAAACAAGCGTAATGCATTAAAATTTAGGATTCAGAATTTCGTGTTTCGTGCTCTGATATACTAAAAGATCAGTGGATTTTAGTGCATTGTATGCTTAAACAACGATAAATTAAAATGAAGGTAAGACGATCGAACTTAATCAAGTAATAAATGCGCCAGAAACATAATTTTTGAAATTCATTAGAGTGTTGTCAAATTTTTATTACCGAAATGTGAAGTAATCGAAATCATTCTACTATATCACAAAGGGCTCTATCCATGTTTTACGATATTACAATGCTTTTACAATAGTAAATTAAAATTCTAAAATTATTAATAAAATATTAAAGAACCTATCAGATCAAATAAATTTTATCAGAAGTTCGATATAATATGGGAGAAATTAAAAAGAAAAAAGAACGACCCTCTCATCTATAGATATAATCATTGTAGAAAAAATAATTAATCTTAGACTTTCTAAAATATTCTTGTATGAAAAATGTATAAAACGAATAAAATATTTTCTATACATTTATAAATTAGTTATCCATACGTCAAAACTACATATTATTTATCTTTCATTAATTTAATAGATATGTTTAATGGATATCTACACAAACCGAAATCGCAGCCGATTAACTCGTATTACTTACTATATAATTAATAATTATATTAGTTATATGATTAATAGTTATATGATTAATATAATAATGGAATTAATAATTATATGTCAAATAATATCGCCCAAGTCTCTCGACGTAAGTCATCCACTCTCCTTTTGTGAACAAAAATTTTCTAATTTAAAACATGAATTTATGAATAGATAGTTCTTCCTCTGTACGCTTGCACAATATGATTTTTGAAAAAATCTTAATCGTTGTGCAAACCAGACAATAAAGAAAGAAAGAAAACCGACGCGGAAAATTAAATTTCTATGAAAATAGAAATTATATTAAAGTTTAAACTAGCTACATAACTCTATATAAGACATAGCTTCAACTATATAACAGTAGTTCAAAATGTACTCAGATACTAATGCATCTTACATATTTAGAATTATCATGCTTACGCTTAAATCTAATAATCAATTTAAAGCTAACACAGCACAACACAATAACACAATACCCAATTTAAAACTACCTAATTAAATCTAACTTATCTACTAAATATTTAGCGATTTTTATTCACTCTATTTATATAAATACATAAATATAATTAGTGAATGTTATAATGAAATTTTCTTCCAATGATTTTTTAATCTGTTGTATTATATGAAATCTTCTTCTGTGGATTCCTAAAACAAATCAGAAAAACTGAAAAAGATTAGTAAAATTACTTATTTTGTTATATTTTGTTATAATAATTTTTTCCTCACTTCGTTAAAAAGGAATTCCATTTTTTAAATTCCTTTCAGTGTACATATCTTTGTACATTTTCTGTAACTAATACTTTCTACAAATTAATAAATCTGAAACAAGCTTATATATTGGGTTAGTATTATAATTTAAATAAAGATAAAATAAAAAGATCAATGAAGACATATTACAAAAAATCAGGTTGCTGTCAAGACATTATTTCATAATTACATTTTATTAACTGAATTAAATTATATTTTTACTCAAAATTATGAAAATTGAAAGCAAGAAACTCTAGTAATTGGATTTAAATTAGACTGAATAAGTCGAAAATTGAAAATTTATTTTTGACATAAAGATGAAAGAAGGTTCTATTAACATATTTTGATTTATTTCTCAATTTTTATTTACTCGTAATGTAGCACGAAGAATAGAAAGAACTGAGAATAAACTTTGATTTATGCACATGAAATTCGAATATTTATCAAATACTTGTAAAATACATTTATTGTTGAAACATTTAGAATAAAGAAAATAAAAGAAAATAGTAACAAAATAACTCTGATAACGAACGATTATTATTCTTGACTCTAATAAAAATAAACTGAATATTAATTAAATAATATTTCAAAATAAGCTAATATTCTACAAAATATTATCGACTTAATTACTTTGTAAAAATAATTAAAAATTTTCATTGTGATATTTAAATACACTGTTGCAATACTTGCCTCACTTTATTTTATATATACACATGAAATCAGTTACACTTTCATACATATAAATACATTAAATTTATAATAAAATTTAACAAAGTTATAGCTAATAAAAAAATATATTTTTTTTAGTAGTACTTTCATTTCTTCGCAATTCTAATTTAAACCGTAATTTTCAATTTTTCACAACACTAATAAACAGGCGCGAAACTATTTCGCAACTTTAATTCACCTCGTTAATCTTTCGCAACACTAACAAGAAAAACTACGATTTGCCCAAAACGATGATGAATGATGATGAAGAAGAAAAAAAAAACTACAAATACTAAAAGAGCATAGTGACAAAGTAGTAACGAGAATGACCTCCCATGCTCTGAAATCATTCAAATGGTCCAGAGGAAACGCCATTTGTTATGACCCTCTTCGTGGCAGTTTGTCGGGTCTCTTCGGCTTCGAGCGCAATGCCCGCTGAAACTTACTCTAGCTCAAGTCTTTCTAATCGCAAACCAAAAAATAACTTATAAAGGTGAAATAAAAAGATAAATCGCGGAAGCTGTGATTCAATTGCACATGGACGACCATCGATCATAGTGATCGGTGTCCGTTCGCACGTGCGTGCTCGAGCAATATCTACATAAACGTTCGTTTCGGACCTACTCGCGACCTATCCGCGACCGCGATTATAAATTCGAAAAATCGAAGAGTAAAACCAGAAACAAGTGGCATGCTCCAATTGTACCAATTTTGTACTGTCGATTTTTCAAATTAGATTTCCTGAAACAGACTGGACGCGGGAAAGGGGGACACGCGACCAGAGACTGTGCCAACCTGCCCGGCCCTACCTACTTATAATTAAAACAGGCATACCAGAAAGTAAGCTACCTATCCTAACCAGTCGCCCTATATTTTAAAAAAATGGCAAAACAGGCACACCAACACATTCACTCCACGGTTCTCACGCATATCACAGTTCGGGCGCAGACCTAAGCTAGAGAGAACGTCCCGGGATGCCTCCGACATCCGAGCTTAACACACAACTTTCACATTCTAATTAACTATTATAATACGTACCATTTTCTTGAAATAGACTGACAATGGCTAGCAAACATTGCGTAAAACGTAATTAAAACACGTTTATATTTACAGCTATGTCTGAAATATTAATAACTGAGAAAGAATAATTTTTATAGAAATTACATGTGCAAGTTGGCTTGGAATCATTATTATAACTGATCGTATAATTAATAATATAATCATAGTATATTCAATGAGTATTATTACATAATAAATTCATACTTCAAATCAATGCATAAATATTTTAAATATTTCAACTTATAATAAATGAAAGCATAAAAATTCAACGCAATTCCACATCCTAACCATACACACATATACGGAAAATACGTCGTGCACAATAAGCTAACACACTGTCAATCGCTGAGAAATTTTTTATAAAATCACAAACTATGGACATCGTACCCAATGTCTTTCACCCACCCAAACAGCACCTGGGCACGTGAATGAGATCCTGACAATGAACAGGGAAAGAGTTAAACGTGAAAATCTTGAACTAAAAAAATGATTAGTTTATGTAATTTGTAACTAACGGACTATTGCATTATTTTGTTTCAACACCAATGACTACTTTTTCAGAAATTATTGAAATTGCAAGAAAAATAAAGAGAATGAACAAGACTTGAATTTATTAAAAAAGATACTACGAACAATCTAACAATTGATTCAAACAATCAAAATCAAACAGTTAACTCTAAATTAGATATTAATTAGATATTAATTACAATATTAATAATCTCAGGCGACTTCTTCATCAAAGCAATTTTCGAAAATGCAAAAACAGTGTTCAAACTTGTTGCTTTGATTCAAAAATCTGCTTGTCGTGAAATATCTTCTTGCACATCAAATTTCATACATTTTTCCGTGAAAAAAATTCTAATCTGTTATATTTTAAAAGTCTACTAAAGTTCTAGTAAATTATAAAATTCAATTAATTAAATTATTTAATACTGTCATAAAAGAGAAGATGAAATTAATTATTATTAATTATTACTTATTATATTTTTATAACAAAATATAATTACTTATTAATTATTATAACAAAATATATTACCAATATCAATAACTAATAACTGCATCTTTCATAGCAACGAAGTCGGAGGACATCCATTTTCTCTACTATGATATGCTCAAACGAAATCGTTTTAATAATAATTATTCATAAATATTTATAATTTATCTATTTATATGGATATTCATATAAATATTTTACTTTTGCAAACATTTATATTGAAGATATTTTGATTTTATAGGTAATTACTATAAATATATACATTCTAATTGTTAAAATCGCGATACAAGAAATCCTATCCTGATCTAATACATAAAAAACTTTGAAAAAATTGTCACGGGTATAAAAAATATACCCACAGTCATTATGCTTATCAAAAATTCGTATACAACCAATCAGCCGCGCCGATTCGGACTACAACATGATTGAGTGACCAGGAACGTAAATGCATGCGACTCACGCGATAGTTACAAAAAACGTTGTCATCGATACTGCACTGGAGCAGGGAAAGTTACCGTGAAGACTCTTCTCATCAAATAGATATCACTGAGAATTCCACGATGAACGCTGTGAAAAATTTCTTGAAAAACATAAAATATTTTGTTTTTAAAAATTTTGATAATGATAAAAATTGGGAATAACAATTTTAAGTGCTTTTATTTTATAATTATAATTTTACATTCGATTTCAGTAGAAAAAAAACTGTAGAGAATAAAATTTAAATACAACGTACTAAAGTACTTACATTTTTAGCTTTTGAAGCATGATACGATTCTTGGAGGAATAGGGGAAATGGAAACTGTAGAAGATCTGTAACAAAACATTAGAATTTGTATATGAAAGCAAAATTTTAGGTTGGAGATAATGAAAGATTCTTACATTCTTGGCTTTAGAGCCAATGTTGGATTTTCCCCAAAAAATACAAAAAAATTAATGCTGATGTGAAGCAAAACATCAAACATTACATTTTGTTGTTAAATTTGAAAAATTGAGTAAATTGAGGTACAACATATAAAACTACTTACGATCTTGATCCCCTTAGACCTTATCCTCTTGAGCATTGATTCTAAGACCAAAAATGAATATTGAACAAGAAAAAATATAAAAAAAGAAAAATAAAAAACTATCAACATACGCATTTAAGTAACAATCGGCAAACTCACTGAGCCTAACTTCGCGAATTATAATTTAAACGAATCTAATGAGAGCTATTTTGCTCAAAAAGATATAAAAATTTTGCATCAAACACTGACTCTACCGACCGCATTGCGCGCGGTCACAAAAATTATCTGAAATAAAGCTGATTAGTCAGAGGAGGGCGAAGAATACGTTCATTTAGAAAATACTGCTATTTTTCTAGAAAATGATATAAATTTGAGTATGCATTAAAGATATTAGTTGGAAATATAAAGTATCTCTCAATGTTTGTAGAAATTGTATTCTGAATGTTTGTTATTAAAATGAAGTATACGCATTGGTAATATATCACGTCGTGTATTATAAATATTCGAAAATGTTTGCACAAATCAAAATTTGACAGCTAGATATGTTTAAAAAATCATACACGTGTGAAATCCTGCTCTGAACCGTTTAATTGTCCGTCAGCGTTTGGAAAAAATATATTGCGGCAAAATATAGTATAGTAAAGTACGAAAATTTTTAATTTAATAATCTAATACAAGAATATATATCCATTTGGAAGTACATACCATTAAGTTACTACAATCTCTATATTCGAAATAAAATATTAATTGATTTAATCTTTTCCATTTTCATCCTCCTATCCCGTATAATTACGAAATTTCGCATTGTGAATTGTATTTCAAATACATATAAATTATATAGCAATAATCTAGAATGAATAAAATGTTACCAACTTTCCATGAAAGTTCATCAGATTGTTCATTAATGATCGTGGCGTCTATGCATTCTATGCAATCTTTGCAACCAAGGAACAATCTGCACAAAAAGAAACGAAATATTAGAACAAATATGTATGTCAAATGATGACAAATATGTAAAAGTCAAACTTCAAATTCTATTACAAAAGCATATGAGACAAGATGCTGGTAATCGTAAGAGTGAAATCGATGATCGAAGAAAAATCAGCACGAAAAGATTTGAAATCTTACTCGATTTCTTTAGTTTAATGCTCAATGAATCATCAAACACACACATTAATTAAATGAGATATAAATGGGAGTAAAAGTGTCGAAGAAGTGACGCCATCGAAGATTAGAAATAGTTACGAATCTAACACAACGTAATACGTGTCGTTGCGAAATTCGACAACCGAATGACCTTCCGCAACACATCTCGTCACACAGTTGAGAAAATAGTAGGGGATGGAATGAACCTGTCCGACAGACACGATAATTGAGACGAACATAAACATTGTGTTCGTGTTGTTGTTTTGAATTTCAAGCTTGAAGGCTTTCTACGCCTTACTTTATTTGAGAAATGAAAAATTTTATCATATTACGCAGTAAAATTGTTATTTTAACTATTAAATAAGTAGAATAAATTATTGGATTTTAGCATTAGAATTGTTAAGAACTAGACAGTATGAAATTAAAGAATCAACAAATAAGCAGAAAATGTTATAATAGAAGCATATATATTTATATATAGTCATGTTACAAGATCACAATATTTGTAGAATTGATATGTTTGTAGAATTATTTAATTGAAATTACATTTTGGTATAAAATTATAAATAACTTTTAGCATGGTATGTTTTGTGTAAATATTTATATGCCATTTCTCTAAATTGAAAATTACATGTGATAATTATTTGGTAATTTTACCTTGAGTAAAATCAAATGCACGTTTTATTTTAAAAATACAAAACCCAAACACAAATCTAACAAATACTTAAATTTTTATCTGAGAACTTCTGAATGATACTTTTTTCTGAATGATTTTTCTGGATAATACTTTCTTTTTTACAGACGAGATGTGTTTCTTTCCGCCATTCTTCTCGTTTAAAAATCGATCGTGAAAAATATCGATTATTCGAGAATCATAGGATGTGCATTGTATATTTTTCCGTTGGAGCACTGTAATATCACGTTTCGCGCGGTATGATAACCTGGAATAAAAAATAAAAAACCGTCAGTATGTTATATATGATGAGAAGGATTATTTAGATATTGGACTAACAGTTGCGAATAGTTGTGAAATGAGCTTTTGAATCTATTTTGACGTATATGTAGTGATATTTTATAATTTACGTATAGTTCTCGTTCAGAAAGAAACATTGCTTACGTCACACAGCGAGCTGTCGCTATCTTAATCGTCGTTGGCCTCTGCTTTTACATCTAGCATAAATCAAGTCTAAGCCTGTGTCTATAATTCGAAAATATGATATATTACTAACGTTAAACTAATTTATTACTATTAAGTAGAAAGACCGTCGGTCTATACCTATATAGGTTGTCAGCATGCTTGTTGACGAATCGATTTCGTGCCGGAAAAAAGAATACAAAAAATATAAAAACTCGCCGATGCTGTAATCTAGATCTTAACGTACCGATGTAAAACCAACTATCCTTCGATATAGTTTGCACTGACGACCATTTTAGTTCGAAATTTTGTATTATTCGTACACTTTACTATTGTCTTTCTAAATAAAAAACGGAAACTAATGGACTCTTGAATCTAGTTCGATTTATCGACGTTACGTAACCATATTTGAAACTCGATTAACTTAATATATCAGCGCTATATTTAAACCAGCAAAATCATTGAGGGCTTCCTATTTTATCCTATTCTAAACGTTAACAATATTTATAATTATTCTACTTCTGCTACTCTACAGCTGAATATTACCATAAAAGTGCAATATTTATATATTTTTTAATTAATATTTTAATTATTTTTGTTTAATAGCAGCTATTATTGTTGAAACATAAGGTACTATTGAGGATAATTTACTATGAAAGTTAAGATTGAGATTCATAGAAAAAGATTGTTAAAAAAAATTACAAATTTTATTTCATATATTCAACATACACTATGCAACATAAAGATTTAACATAGATTACTGAAATAAAAGTACATTCCATTTCATATCTCTTTTACGAAATAATTAAGATTTTAAAGCTAACGCTTCCGTGAATTTTAGTTAAACCTTCTGTTCGATCTCACCAAACAGACAAGGGCCAGTAAGCCGGGCGGTTCATGTATTTAGATTTCGCGCCGTGCACACATTCAACCGGCACGCAGTCGGTTGCGCCGGGTACGCTAGGCGAAATTGATCTCTTGTTTCGTCATCGCGCGATTGTTTGATTGGCTATCTAACGATCGCGTGATCATTTCTTACGTGTTTGCTTCCTATTTCGAACCTTCGAGAACTTTCGAAATTCGGTAAGGAGAAACGAGCCACGTTCAAAGAATCTTTCTTACGAATCAGTTCCTTAGTAGCCTTCGTAGAGTACACTTCCTTCGAGATCTTCTTGGAATTCTTACAGTTCCTGCGAAACCTTCTTACAGCACAAAGCTATTCCTACGCAGCCTTCGTACAGTGCAGAATAGTTCCTTAGTAGCCTTCGTAGAGTATTAGTTCCTTACAAACCTTCGTACAGTGCAGATCAGTTCCTTAGCAGCCTTTTTAGAGTTCAGAGAGTTCCTTAATAGCCTTCGTAGAATACAGTTCAAACGAATCCTTCTTACGAGCAGTTCCTTGGCAACCTTCTTAGAGTTCATATAGTTCCTTCGAGATCTTCTAACAGTGCGGATAGATCCTTACAAGTTCTCTTACATCGCGAATCGATCTCTATAATAGTCTGTACGATACGACGATACGAGTACAAGCGGTGCAACGAGATAATTATACAGAAATCCAACCCTACTAATTCCAATCTTTCTAGATTCAATCATATCGATTACAATTCCTACACATCATAAATCCTACACACTCAAATTCAATCCAATCCATAAATTGAACCGGCTGGTCTTCATTAACGTTAAAGGTCAGCAAGCTACCGATCAAATTTGCGATTTTCATTGCGTAAATTCGGGTCGGCACGCGACACCTTCTAGGATATATATATAAATTCTCCGTGGATGCGTCTACATATTCTTCCGCCCAAATTTCTAGCATATTTTTATATTGTTTGTACAGTGCTGATTTCCCTTGGAAAAACGTAGTCTAAAAATTATAAAGATTGTAGTTAGTAACCTTTCTTTTTTTTCATTAGAATAGATTTACGCATTATAAAATTAATCTCTACCTCCTCACTCGTGTAATCAAACTTGGTTGCTAATTTTTTCCAATCGTTTGTAGGGGATACAACCCAGACCGCAATATAAACATTCCCACCACGTGGACTCAGGTTACTGTATCGGCAGGGCCATGAGGCAATCATCAAAAAGCCTCTCATGAGCCTGACCGTAAACACTACTAGATAACACCTGCTTTCCGACCCCTTGAGGGGAAAGGACATAGTAAGAGTCACGATGCGTCAACCCTTAGAGCGCTATGAGCGCATATATGCGTCCAACGAAAGCATCTATGTGGACTATGAGCGCATATATGCGTCCGGCGAAAGCATCTGTGTGGACTATGAGCGCATATATGCGTTTTGCAATTTTCGGTCTTCCATGTAATAGTATTACATGTAACTTTATATGAGACAAATATATGTGTGTTTCTTAGCAACGGCAGTAAAAAAAGACAAATAATGAAACAAACAATAGACGCAAGGTCGGGTCTATTCTTTAATATATCTGTTCTGGAGCAGAACAGGATACTCAAGCTAGGTTCTTGGAATACTTTAACCTGCAAAAAAGTGCCAGATGCCCTGGCACACGCCTATTTATGGGATCTTTGTCTTACCTTGAGAGGCAGAGTTAGAGTATTCCAAGATATTCTCTTAAATGTTAAACAAAGGGCGCCAAGAAGTCACGTAGACACATTTCGTTACACATAAAATTTCCGTTTCCACGTCACAGATTCTAATAAATAATTGATGCTTGAAAATAATGTTCTTTTATTATTTGTCGCGAGCCCAGCGCGCAACCGAGCCCAGACTGCACAGGCGAAAAGTACTCCGTCCACAGCGATTGTCAGTGCTAAGCGCGCGCAGTTTCTCTGGAGCGCATCGGCAGAACGTCGTCTGCGCTCTAAGGGTTAAAAGATCAGTTATCCGCAAGTTTAGTATTCGATAGTCCACGTCTGGTGAGTGTGCAGTCTAGCAGTGTCTCTTACATAACTCTCGCGTTAAACAGTAATAATTACTTTCGTACACCGTCTTGTATTTAGACGCAATCACGGTATTATTGTGATTATCATTACTATTATTATTGTTATTCTTGTTACTCGTGTATATATCTTTGTTAGTGTAAAATAAAGGCCTTTTAAACACTAAAGTGGTGACCCCGAGTGCAAAAATGAAGACTAGGAATAACAAAGATAACCGAGAACCGCGTGGCGAACACAGCGACACGAATGGAGAGATCAAGGGGGTAAGCGTGAAGATACCCTCGTTCTTGAAAAGCCATCCAGAAACATGGTTCGCGCAAATGGACGCGCAATTTAGGGCGCGCGGGATAACTAAACAAGAAACAAAATTCGATTATGTTGCTGGAATAATTGATTCGGAAATCGCAATTGAGGTAACTGACATAATTAAAAATCCACCCGCGGGCGACCCGTACGACCGGCTAAAGACAGCGATAATCGAGAGAATAACGGATTCCGGCAGGAAGAAACTCCAGCAACTGTTGAGCCAGGAAGAATTAGGAGACAGGAAGCCGTCGCAGTTCCTTCGGAAATTCCAACAGTTATTAGGAGACAAAGCAAGAACATTCGACAAAGATCTATTAATCCTTTGCACTCGAGGCCGTTTCCGCGCAGACCAACCAGCAACTCGAGACGTTTCGCAGCGCTTACAGTGAATTTACTACCTCTAACGTGATTCACACACAAAGTAACACACAAAACTTTTATATTTTAATATTCAATGTATCTTTACATCTTTACGAAGATAATTTCTTAAACATTAGTCTTTGTAATTTTGCTTTGTATGATATTTTATGAAATAATTGCCGAGATGTATGCCCGGCTTTTCGGGACAAGTATCACAATAGTATGTTGTTTGATGTCTTTGCCATGTTTATTTCTTCGAGAGCAGACTTTGCAATCCTTCCTAACTCCTGTTATATGTTATGCAGCTTTCCATCTAAGCGGATGTTTTCGGAATTGGAGGTTGAAGTTGAAGATCGAGCACGTGTCTGATGAAAATCTCCAGTCAATTGCCGAACTAAGGTTTTCACATACCGCAAGTGACTAAGTGGCTGTTCTGCTCTCTGTTGTTTAGTCATTTTATAAAGTATATATGAATCTATTGAGCAAATTTCCAGACCCCAAAAAAACAGTTTATGCCACCATTTCAAGGATTTTCGTAAGAAACACTTCGTGACCAGTACTCTTGCAAATTCGCCAACGGCATTGTCCCCATATTTATTATGACTCCAATAAATGCCCACATTTCTTCGGTAGTCACACTGTTCCAAGTTCACCATATCGAGTACAGTGATAGCGTTTTGTTCTCTAACTTTCTTCTAGCGTAATTATTTGTTTCAGTAACTATCTCATTCACGAGTTCATCAGTAAAAAACAGTTTGAAAAATCCAACGGTTCTTTCTTGTTTGCGAGTATGTACGGTCCTGCAGGAGTGTTGCCGGCTATAGTATCCGGTATTTCTTCGGATTCTGAACAACTAATCCATTCAGAACTGTCGGATCGTGGGTCTTCTGCAGCATCACTATTACTGTCACCTTCACTGTCTATTATTCTAATCTTCGTCTTCTTACACCTTTTACTTCATCACTACTCGTGTTCTCTCTATTGTTCAACTCTCTGTAATTTCCTCGTTTAGCAACTGTAAATCAAACTCATCTTCACTCGAACTTATTTCATTACTACGTTCCATGGTAATGGGCATCAGAAACTTCAACTTTTCTAGTTCTTTTGCCACGGCTGTTAAGTTCGAACTGAGACGGAAAATGCAGTCCGGTTCGTAGTTGCGTACTAATTTCAGATAAGAAAGTCTTATCTCCATTTTAAGGGATATCATTTTACACTTCATAAGATTTTACAACAAGAGCGTAAGAACCCGCGTCGAAGAAACAAAACTTAAATAATTACCGCCGTGCATCGGGTTACCGCAGCGAACCAAGTAGTGAGTGACAGTGACCTCTCGAGTTGTGGCATCAAACCGCATGGTGAGTGAGATTCACCTCTCAAGTGCAAAGGGTTAAAAGAGCTGTTACAGAGAATGCCGGCAACATTAAAACCCAAAACCTCTTGGCGCAAAACGTTTCCCTTGAAGAATTAGTAGATTTGGCCAACGGGATCTTGGACACCTACGAAACTAGGCCGGTGATAGCCTCGGTAACAGAAAATTCCGAAATAACTCAACTCAGAAAGATGATGAACCAATTTCAACAACAAATGAACCAGTTACAACAACAAATGAACCACCTGATGAGGAGAAGCAAATCCCGATCGCCAGGAAGAAAACAGTGTTCAAATTCAAGAAGTAAACAAGCTCCACAGACGAGCTTGTGTTATTACCATGCCCACTTTAAAGAAAAAGCGTACAGGCGGGAAGTCGGCGGGAAACGAGTAGGACCGTCGCAAGCAAACGCGGCCTCATCCGACGGTCTTCGAACTGGCCGCATATTTATTACGGACCGTCTAACAAACGTTAGGTACCTGGTGGACACAGGTGCAAATTTGTGCGTGTACCCCCGTTCGCGTGTGAAAACACAGTTATATAAAAATGAGTACGTACTACATGCAGCGAACGGAACACGGATTGCAACATACGGCACTATCATGATGAAGCTGGACTCACAACTTCGCCGAGAATTTGTGTGGCGTTTTGTAATAGCAGACATCGAGGGTCCCGTCATCGGGATAGACTTCTTATCCCATTATAACCTGCTGATGGATCCGCGAAACCGACGCCTGCTCGACGCCATAACACACATGTCAGCTAAGGGACAAATCGTGAACGGAATCATCGTGTCCATTCGCACTATCGTGGACGATACTCCGTTCTATAAATTACTGTCACAATACCCAGCTATTACAAGGCCAGCCGTATTTGGAAAAGAAACGCCGAAGTACCAGGTCGAACATCATATTGAGACGACACCAGGACCACCCGTATGCTGCAAAATCAGAAGACTGGCGCCGGACTGTTACAAAGCAGCGAAGGACGAGATAGAGTTTATGCTACAACATCATCCGTTCGTCGAAGAGTCCATGGGCATCGCCTCTACATCTGGTGCCAAAGACAGACGGGAAAATTCGACCCTGTGGCGACTACAGGACACTCAACGCCCGCACCGTACCGGACAGGTATTCACCGCCGCATATCCCGGATTTCGCACACGCGTTATAAGTAAGAACAAAATAGATTTAATACGCACGTATAATCAGATCTGGTCGCACCAAATGACCGAGCAAAAACGGCAATTACAACGCCGTTCTGGTTATTCGAATTCAATTTTATGCCTTCCGGTCTGCGAAACGCGGCACAAACTTGCCAACGTTTCGTAGACCAATACGCGGGCTAGATTTTGTTTACGCTTACATAGATGACTTCTCTATCGCATCAGCCACCGAGGCCGAGCATAAGGAGCATCTGAAGCTACTGTTCGAGCGTTTGAACCAATTCAGCATCGTAATCAATCCCGCGAAATGCGTTTTCGGCGTCCCCGAAATTACCTTCTTAGGATACACCATCAATAAAGACGGAATTAAACCTCTCGCGGATCGCGTTGAAACCATTTAAAAATTCCCTAAGCCTACCGTCATACGGGAGCTTAGGAAATTCCTCGAACTGCTCAAAGGCTCGAACAAAAGCAACACATCCATGAAATAGGTTGAAATGGCGGAAAGGGCTTTCGAAGAAATAAAGGAAGAGCTTGCAAACGCGACGTTGTTGGCGCATCCCAAGCCGGGGATGACCGAGAACATAAATACAGCGCGTATGACCGAGAACTACTGGCTGCGTATTGTGCCATAAAACACTTCCGTCACTTCATCGAAGGACGGAACTTCACACTGTATACTGACCATAAACCGCTTACATTTGCACTTAAACAAAAGCTAGAAAAATGCTCACCGCGACAATTTCGTTATCTAGATTTTATTAGTCAGTATACCGCAGATATCAGGCACATACAGGGTGAAGAGAACAAAGTAGCAGATGTCACGGGTGGAAGTAATATCGCGTCCACCCGATCATTCTGCTTTAGAGAAGGCACAGGAGCAGGACCAGAAGCTGGAAAAACTCCTGAAATCTCAGTCATGCGCGTTGCAACTCAGGAAAATCCATTTTCCTGAGATAAATGTATATTTATATTGCGATACAAGCAACGACATTGTACGGCCATATGTCCCAGAGAGCTTACGTCGCACAATTTTTAACTCGTTGCACGGTCTCTTCCATCCAGTAGTACGTGCAACGCAGAAATTACTCACTCACTAGTACGTATGGCCATCAATAAATAAAGACTGTCGCCAATGGGCGAAGCACTGCGTTCCATGTCAACGTGCGAAAATAACGAAGCATGGAACGGCACCGTTGGGAGAATTTGGCGAAGCAGCGAGATTCGACCATGTCCACATAGACCTGGTCGGACCCTTACCAGTTTCAAAAGGACACAAGTATTATTTAACCTGTGTTGACCGCTACTCGCGCTGGGCCGAGGCAGTCCCTATTAAAGAAATCGATGCGGAAACAATCGCAACAACGTTCTTGTCAACGTGGATCGCGCGTTCCGGAGTACCTCTCCGAGTTACGACAGATCAAGGTCGCCAATTCGCAACTTTTTAACGAATTAATGCGATTGATTGGCGCTTCCCATCTTAGAACAATCGCGTATGGTCGAAAGATTTCATCGTCAGTTGAAAGCAGCAATTAAATGCCACGAGACGGAGAACTGTAGAGATGTTACCTACCTCTCATTCTACTCGGTATCCGCATCGCGGTGAAAGAAGATTAGAAGACCTCTGCCGCAGAAATCGTCTACGGCAGAGGAATTCGCTTACCTGGTGAATTTTTTACTAGTAACTGTAAACTAACCCATTCGGATTTTACGAAGAGGCTACATGATAATATTAACAAAATTAAACCAGTACCGGGAACTCGACACGGGTCGCGTAAACCATTTGTTTACAAAGAATTAAATATAACACCGTGGGTATTTCTACGACACGATACCGTCAGGGGTTCTCTACAACCCCCGTACGACGGCCTCTTCAGGGTAATCGAACGTGGCGACAAAACCTTTATAATCGATACCTATGGGAAGAACTCCAGGGTCTCCATAGATAGATTAAAACCTGCGTTTATATTAACTGACGATGAAAATCTTTCGCAAAAGGGACCACCCAATGAACTATTTGACGAATGGACTGACGTATTTATACCATCGTCAGACAAAACGGAGGAAACGACGAGAACATGATCCGGCAAACGCGTAAAGTTTCCGCACCGTTTTCAAGCAGGGAAAATAATCAAATAGTTAGCCAGATAATAAATAGCGTTGTCACTGGTAAGGGGGTGATGTAAGGGACAACCCAGACCACAATATAAACATTCCCACCACGTGGACTCAGGTTACTATATCGGCAGGGCCATGAGGCAATCATCAAAAAGCCTCTCATGAGCCTGACCGTAAACACTACTAGATAACACCTGCTTTCCGACCCCTTGAGGGGAAAGGACATAGTAAGAGTCACAATATAAAAGACTCCGATGCGTTAACCCTTAGAGCGCTATGAAAACAATCTGTGTGGACTATGAGCGCATATATGCATCTGGTGAGAGTCACCAACAAGGACGATGGACGCATATATGCGTTTTGCAATTTTCGGTCTTCCATGTAATAGTATTACATGTAACTTCATGTGAGACAAATATATGTGTGTTTCTTAGCAACGGCAGTAAAAAAAGACAAATAATAAAACAAAGGCGCAAGGTCGGGTTTATTCTTTAATATATCTGTTCTGGAGCAGAACAGGATACTCAAGCTAGGTTCTTGGAATACTTTAACCTGCAGAAAAGTGCCAGATGTCCTGGCACGCGCCTATTTATGGGACCTTTGTCTTACCTTGAGAGGCAAAGTTAGAGTATTCCGAGATATTCTCTTAAATGTTAAACAAAGGGCGCCAAGAAGTCACGTAGACACATTTCGTTACACATAAAATTTCCGTTTCCTAACACGTCACAGATTCTAATAAATAATTGATGCTTGAAAATAATGTTCTTTTCGCGAGCCCAGCGCGCAACCGAGCCCAGATCGCACAGGCGAAAAGTATTCCGTCCACAGCGATTGTCAGTGCTAAGCGCGCGCAGTCTCTCTGGAGCGCATCGGCAGAACGTCGTCTGCGCTCTAAGGGTTAAAAGATCAGTTATCCGCAAGTTTAGTATTCGATAGTCCACGTCTGGTGAGTGTGCAGTCTAGCAGTGTCTCTTACATAACTCTCGCGTAAACAGTAATAATTACTTTCGTACACCGTCTTGTATTTAGACGCAATCACGGTATTATTGTGATTATCATTATTATTATTATTGTTATTATTGTTACTCGTGTAAATATCTTTGTTAGTGTAAAATAAAGACCTTTTAAACACTAAACGTTTTTCAGAATTTCTGATAATTTCGCCACCAGGTGTCATTTTCGTTAATTTTCGTCCTTTTGTATCCGTATTTTCGACTTCAACTTGTTCACTTTCTTGTTTCATAACATCTTTGTTAAATTCTTGATCGTTCACTTCTGGAGTCTCTTCCGTTTCTAATTTTATATCCGACTGTGTCTGCTTTAAGAAACAAAGATAATTCATTTTTAAATTTAAATTTTTTAAATTTAAAATTTAACATAAATTACTAAAATAAAAGTATTATGCTCACTGGACGATTCTTAGAAATTTTTTTAATCGTAGTTTCAAGATATTCAAGAAATAATAGAATAATTTCCTAGCTAATAAACATCTAGCTAATAATCTCAATGCTCGCCAGCCGAAATTTCCATCATTTACTTTTCTATAAAAAAATAAGCAGAAATAATGCAATTTAATTATTGAATTTAAAAACAAAACACAAATACATAAAAAAGATATTTACTTATATTCATCTTCTACCATTGCATTTGGATCTAGTTGCATCAAAGTATGTTTTTAAAGATGGAAGTCTCTTTCCTTGGATGCTTCAAGATTATTGGGACACAAGTTCCATAACTTCGTGAATTTCGAACTGTAAATCAATTGAATTCAATTGTGTATAATAAAATAAATAAATACGATTAAAACAACAAAAATTAATACAACTTTTTCATGGTTACTTTCCCATGTGATATTTTCCTACTGTTTGAGCATCTCTAATAACATCCCCAGTTCTATGTCTTAGTCTGTTTGGTTTCCTTAATAATTCTTCTAGTCAGCGCTAGAATCTGGAGTTGGTCTTTTGAATGGTGGACATTCTTCATGTTTCCAAATATTTCAGTGCCCTTTGCGTTTCAATATATTTTTAACAATTTCAGTAAATGTTGGACCATCAGGAGGAGTTTCTATCAGTAAGACATACTTGCTCTATGGTTGCTTTTACCCAGTTTACTTGATCAGGTTTCAGTTCATGTGTTAACTTCACTAGAAAATACAAAAATTATTGAGACTCTAGAATACAAATAGCCTAAAACACTATTTAAGAAAAGCAGATCTTGTCTCATGGCCAGGAAACTTTGGAAAACAAATATTTATAGCTTTTAAAGTCTTTACTAATAATTCATTAAAATTCATTAAAAATGTGCAATTCTATCAAGGAGAATTGTGAATTTGATTGTAATAAAATACAAACATATGTAAAGATGTATATAAATTATAGATACTTACGTTTTAAATTTAACAGTGCTATTAAGATACTGGAAAAGAATGAGGAACTGCACCAATACGTATCTTCTGAAATTTGAGTCATATAATTGTAACTCCAATAATTTTTGATTCGTCAAATATTTTACAAAGTAAGGAGTTTCCTTATGAGATCCTTCCATAGAAGAATCAATTTTAACACATGTTGAAGGATAATTACGTTATTCTTCCAATTTAAAAGATGAAAATACTGACAACACACTTGAAGCATGCTAAACAAACAAAAAAATATGAAATTAATTTACGATAAAAAAAATATATAAATGCAAGTATAACAGAAAGAATACAATAATTTATACTTACTGTTGAAAATACTTTTCAGTGCACTTTCGGGTATAACTGATTGGGATTTCTAAAGAAATCTTGAAGTGCCCAAAATTTTCTGTATAAATTATAAGATTGGCACTTTAGCCTCTGATTTATCCTCATCCTTAGTTATTTGCTCCAAATCATCTCCTTTTAATTTGTCAGAGCCAAATTCTGATTTTTCAAATTGAATTCACTAACAATATTAAGACCAGATCTTTCAGAGAAAGGAAAAAACTTGACCAAAAATAATAGAATTCTTCCAGAAAATACAGTTTGTTGTGATCTAGACAATCTTTTAAGTAAGTCATTGCACATCCTTAATAAATTGCTCTTACAAGCATTAAAGAATAAATCTTCCTTTCACACTGTTCTCAACAAAAATAAACAATTTCTCACTTCTATCAAGTGTCATAGAATCAAATATATCACCAAGTAACATCACAGGCATACTTGTAGTTGCTAAATCTTTTCTACATAATTCAATGCAGAATATAATGTAAATCTCAAGTAGATGTATATTACTCGATGCATTTTCAGATAAGATTATAAGAGTATCTCTCAGTGCCTGATCAATTGCAGCTTTTCTATCACTATCAGTACATTCATTTTGAAATGTTTTTACATTTGATACTATGAAACACTGTTGCAAATAATCCTAAAAAAGGAGATTGAAATATGAGTAAAACTGACAAATTAAATACACTACATAACTTCAAAATTATTAATTACTTACGTTGTATCCTTGTCGTAATACTTCAAACATAGCTATTTTATAAAAAAAATTTTTATATTTTAATATTGCTATTTATCTTAAAATATAAACACTTTCCTTGTACCATATATATATATAGTATCACACAAATTGCAAACTATCAACAAGCACTCACAAAATAACTATTACTTTTAACAGACATAGTCAATTGATGACTAATGGCCAGCGAACTAAGTGATTGCGGATTTTAAATGAGAAGGAAAATTCAAAATTTTTGCTTAAAAATATAACTTTATTCAATTAGGTATTGTCCGTTTTTGTTCAATGACCTTTTGTCATCTTTCAAGCAGTGTCATAATTCCATGTTCATAAAACTTCTGATTTTTGCCAGCAAAAAACTAAATTAAATGTGATTTTACATCATCAGCATTATTAAAAATTTTACCATTTAAGGAGTTCTGTATGGAACGAAATAAATGGTAATCTGAAGGCACAAGGTCGGGACTATATGGTGGATGTGACAACACATCCCAACCTAGTTCCAATAATTTTTGGCAAGTGACTAAAGATGTGTGGGGCTTTGCATTATCATGTTGGAAAACAACACCCTTACCAATTTGACAATTCTGGCCGCTTTTCTTGAACTGCATCGCTGTTGGCGAGTTGTTGAACGTACACGTTTGAATTAATCGTTGGTTTCTTGGTAAAAGTTCAAAGTGCAGAATTCCTTTATAATCCCACCAAACTGACAGCATAATCTTTTTTTGGTGAATCTCAGTTTTTGGTGTCGTCTGGGCTGGTTCATCTTGCATCACCCACGATCTTTTTCGATTAATGTTGTTATAAACTATCCACTTTTCGTCGCCAGTTATCAGTCGTTTTAGAAATGGATCAATTTCGTTGCGTTTCAGAAGCAAATCGCAGATGCTAATGCGTTGCATCAAATGAATTTCCTTAAGCTGATCAGGGATCCATAAATCGAGTTTCTTGACATAGCTAAGCTGTTTTAATTTTTTTTGAATGCATGTATGCGATACATTTAGCTTCTCTGCAATCTCACGTGTTGTGCTATGACGATCTGAATCGATAATGGATCTCATCAACTTCAACTGGACGGCCAGATCGTTGCGCATTTTTCAGTGAAAAATTACCAAAACGAAATTTGGCAAACCAATTTTGACACTGCCTTTCTTTCCTTCATTCCTATATACGGCACATAACTTCTTGTGTGCTTGCGATACGTTCTTGCCTTTTCGGAAATAATACAATAAAATGTCTGAAATGCGCGTCTTGTTCTTCCACGTTTAAACTGGGATAAAAACGAAACTACTAATCGATGCAATTTTTTTACTAAATTAAAGGCGGAAGTCCAAACACCAAGAAAACAATATACGTTAGGTGCTTTGAACACGTTGACAAAACAAAAGAAATCCGCAATCACTTAGTTGCCAACCCAATACTTGATTTCTAATCCCCACTACACCAACTGGAACCTATGTGCGTATAGCGTCACAGACAAAATACATATATGAACATACCTGTGCAACTGTCAGTATTATATGTAATTTCATAAACATTAACTGAAAAAAACATGCATATTATAAAAAGAATTAAGGAAATTCGTGGAATTGGATGCAAAGAGACAAAAATTGAGACAAAAATTAGAAAGTTCATACTTTGGATACATTATTTTTTTTTCTTGCAGTTAATGCAAATTTTCTTGGGTTTGACATAGTTGCGCCATCTGTTGGTATGTTAGCGGTACTAATTAATTTTAAAAATATTTATTTCTGCATTTTACGGTTCAAATGAGGTGCGAGAAAAAAAATGGGGATTTAATTACGAAGATCCAATTATAAAAGTTTACAATTCAATTCCCTAAAATATTTTTTTTGCAAATAAAATTTCGACTGCTTTATGGGATCAGAAACACTAGCACCACAAAATGGAAGAACTAGGCGTTTTATTCATATTAAAATAAATAATTAATTTTAATGTTTTGCATCAATAATTTGCATTTATTAGGTATAAATTTCAAAAATGATGTTATCGATTACGTTCACAAACAAGATTCTAATATTTATTGTAGTTTACGAGAAATTGAATACTAGTTGAACAAATGGTGTGATCTATCATTGATTAGTCAATGGTAGTATCTCGTCAGTGGTAGTATTAACTTGGTTGAGAATACTTTTTATATTTAGATTTATACACAGACTACTTTTTATATTTATAGACAGAGGAGGTATATTCATACGAGTATAGTACTACGCACAAGTTTGTTTATATGACATTTGAAGTCAAATCCTTATATTTAACATTATTTGAATCTAACAACCAATCAGAACCGCGATTTCTAGTTCTTTCTTTTCGTTTCTGTACAGTACGTTCGTGTTCAAATTTAAACTGTCTATCAGTATGTCAAGCGTGAGTTGTGAGAATAACTATATGTTTCAATAACTCAAATATTTTGAATTTTTTAAAATGTCAGGCGTGCTTCACAAAGTGTAAGTAATTCCTCATCTTCATTTTCCTTGGAATATTCCAAATTTATATTTCAATTTGATTTAACCTTTATATGTTTACAATATTTGTTAATTTTGATTGAAACTGAAGTATTTTATATATAACTTTCAATACTTAACAGTTTTTTTTATCTATACATAAAGAATAAATGTAAGGCATGCTAGATTGTTGAAGCAAATGTAAGGATTTTTTTTATTTTTTCTTTCTCTTGTAAAATTTGACTGAGAAGAATTGTTTCTTTTTTAGAAAAAGGAAGCATGTTGGAACTCAAACTGATATTGAAATTGATACTGTTGTGGAAATAGCACGCTTAGAAGAAGAAGTAAAATTGCTTACAATTGAAAATAAACATTTAAGGAGATATTTAGAAGATCAAAAGTTTATGAAAACAAGTCTACCACATCCTAATGATATTGAAAAGTGTAATAAGACAGTACTAAACAGTTCACAAAGTGTACAAAAGAAAGATATAAACATAATACCATATTGTTCTTGTAAAGCAAAATGTTCTACGAAAAGGTGTAAATGTGTAAAAAGAAATATTCCATGTGGACAGAGCTGCAAATGTGATACAAATATTTGCCTTAATCAAGTAAGTAATATTTTTTATTCTTTCTTTTTAATTGATCTAGATAGAATTGGGTATTAAATTATATAACAAATATATTAAATTATATTACGTTATATAATAAATTTGATTAAATCAAAAACAACAAAATCATAAAATCATTTGAACATAAAAAGATAGATTGCTATAAAATGGATAAAGATAAATTATAAACAGTATTATACTCAATTAAGATATATTATTAAGATTATATTATTAAACATGGTTTTTTAATTTTTTTAGAATTCTGATAATAATTTTAATCCTATGCAACCTACACATGAAATACCTAGGTCACCAGTTTGTAACAATAGTAAAATAATATCAGGTAATATTTCTGAAAAATCCCTAATCACATCTGATAATTCATCAATCATGTCTGTTGCTTCTACTAAAGAAGAAATTCCTGCAGGTATATGTTGCAATGTTCTTGAAATATTGATAATTAAATTTATTATCTAATCCAATATTAATATTAGATATAATGTATATAGAAATAAACATTCTTCTTTTGTTTTAGAATTCGATCATCTTCAAGTAGATTGGGAAAAATATCAAGCTCAACTTATTGCGTGTAAGAAATGCAATAGAAAATTCCACCCATTAAGAATTAAGAAACATGAATCCTGTTGTAAAAAATTGTAATTTTTAAATATAATCTTTTTTAATCTTTAAAATTATTTTCTATTTACGAATTAGAATTCTATTTACATATAAAAAATAAATTTTTTATAACTTGAGCCCAATATATTATCACTAATTAGTAGTCGGTACATCACACACATCTGATAAAATAAACATTTGAGGATGTATATGTATTTCAATAAGTTTAGGAAACTTACGTATGAATGCAGAATTATAAAGAATCAAACTTTTATTTCGATAAAAATTCAAACGAACAAAGATTCACTCTAATAATTCCCCGAATAGCATAAAATTTGACAAATCGATTAACAAATGACAACAGCGGCAGAAGATTTAAATAAATACTTTACAATCATATTAAAATAAAGTTATCATCTTTTGTCTTCTTTTTTTTTCATCAACGAGTAACATATATTTAGATTTTTTCCTCATAATTTAAAGTTGATTATCTGTACGTCTTATGAAAACTGTGCCTTATAGCTTTCAACTCGCACACGAAAACGCAATCGAAAGATGCAAAAGTACAATTTGTAGCGTATCTCTGGCGAATAGTTAAATTAAAAAATTTAAAAACAACAAAGCGGACGTACGTAAAGTTTCATCCTGTATACAAATACAGTAAACCCTTGATTTTGAGGATTAATTCAAGTAACGATCATTAAACATATGTAAGAATTGAAGAAACACGAAGTCACTGTCGGAGATATAAAAAATGATAATAAAGTTACAATTCGTTGAAAGTCAATTTGGATAGAAAGGATCTGTTGAAATCGAGGGTTTATTGCAACATTCAACATCACTTCCCGGCAAAAGTAACCTCAGCTCGCTTAGTTGATATAGTAATTCGCACCCTAATCTCTCCACGACTGGATTATTCAACACTTGAATAATTACCCAAACAATTATTCATTTAATATTCGCTTAAAAGTGACAACACGGTCCTCGGTATATACGTTTATTCGACTAGATTATATCATATAAGTCTCTCTACTGGTTTTTTTTTTCATTTTTCATATTTTTTTCACGTTTTGGCACGGGCGAAGACAAAATTGCCCGACACCACTAATACACATGTGTACAGTGTATCTAATATCGCATATATTAATAGAAATAATCTCAATTCTCAATGGCCAAGTCAATTGGACACTATAGTTACAATAATATAATCGCAATAATTTTCTAGATCATTTTCTTCATTCTTACATGCTACCGTTTTGAAAGTTTTCATAAAAACCCTGCTAAAACTTCACTCGCTACGACTGTAACCCTATCGTACACGCTGAATTATACATTCCAATTTCGTTCTCGTTTCAACGAACAAAAAAACAACGATTCCTTCGTCTTTCTCTCGCGAACTTAAAATATTTTTCTTTTCTTTTTTTTTTCTTTTTTTTTTCTTCTTTAATAGAAAAATCGATCGAGTCAGAAATGACCCGAAGGACGTAGCAGAATTAAATTGTTCACTGGCCGTTTGCGATTCTAGTTGAAATTTTTTCGCAACCAATAGTAGTTATCGAGCGAAACTCATTTTATTTTCAACATCGATGCTATCTATTAAACGTATAAAATAGGATTGCTCGTCGAAATTCTCAGACTGTGGTTCCAACTTCAAAACAAACATACGGAGAAACGTATAAGTTATGTGCGTTAAATGTCGAAAGTAGTTTCTAACAATTATCTATTACTCGCGTTGGCATTTATGCTCGTGTGAAATGATACAGCAACTTTAAAAAAATACTTCTCGACTTTAAAGGGTGTATTATCATTAGACGACACACGTTAATCGTTCGAAACGTCGATGGCGTTTATTCTTACATTTGCGTAAAAAAAGGTTTTGAATCTATGATTACGCGCTAGGTTTGTTATTTTTACGATCAGGCCTACACATTTGGCGCGTCATTAGCGCAAAATACAATAGGTGTTACTTTTTACGTGGGAACGATCTGCATTCTTTTCGCGTACGTATCTGTTAATAAGTATACATATTCGCTAAAAGAAGTTCACATGCTGCTTTCTTCATTTCTCGCTAACATCGAAAATATACGCGCTATTAGTAAAAAATAATTTGTGCAGATTAATGCATAGACTAATTAACAATAACAGCAACAATGTAAGCTCGGTAACTCTTATCGATGCAATTAAAGCAGTTGTAAAAGAAGCTGTTCAATTATACATAATAACAATATATACTGATCCTCGCGAAAT
This sequence comes from Melipona beecheii, assembly GCA_032399605.1. Classification (NCBI taxonomy): domain Eukaryota; kingdom Metazoa; phylum Arthropoda; class Insecta; order Hymenoptera; family Apidae; genus Melipona; species Melipona beecheii. The sequence continues at coordinate 2,429,354 of JAUCMO010000101.1, forward strand.
GATATTTCAAGCAGAAATATGCTGTTCTTAAATTCGAGCGATCATACGAAGTATCATCCATAGTGAAAACTTAAGTTAGAATTAAATAATACAATGGAACCTCGCTTATATATCGGGGAACGTAGTAGTTTACTTGAAATATAAAATTTGAGGTAATGAAATAATCGAGTTTGAAATAATGAAATAATTTGCATATTTCATTGTGATCACTCTTGCTGACAATACAATTTGATGTCCGATTTGGTTACTTATATTATTTTAAAAATTACATTTTTCTGCGATAGTTGAAATAAAGAAATTTTTTTTTTTTTCTTATTTGAAATAACCAATACTCCAAACTAAGTTCTTATTACTTGTATTTTAGTTTCAAGTAGCAATAATACCATGTATAAAATAATATCAATCGAAATAATATTTCTTATTTCATTTCAGAATAAAGTTCGCCCAGATCTATATAAACCTTTTTTTGCACTGTTGATGGAAAATTCCCAAATATAAATATAATTTCTGTTATTAGTCAAATGAATTGAACACTAATCGTGATCTATTGTAATTATTGAAACAATTAAAACGTCACTGTATTCCTGCTCGAATACAGGCTGCGTGATCGAAACACATTAGAAACGGGCACACGTATTTGTACGAATTGACTTGAAACACGCGCGCAGCGAAAACCAAAAACGCCGTTATAATTGTTCGACTCGAGTGATAATAAAGATAATCGTCTTTGATCAAACCATAGGCCTCTTTATTTGTGTCGTTACATTAAGATCGATTGTTGAATCGCGCGATCGTTCAAACACGCTAGGCTCCATAAGTAAATGCGTCGGAATAGCTTGCAATTAATATAGAACTCGATTCTCTCATGAATTTTCTGAATTACACTCACTCTTCGACATTGCAAATACATTACATGCTCAAAGTAAATTTTTTAGAAAGAAAAATTCTGAAAATTGAGAAGTTCTTTATATATATATCGCCTTCCAAATTGACTTTTAAAAATACTTACAATTTTGAGTATCGAGTAAGAAAGTTTTTCTAAATTTTTTGGCAGCGTATAATTTCCCTGATTTTTTTTTTTTTTTTTACTACGACGCTCCCTTAATAATTATTAATAAAGCACTCTAATACCAGTTTCACAGGTATCTACATCGACGAGCGAGTGTAACAAAGAACTTCACTTCGCGATTCCTTGAAACGTGTGGATAAACTTGCAGAAAAAAGCGAGACCCTCGGCTCGTGAAGGATTCGAATAAATATTATCGTTTAATTGTCTTAAAAAATAGATGCTGTACCTTTGAAACTTTCACGTGAAAACAGACGTCGCTTTCTTTTTTTCGTTTTTTTAAACGTTGTATCATCTGACTAACCGTTTCAATGTTAAACGCAAGCACGTTGCGTGCGGACTGTTTAAAACTGTGGTGCACTGATTGCATGTCAAACGCCCCTATGCGTTTATCACAGCGCATGTTCAATTCGATCGTTAGTTCTCGCCCAATATATCAAAACGAATAAAACAATGTTAAATACTTTCACCACGATTTCTCACCTTGGCGTTGTCAATTTCGCAACGAGGATATTTCTGTTTCCTCCGAGACAGAGTACACAAATACATCTTCCGTTAAACACAACCGAGTGTGTCCTCTTACGAATCTCGAAACACAAAAAAAGTTCAAAATTCGTTCTTCGAAAAGTTTGACGTCGAAGCGAAACTTCCGCGTCGTTGCCAAACCAAAATCTGTGCGACAATATTTAAAGAGCGATCGGAGAATTACTCCATCTCGAGACTTGCGATTCCAGGAATCGTTTTCCTGTGTATCTCGATCGTGCGTGAACTCGCCGTAGAAGAGCATTCGAGTGTCCTCTCAATCTGGTGGACACGCTCCTCCGAATGAATCCGGAAACTCTCAGCAGACGTTTTATCATCGACAAAGCACGTTTCGTGTTCTGAATGCGAGAAGCCATCTCGATCCGGTCGCGGATCGGAGCACGTTCGCGTTTTATTCGCTCGACATCAGTTGCACGCTGTCGTCCGCCGATCTGTGAAGCCGTCGAACATCCGACAGTGAACGAATCGGCGTTGGGTGCAACAACGAGAATGTGTGCGAGTGGCGATCTGAAAAAATTCCAACAGAAATTCCAATGTTGTCTTCGTCAACGCGAATATGTCATTCAATATGTTTGTTCCTCTACGCTTCTACGATTCGTTCGGAGTTCCATAGAAAAGAGGAAAGAAGGAGATTCTTGTTGGAGGTTTTAAAGTTCCTCGATTGAGACCTGATTCTAAAAATTGAGCTTTAGTCTTCATTCATGTACAGGGTGTTTTTTTAATCTATAAATGCATCTCCAAAACTATTTATTTATTCATTTAGAAAAATGTCTCAAATGCATTTCTTTCTGTTTCATGCATCAGAAGGCAGTAATTTGGTAAGGCAGCCCTTAGTTCGTCTCTAGATAGGAACTATTATTAAACTACTATTTTTGAGATATAACTTTTTTTATGTCAGTCGATGCAACAGGTCATTTATTGTAAAAAGTATCTTTCAGAAGTAACTTTAATTCGAAATTTTATTTTGTTAAACACTTTAGAACTATCGGAATAGTAAAAATCCCATAATTCGTGATTTTCTCTTCTTCACTTCAACTTCGCTGGTGTAAATTTTATTTCAGCTGTAGTTATAGCATCAAATGATTTCAGAATTGTACGTTGTAGAAACTATGTGTTAAACGAATCGAATTTCAACATAACATGATAAGCATAGCTGAATGCATGTTACACAGACAGTTGTATACGTGCAGGCGCATACGTTTTGCATGCACATGCAACGATGCATCGCAAGCTGCATAATTGCAGGTGTACTTTTCGTGTATCAGAAACTTTTGAAGCAATATTCTTGTTTTTACGTGATCGGCGAATTTATAAATGTCCATATTACGTAAAAACAAATTACTGTAATATAATACAGTAACACACTGTACGTTAATAATTTTAGTAATAATTCTTAATAATTTCTTACAGCAAATCATTAAATCTCAATATTATTAAATCATTTTAACCTAAACTAATTTAGCTTAACTTAAAAAATGCAGAACTTCAGAAATTAAATTGAAAAAAAATGCGTTTGTTGATTTGTTCCCTCTTTGCGAATTAATTCTGTTGCTTGCGTGAACATGTTCTAAAACATTAAAGTGTAGCAAGCGAGCCGGGGTTACTGGCCTAGATAAAACAAAACAAAAAATGCGATATTTCACTTGCGTGCATACGAGCCACGAAACGACGGTATAAAAAAATACACGACAGCAATGCGACAAGTTTGGGCTGATTACGATCAGTCACGCGCGTTTTTCACCAATAGCAGTAATTCAACAAGAATAACTGAAAGTATTATAACGACGATCGTGCGTCACGCGCTGCTGCACTGTCAGGAAGTCCGTCAATTTTTATCTTGTCTCGAAATTTCCCCCTATATTCTGTGTCTGCTGCCTTATTATTAAATCCTGACATAGCACTTTGGTATTTAGTAATGAGACAGTGTACGAACACCTTATTGTCTTCTTTATTTCTAATACTGCCTCTGGCAAAAAGTTTTCAATCAAACGCGAATACTATTTGAAAACGGAATCTCTCGTATAAGAATTCAATTGTTATTACTAATTAAAGTTTTCCATATATTTCAAATAAGTGTAACAACATTTTATAAATTTAGGTTAAAGATTTCAATATTTTTAAATATGTTCAAGTGTTTGCGTTGGATCAAAAACTTTTTGGGGGTAGTAATACGAGAAATGTTTTAAACAGTATTTAAATGATTCCAGGAAGATAAAATGCCTTATCTTTTATAAAAAAAATTGTCTATAAATATCTATAAACTAAAACTCATAATCAATTGTGAAAGAAAGGCTCGAAAAATCCGTGAAACTGATATATCAACGCTGAGGTACTTAAAAGGGTTGAGCGGAGGCGTGTACGAAACACAGCCAACACTGTTGGGAAAACTTATACAGACTTATGTCGTGAACTCTGCGAACGAAATGCGACGTTCACGAAAAGAAGATATTGAGAAACGCATCCCTGAAGGTGGAACGGTTCAGACATAAGGGTGTTATACTCGAGGGGGAAATGCGCTACAGATGCGGGAATGTTTTCCACTGGTGGAAAGTCGGTGAAGAGTCGATCGAAAGTCACGGCACGCCCACCATGTCACGAACCATTAATTTATGCTGGTTAAAAATAAGGTGAAATCGATCGTGTCTGTATGTTGCGGGCACCAAGGTCGCGAGATAAATGTCCAACCACGAATATATGAATTCGCTAATGCCCTGAAGAGAAAGGTGCCTGTGTTCCGTGGTTTCCGTATTTCGCCCGACGATGTGTTGCGATCTCAGGCCGCGTGTTCTCAAGGATTTACACCCGTTCCGTGTGGATTCGGAATTGTTGGCCGATCGTATCGGTAATTGTCTAATTATTTATTCTAATTTATTCACGGGCCGAAGGATCTGTATGAAACGACGATATAATTACGCATATAGCCCCTGGGAACGCTATAGTAAGGTTATGTCAAGATTGATGTAACTGTACCTTGCATCGTTATAGAAACACGTCGAATGATGCTTTTCAAGCGGCAAGTGACCACTTATGAATAAATTGGAATTTAGAATTTCTGTATCACGTGTGTTCATAATATATGTATATGTACTATTTGTTTCTGTATTTCTAGAATTTATCTCAAATTACATGTACAGGGTGTTCCACGTTCTGTGGAGAATAGGAAAGAAAGAATAAAATTTTTCTTTTATTTTGAGGCCCCGTTTTCCGGAAAACTCAAGTTTAAAAATTTGTCGGATGCATCTGAACTTGACTAATTCTGTACTGAACAAGATTTAACACAGAAGATTACTCTGTCTGTAAAAATATAGAATGACATGTTTTCATTCTTAAAGTCTCATTTTCAAGAATGTAGAGTTTGGAAATGTTTAATTAAGAATTGGTTTAATAAAGGTGTAATGATAAATTTCTAACATCTTATGAAAGAACTTATTTTTACAGATTGAATAATCTTCTGTTCATTATTTGTACCCGATTGGTTAAATTCTAGAATGGTTAACAAAATCTGTAACTTGGTTTTCTTGAAAACAGAACTTCCATCCCTTGAGCAAACACAATTAATAATTAATTAAATTATAATTGAGGGTTGTGATTATAATTTATTTAACAATGGATATAAATGATATTAATTTTATCTATAAATTGTATGTGATTATCAGCATTTCATTACTAATCACGATTGATATTAATTAATAATCAAGGATTATGACTATGATTTATTTAATAAATCATATCGATACAAATAATATATCCATATATCACATCCGTTATTTAATAATGTGCAATAATTATTTAATAATGGACATAGAGGAGCACGTAACAAATTGAGAATCCATCTTTGAATATATACTTTTCGATACATTTACTCCATATTTTTTAATGTTATCCTCTTTGAACCTCTGATATATAAGTAAATAAATTATTTTAACCCTTTATGCCCGATATTAACTTAACTATGACATTTTTATCAATCTTTTACATCATTAGATGACGTTTGACATATTGTAAATATAGGAGAAAGAAAAATAAATTTTCTAATAATTTCATGTGAAACCTCCCCTCTCGAATATTTTATTATTCGAATGTTATATTACCAGAATAGAATGTCTGTTAGTAGCAAACGAGTTTCTAGTTGCTAACAGACATTTTGTTCTGCTAATATAATATTCGAAAAATACAGATTCGTATAAGGGAGATTATTCTGGATTATTCTGGATTATTCTGAAGTGATAAGATATACAAAATAAGAATGTTTAAACACTTTCGCGCTCTATCAATTATTCACAAATTTATGTCTTTTTGAGTACCACGAGAAATTGCTGTTGACATTAGAATGATATATATTTTCAGTATCGTCAGAGTATAAAGGGCTCAACACATTAAAATCTACACACTCAAAGGTTAAATGAAAAAATTTTATTCTTTCCCAAAAATCTGCACGGGAACATTTTTTCCGATGAAGCATACAGGTTCAAGCAGAATTTTTCTAACAAATAATAGATAGATAACTGCTCGTTCCGTTTCCCTAACTGGTCGAAAATAAAAGAAAAAGGAAATCAATTCGCTCGATCTTCGCTGATATCGCGAACGGCGAATAACGACAAGAACGAATGATAAATAAGAAACAAATATTCATTAAAGTACGGACCTCCAACAATAGTGAAAAGCATCAAGCTTACGTTACCATGACTTATGTACGTGAAACACGCAAACAATGCCTAGTAAAAAAGAAAAAATAAAAGAGAGAGAGAGAGAGAGAGAGAGAGAGACAGACAGAAAAAGAGCTGTCAGCTATACATATCCAGTCGAGTATGTACGATACATAATGCATAAACTCGCGCATGTACGTGATGATACGTGTGCACGAAGAAAACGTCGTTTCGATAAAATAGGAGAAATACAATTGTCTAGTCTTTTGGACTCGCACCTCTGATATCCGTGGATGGTTCGCTTCTGGACAGCTGGTGATCGTTGCCACGACACGAAGTCGCCTTCGACGGACTTTTATAGTGAGCCAGCACGTCGCTCTTCCCGGACGAGCTCTGGTTTTGATGAGGGAAATGGAAGGTCGTGGTGTGGGGCCACGATGCGGGCGGTGGACTTCGTACCAGGTGCTCGTGCACTTGGGCTAAGGTTAAGGGGTCGGTGTCGCCCAGTTCCTAAGGACAAAGATACATCTTATTTTAGTAATTGGACGTTACAAGTTCATTTTCTTCGAATTTTCAAACATTGAATGACTTGTCGCTCCATTTAACAACGAGATTTTAATTGATTATAAGAAGAAGAACTTTGGAAATGAAGAGTTAGTAAATTAAAGTAATTGAAGATGTAAAAACAGGCACGATATAATTTTTTTTGTAAAAAAAAGAAAAAAAAAAGATACATAGAATAAGATCTTTTGATCCGAGGCTTGGTTTACGAGAAAATCGAGTTTGAAAATTTATCGAGTATATTACTTGAATATAGTTGATTACAGACGTGACGCAAAAGAATAATTAACAGGAAGTTGTTCTACGTGTATGAATCAGGAAAGAATGTAATAAGATACTTTGTTTTCGAGAAAATTGAGTTTGAAAATTTATCGAGAAAATTTATATTACTTGAATATAGTTGATTATAAACATGATGAAAAAGAATAATTAAGAGGAAGTTATTTTACGTGTGTCAATAAGTAAAGAATGTAAACAGACGCTTTGTTTTCGAGAAAATTGAGTTTGAAAAGTCAACTTTTGCAACAAGACATATCTGTTGAAAATCTATTTCCTTGAAAATAAACATAATTAATATATAACCAATTTCAAACAAAAAAACTTTATTCTATATATTGAACTTACTTTTGCACGTTGAATGATCAATTTTCTCGAATTTACATCATTGTTTGACCTAATAAACCGCGGATCTTTATGCAAATTCATGTTTTCGTGAACGTAATTAAAAAAAAGCGTAATTAAAACTTTGTAGAAAATTATTTTATATCATGATATTAAATGTAAGTGGAAAATACTACACAGATGTTTTATCTGTTTTCTCATATTATGCATTCCGCGTAATTTTGTATTTCAAAACTTCCTGTTAACGCACGAAAGTCCGCAGTCTAATAATTAGGCTGCTTATGGAAATTTATACTTTTACGGAAGTAATTAACGAAATGGTACCAAAGTGGAAATTGACGAGCTCATAAACAGCGTCTTTAATTTCTGTGCAATATATTTCAATCATTTTAATTAAAACTGAGATAAAACTAATTTCATTGAAATTATATTTTTGAAATTAAATTTCAACAAATTTTATTGTAAAATAGAACTAATTATATCGCAGACATTTTTGTAAAACCAGTTAATTAAATGTTTTTTCACTCGAAAAGTTTTTGTAACATCAGTTTCACGATGTGAGTCTGATTATTATAATGAACTTCTCATTATTATAATAAATTATTATTATCTAAATAATTTTGAATATTTTTGCATATGTGTAATTTATGTATCATAATGATTGTATACATACAATATTATAATATTAATTTAATATCGATATTAATTGTTATAACACGTATTAATTACTATTTAATAATAATTAATATATAATAATTATAATTATTAATTTAATATCGATATTAATTATTATAATGTACGTATGTGTAACATTATAACATTTCGATTCTTTACAAGTGCAAAAATATCCATTAATAATCATAACAACTGGAGAAAACGAGATTTTATGAAGAAATACATAAATTAAAAATAGAAATCGAAGAGTAGCATTTTCTATATCAAACTACACTTGTTAGTTTGACTGTTTTTCCTAAAAACTTTGTCGAAGATAGGTTCAAGAAACGAAAAACCGTGGTCGAAGCATTCTCCATCGAATCGCGAGACGGTTATAACAATCGTAATTAAATACACGAAAATCTACCAATTTAAGACGTTAGACTTTTTATTAGTGTGAAGAAGTTACTCGGTAAATCCAAAATATTATGATTGAAGCTAAAACGGTTCGCCCGCTTTTTCATACTGATAAAAAGTCTTAACAGCCGCCACGCTCGATCACGGTTAATAACTTTGTTGTCATTCACGGTCGATCGGCCTGTTTTGTTTAGAGTTTCCAGAAGCGGGTACAATTTTCGAATTAACGCTACTTAGATCCGAACAATCAAATGGACCATACTTCAATTGATTGGTAATTCGTTAGCCAAAGAAATACGCAGATACGCGAAAGTTATGTGCAAAAATAGATAGTCTTGAGACAATGGTCAGTACACAGAAATAGAAATCCACTTCTAATTTCGATCATCAATTATGAAAAACGTCCCGCATCTGCACGAAATTAAGTTTGAGCGCAAACAACTCGTTTGAGTCAGTCCTAACCGTAAGCGAACGTGACTCAACAAACTTCCTAGATCCATTTCCTATTACTAGCACAGAGTAATAACTTTTCTGCTGGGTTCTGCTTTACCTTCTCATATCATTTATCAAGCAAAGTTTCACAGTTTCAGGGAAACTTGCTCGCTAGTACTATCACTACAATAAATTTTATTGATAAGCATCCTATCCTGCTGGGTACTAAGTGACCTATTTGTAGTGTGACATTTTATTGTTATTGACTTTCTGTTAAATGAACTTTGCCCATAAACTTAAATTTGTTCCATTAAATTTTATCTAATACGTATATCTTGCATTGCGCGTCTTAATATCGTTAAACGTAATCTCTACTAAATTTGAAATTTCAATTAAACACATACAAGATTAACAATCGATGAGACATCTTTTATTTCTCATTAAATATCGATATGACTTCAATACGAATTACACTGGCTCGAGATAACTAAATAACGCGAGTAATGTATAATTGATATCTTTGCATCATCTATCTCTTAAGGTCTTAATTGCCTTCACTTTCCACTTTCCAATTTTTAAGATTCAGAATTTTCGTCGAATGTTAAGATTAATCATTTGATACGTCAGTATACGTCGCAGTTGCTTTCGATTTGATCTTTGACGAAGTATTTACTGTATTTATTTGATCGGAGATAAATAACGACGCGGTGCAATTAAATAACATGAGAGCAATAACAATGATGATATTTGAGTATCTGCAAATGGAAAAAGTTTAACACCGTCGAGTAATCGATTCACCTTCTTTTATAAGTTTACCGCTTTTAATGATCGAAGCTACTACTAAGGAATTCATCGAAAGTTCAACAACAGAATCTAGGCGAGGTGCGTTACAGTCTCGTGTAGAAAGCTACTACGGCAAGGCTTATTGTAATCGTGGCTTGTCAGTTCAGGGTTAATGGAATGAATGTACCATCCCTTACAATGGACAACTGTTATGAATGATCGATAATTACCGACTGATTCTACCGGCTTGTTGTATTCTAAGAATACCACCTTCGGAATAAATCGTGCAAAGCAATATTGAAATTACTTGAATTGTACTCGGATAGCCAATAGTTTGCTACCACTTTGATCCCCGGTAGTGTTTAATTGCAACGAAATTTGAAACTATATGTTGAGTTTGGATATCTGAAGCTAGGTGTACAATATTCGTTTTTTTCAGTGATTGGCAATAATTTATGATGAAATTTATTTCTATAATAAATTTTACCATTTCTTTTGAAGTAATATGCGCAAATTACACTTATAATATCATTTTTTAATAAAATAATTAATATATAGCCATAAATAACTATAATTATTAAAAAAGTTATTAAATTATATTTAAAAAAAAATTTTTATTTTGATTTATTATTTAAAATAACAAATAATTGTTTGTGCAGCGATTAGCAAGAATTGTAATAATTGTAAATTAGCAATAATTTTACTGAAATAACGTAATTTTTCGAAATAATGTTTATATCTAGAAATCACTCTAAAGAAATATTTCATAAATATTTATAATATTATTTTTTAAATAATAATCGATAACAATAAATAATTATATTTATTAAAAAAGTAATCAGTATTTATATTAAATTACAATTAATATTTCTTGTTTTAATTCATTAAAAATAATAAACAATCGTTTTTACTGTTTAGCAATAAATTATTGTAAAGCCGTCGTTTTTCTTTTGAAGTAATGCGTTTATATTCAAAAACCATTCGGAAATAATTATCCGTACTCTGAATCAGTATTTAAAATAATTTTTTGAAATATTTTTTATAGAAATATTTTAAAATATTTCTTGTCGAATATTCTCAAACTTTTACGATTAATCTGTGGATGTACTATCACCAAACAATCATAGTGCTTCAGAAATTCATGAAAGCTAATACCACGTCAGGTTTCCTAGTATGACCCATCTGCTTTTAAAAAAAGGCACTTATTGTCTTTTTGATACGATATCAGCTACGTGCGAAACTTTCAAAAATTTGTTTGCAATAGTTAGACTTTGTTCTTATCTTACTTTTACTGTTCGTCTTTAGCGTACAAAACTCACTGTATTAAATGTGAAAGAATCTCTTTACGTCACTAGAGAGAAAGGTACTCGGTTCTTTTAATATTGATTTTCAAAATTATTCAAGTACGACCACTAAAAAATTTTAATTCTTCGAAAACTATAAACAACTATCTTCAAACGTAACACAACGATATATTATTTTCTCAAAATCCACTAAATCAAATTAAATTTAATGATACGAAATAAAAAAAAACTGATGTCAGTAAAGTGGGATCTGGAATCTTTTTTACGATCCTAAGGTCAATTACGTTAATTCGATTAATATAGTTAATTGAGTTAATCAAAAACAGTCACGTCAATTTTGTGGCAAGTGTAAAGAATCCAAAGAATTCTCCGCCTTATCGAAAATTTCGCCACTAGACTGCAAATGTTTATCTACAACGCAACATTTAAATGCACCGAATTTTACAGAATACCCAAAAATGTACAGACTCGTGAATAACCGATGGAGATGATTCGAAACAGTAAAGTTGAGCCCTAAAAAAAGAACAGTATTGTTCGGGCGATTTTTTAACACATCGCGAGACAGTCGCAATTCGAAATTTACATTACGTAATTTCTTTCAAAATTTTTTTGAAGAAGAACGATTTTTTTCCGCATGAAGAAATTTATTGTCCTGTTTTTAGATTGACAAGGTCAACGGCTCTTATTATTAGTGCTTATTGTTAATCTTTTAAAAACGGTTGGCATCAGATCTAGGTGTTTTGAAATATTTTCAAATCACTTTTCAAAGTTACTACAAAGAAATAATCTATTTGTAAAATAACGAAATTATATTACTAAGTATTTCATATGAAAGTTAAATTAATTTATTTCCAATTCAATGGTTTACTTGCTATTTCGTGAAACAAAATATTTACTATTAGCCACGATCTTTATTTGTTGTTCGATTTTGGTAGAAATGACTTCTCAAGGTTTATATTTACTGTTTCTTATTCTGCGACTACGACACGGTTATTACATTCATCTACAAGTTATATAAAATATATAAAATATACAAAGTATATAAAATATCCCGAATAAAGTACTCGTTACAATATTTAGTAGGTGCAACGAATCTACATTCAGTTGCTATTTCTGAAATGGCATCAATGCTTGCAGTCCACTCGTTAGTAGCCCAAATAGAACAAGAACCGTCTAAAAATCGAACAGTGACATTGAGATATTTAAACGACAGACAGATAATAACTAAAAATATTTCCCGAATAACCAGTGTCCTTTGTCCATCCATGACATATTCTAAAATGGTAACGACCTATTCTAGAGGATCATTCCGCGCCAGAAAAGACGTATCGTCCTTAGTTGGGGTACCTTTTTCTCTCCTATCGCTCGCCGTTGCTATCAAGTTCACGCTACCGTTAATAATGTAACCTGGCCAACCGATCGATCCTCCTTTTACGCTTCTACGGATGAAGACAAAGGCGAACGAACGAAAAAAACTCGCTCACCTGAGACATCAGGATGGCGTCATCGGACTCGGACTCTTCCAGGGATTCGACCAGACTCTCACGGCTCGCCAGTACCTGCGAAAACGAGAATTCATCGTTGACCTACGGCGGATAAGATACAATAATATCGTTGCTCGTAGATGGAGAGGAATTTCGAAGACATTCGAAAAAATGACACGAGTTATAGATGGAATAAAATATCATTGCTCGTGGAGAAAAACGAACTTCGAAAAGCATAGGAAACGAACGTGTTGAAAAATTTATTTATTTATCAATTTATTTACACGTAAATTATTACGTAAATAAATTTGAGTAATTACGACTAATTATGAGCAGAAGAAAACTCACCAAAATCGTGTTTTCTTTTTTATCTACGAACGTAGATGAAAAATTTTGCTCGATCGTTGCACAATAAATAGATACAGTCGTTCGTGAAACTGTTCGAAAAATTGTCGATATTTAAACTGCTATAATATATTTATTTAATAGTTAATTGAGCAGTTACAATTTCGTAAAAAGAAATCTTACAACGATCAACCTGAGCTTTTAAAGCCTGAAGTCCCTACTTTAAAATGCATCATTCATTCTTATTCTGAGGAGAATTTTACATCATGTAATAGATGGGAAAGTAAAGACACTTCTCTTCTCGAAAACGCTACAAATTGTCACAGTATGTCAAAACATTGACAAATTTTTTTGTCAACGATTGAATTATGGATTTGAAAATTGAATTTCTAATATTAAAATGTGTAATTAGAATAGAAGATATGAAATTATATGGGGTTGTATCGTTAATCGCTTAAGATAAGATTACAAAAAAATAGTATTTTACATAAATTTATAAATATTTGGAGAATAATAAAATAAAAAAAAGCTATAATAAAAATGTAGAGTAAAAAAATGAAAGAAGCTGTTTAAAAAAAGCTCAAGCTTTGCTTGATGACAGTTTTTTAAAACTGTGAGCCCTATTAGTATTAATTGTCATTTTGCCTATGTGAATGAATATTTAATTTTTATAAAATATCGTGCTACAACGAAAGCATAATTTTTATTTTACAGTATATTCTCTAGTTATTTATCTTATTTAACATTTTTTTATGTATAGAAAAATTGTTTCATTTGCAGGAAAAATTATTTCGATAACCATCGTAGTAATCATATTAAATGCAAAAGCAAATTCAATTTGTTTTCGTCCTCAATATATCTTAGAACATGATAGAAGAAGAGAGATTTAAAATTTTTTGAAACCTAATATTTATATTGTTGTAAAACTTAACATATAAAAGAATATAAAATACGGTTAATAATGAAAGTACGATATCGTGAAAGGATAAACTTAAAAAGGAAACACTAAAAATGGAAAAAGTGACCAGGTAAAAGTTTCAAGGTTTAAAATCTGAAACCTTTTCCCGTAGCCTCGCCTAGAGTCAATCAATTTTTCAATTTTTATATCGATATGATACTTTCTATACCAATAAACGTCGTAATAGACAAACAAATAAATAAAGATTTTTTTAATGGACGAATAAATACCTACTTTTCGTATATAAAACTCCTCTGTCTGAGGAAAATTGTCTAAATATGTACGTATCTAAAAATACAATGATAAGAAGAAATTCAAAGAACAGGCAGAAAGTAATACGTCTCCATACTTCAACTGAATTAATCTCTCTGTTATAATATTGCATGGACGAGGACAAACGTTATTGTTCGTGCGGAGAATTTATTTATACACTATCTACCATGCATACGTGTGTGTATTCTTTGAATCTCCTATTAGTGGAATCGGGAATGCAGTCCGATTGTTAGAATCATTGCGTTCGAAATATGTGTATATACTAATAATATTGTTGAATGTGGAATGGTGCAGAAAACTGGGACAGAGGGTATAGGTTTTTTTTTTCTCTTCTTTGGATATAAATAGAGAAAGAAAGTGGTACGTAATGATTGAATGGGTTAATGAGCTTTATCTCTGGATGAATTATTTTTGCAGAACATACCTCTCACTTTTCTATGCGTGTAATCAGATTAAAATTAATTTTAAGTCGAGGTAAAATTAATTTCAGATTGATACAAGCAATGAAAGTTTGGAAATTAAATGTTAAAAGTAAGAATTGAGATGTAGATTTAATTTTAAACTTTTAACTAAAAATCTACTACTTCGTAAGGGAACCAGTTATGGTCATATCCACTAACGAACAATACTTTTTAAATAGTGAATAATTGTAAATATTCATAAATCGTTAGCAAACTCGTCATCATCCGAGTTATTTGTATTCTTAGTATGCGAAAGCCCTAGATGAATGAATGTTTGAGTTTTGTTTAAACGAAATTGTGAGTCACTATGCGCGGTAAGTATACCGTTGGAAAGGAATGAATTATGTTGGTGGCGTGCAGGCCGCTTAATGAAACAACGAAAGCGCATTTCAAATCGTGAATGACCGTACGAGTCTACTGATTCGTGGAATATCACTGTCCATTATTTTCTTTCTTTTCTTTTCCTTTTGTTTTCTTTTCTTTAATGAGAATTGTCGTAGTTACGATACCATCGTGTTAACTATTTTTACCTACAATTGTAAAAAAATGATACGACCATTTCAATTTTTATTAAATCGAGAAAAGACAAGAAAAATGGTTCGCTTTCAATCATTAATAAATTATTTTAATATTTCCAATATTGATTGTTCAACTTTCAATGAAACCACAAAGTAAATTTTTTATATATTGTAAAATATAAATTATAAAAATGTTTTACGATCATTTTAATTTTAGTTAAACCATGAAAGAACAAAGTAAAAAATTCTCTAATCATAAATTTCCTCAAAGTTTTCGATACTAATTATTCAACTTTCGATGATACCAAACAAATTTTCAACTATAATTATAATAAGAAAAAAAAGAAGAATTCTACGATCATTTTAATTTTAGTTTAATCATAAAGAAAAAAATTTTTAACGTCTAATCATTTTCAATCACAGATTTTCTTTTTAAATTTTCGATACTAATTATTTAATGAATCGATTTTCCATCATAATTAAGAAAAAATTCCACGATGATTTCAACTTCAGTTAAATCATGAAAGAATAGAGAAAGAAAATAATGAGTTTCCTTAGAATTTCCAATATTAATTATTCAACTTGTCGATGAAACCACCGAACCTATTTCCAACCACAATTATATAAAAATTCTGCGATAATTTCAATTTTAGTCAAACCTTGATTAAAGGAAAAAAATTTCCAATTATTCCAATTCTTATTAACTAATTAAATATTTCCAATTATTATTAATTTTCAATCACAAAATCTCTCCTTTTTTAAACTTTCAACAATAATTAATTGTCCAACTTTCAACGAAACTACCAGAACCGAATGTTATCATCGATTTATCAAACTCTACTCCCATAAAACAATTCAATTTCTCGCAACTTTCAAACGCTGATATTTGAATCTTTCGAAGTCTCTCTTCCATTCTATTTCTTATCTCGGAAGGTAGAAAGCAGCTCAATCACTCTGAAATCATCCGCCATCTTCGCTTTGTAAACAAGTAACAAGAAGACTTATCGATTCGAACCTGTAGGAAAGGATTATCCTGTCGACTTAGCCTAAGCGCCTCCATATCCTGATCGATGTTTCGAGTTCTACCAGGTGTCAAGGTTAAAATGGAATGCGACGGTGACGGCTGACAGGCAACGACAACATCGACGGCTGCCACGCTCAAGGTCGACGGAATCCTCGATACCTGGTTGTCGTTTTCGCTGCCACTGCGCCTGCAGGCATTAGTTATGACTGCTGAAACAGAAGTTTGCCGGATAAGCAAAGTATCGTTGTGATTGCACGGTACGTCTCTGAAAATACTTTGACCCTCAAATATGCTGTCGTTAGACTGTGAATCTTTACGCGTGAAAAATTTTAAATTGCCAAATTGTACGAATGCGATTAAATAATAACATTTTTTTTTCAGATAGATACTCGAATAGATACTCGAACGCTAAATTTTCGATTTTTGCAAAAATTGTTAATATTCGAGCTGTTGTCGTGCGTTATGAGAAAAAGAACCGCGCGACAATTCACTCGGACTCGTTTTGAAGCGTAAAGCCTTCGCTTTTACTGTCCTGGATTCATTCTTCTCAAAGATGTTTTTTGAAAAAGAAAAAAATGTAGCAAGTGGAGAAATGAAGGTATTACTTTTCTCAAAAATACTGTGAATTCAAATATTTTTAAAAATATTTGAAAATTGTTTGAAATCTTGAATTCGGTGTTCTTGAATTTTCGCCTAATCGCGACAAAAAAATTGTCAAGTTTGAAAGGCTGTATTGTAAAAAGAAGGTCACCAATCCATAATAATTTCAGTCGTAAAAAGAAATTTTTAATAATTTTAGAAATGAATTTGAATTTGTAACATTCAAATAAAAAAGTAGTTTCATCTTTTTAAAATGCAAAATTGCACATAACAATATGTATTTGTATTTAGTAATATACATAATATAAATACAGGATGATTCACACAACAACAGAATGATGCACACCTGAAATAACTTTTATGCGTGTAATGAGAAATTGTTTAATACAAAAGTTGTATGATTTTAAGGAATAACGAATCAATTTTTTGTGGGTTTTGAAATTTCCAAGGTCATTTTTTTGTTTTTTTTATTGGATTGTACATCTTTTCATCATAATTCGGAAGAATATTAAATTCCAAGTAAAAAAGTGACGAACCAATGTGTCTCAATACTTTTTTATTTTAAAATTTCATATTCTTTCGATTCATGATGAAAAATATATATGGTTCAATTAAAAAAGAGTAAAAACGACACACACAAAAAATGATACGCCATATTTTGCTTCCCTTAAAACCATACAACTTTTGTATTAAACAGTTTTTCATTAAACGCATAATTTAAAAGTTATTTCAGATGTGCAAGTTGCGTGAATCATCCCGCATAATACAACATGCATATGGAACATATTTTAATTTTTAATATATTTTATAATATATATTTATGAATATAGTATTCAAAGTTCACCATTTTCTGTAACATCTAAAAATGGTACGCAAAATAATTTTCTATTGAGTTTCTAGTTTTCAAATTATATCTCTAAAAATATGACTTTGCTTGAAAATTCTCAGTCCAATTATCATAAATGAAATTATAAAATAACTACGTTGCTTTTCACCTACCATTAATAATAGACATTTAATTTAATTACGTTTGTGTAATTTGATTGATTCCTAGAATTAAAAAAAGCATACTGACTTGGATTCTTGAAAATCCGCTACAATATTTCATGATAGTTTTTATAAGTGTTAATATAACAATTATTATTCTAAGTGTATTCATCATTAAAAATACACATTTCACAATGCAATTAACACAAGATAATAATATACATGAAACATTTCTTAAAACGTCCTATCGATCGAACTATTAATTATTGGGACTGCGAAGTTTTATGCATTTTTATATTTTTTAAAACAACCATAGAAATGGAATTCAAATGGAAATTTACCTCACATTAAATATTACAACAAAGATTTTACGTCGGATATTTTATATATTGCGTATCGCGCATTTGTGCAGTTCTTTGAATTTCCTATTAAATTCATAAAGATCCGCAATCTGCTTAATTATCTTAATTGAAAGATTAAATGCATTTCATAGGCGATCTTGATAAATTGCAAGATCGAAAATCTGGCGGGGAGATCACTGAAACTGATAGGTGGGATATTGAGGGGTGTGGTTCCTAACAAGGTAAGCTGCAAAAATGAAATGCTTTTTTTCACCTGAGGCACCGCTTTCAGGATAATCGATAGCGAAGGTGATGTAATATCCACGAACATTGCATTCTACCGTCTTGTTTTCTCTGTTTTTGTTACCACTGTGCCTAATTATTAATTTCGCAATTTTCTACTTTGTAGTCAAATTAATTTCATCGTCACTATTAAATATTATTCCTTGAAACGAATAGTGAGTATCTTTCGATTATTTTGATGAATCAATATAAAATGGAAGAAAATCAATATAGAATTTATTGATACAATTTTTCTACATGTAATAAAATTAATTTCGTTGCCACTGTATTGTTGCTTGAAAGGAACAATATCTTTCAATCATTTTAATGAATCGATATAAAATAAGAGAAAACCTACGTAGAATTTATTAGATAATCGTTAATTGGAACACGTATATCGATTTCTGTTATCGTGCACTTGTTATTTGTTATCAATTGAAAGCTGCAAACCATGTCCATGTTACACAATCTATTTTTAACATCGTTACGTTTTTTTTCCTCTATTCACACAATTCAATTCCCGAAGTCTGCATGAACTCGTTTAAAAGCCTAAAATTTGCACACATTATTGTTAGACAGCGGAATTTTGTACAATTTCTTGTATTCTGACAAGATATATTTTTTTTTCTACTAATTTCTGATTTAGTTTTGCGAGTAGTAAATGTTAGTAGTAAATGCAACTCAAAATCAACTAAATTTAAGTATAATTTTCAAACTTGATTTTCTTGAAAATGAGAAATATAATTCTTTCTTTTAAACCTTCTTTTTTTAATGTAGAATCACCCCAAATTTCTCGATTGTACCACAATTTTGACAATACTCTGTATATAAAATATATAAAACATCGAATTAATTATTTCGTCCCTTCGCTCTTATAGACGAAATATATCGTCAAACAATATCGTTTGTGACGTGTGATGTGTGAAACTATGAATAAAATAATTCACATGTTGTTTGACTGTAAGAACTTGATACATCTTGCATGTGATTTGAACAAAAATCAATTCGTAGACTATAAAGACTCGTTCATTAATATAAAAGGGATAAGCAATCTTAACCTCTTCGCTGTTATGGACCAGATATCTCGTTCATAGCATCTAATGAACGATCTTCATTTTTAATGAAGAGATAAAACAATTAATTTGCTATTTTGCACATTTCATGTACAGTGTGTTTCCAAAATCGTGATTTTACATTAAAAAAAATAAGTCAAAGAAAAGAATAAAATTTTTCCACTGAAAGCTTCGTTTTCAAGAAAATCAAGTTTGAGTCAAATTATCTAGTATACTTGAATTTAGCTGATTCTGAGTTATATAACAATCAACCGAAGATTTTTCTACATGCAAAAACAATTCAGACATGCAAACAAAATAAACTTTAAATGTGTTTTATTGTAAAATCTCGGTAATAATTTCTCAGGCTCCATTTTTTCAAAATTCTACAAAAAAAGGTTTATTCCACATTTTCGACTTGTTTAGAATTAATCTTATTAAGTAATTTTTTCCTTTCAAATTTAAAATTAGCGAAATTCAAGTATATTTAATAGACCTTCAAACTCGATATCCTCGAAAACGAAACCTTAAATGAAAAAATTTTATTCTTCATTTTTTCATATAAAGTCATCCGTTTTTTGTTAGTATCGCGATCTCGGAGACACCCTGTATCTATATATATTTTTGCTCTCTCTGCATTTTTGCATCCTTAAATCTTGTATCCATAAAATGTCCATAAAAATCGACAGTCCAGTCATTGCACAACGAAGATAGGAGAAATAAAACGTGATTGTTCGATTGATAGTAACATATCATTCGATTTATACACGTGCTGAAAAATGTTTGGACCTATCCACTGCGCTCAAACGAGTAATCATTTATTATTATTCGAAAGCTGAAATCTCTATTCAAGAGGAAAATTACCTCGTATATTAAAATTAATTTGTACCTAACAGTGCGAAACGTTGAATCGTTCAGCGATGGATTTCTTCTTTTTTAAAAAATTTCATCACGAGCCTCTTCGTGACTATAGTTGTTGAAAAAATAAAAAGAAAAGAAGAGGAAGATAAGGATAAAGAGAATTGCGTTCTTGCACAGAGCACCGCTTTGACCTTTCAATCAAATATGTCTACAATCTTGCACGTATTATTATTATATGATAGATTATTATATAATAACACGTTTTGCTTTTCATTTTTAACATCGTTAAAAATAAACGTACGTAGGCTGTTTTATTCATTAGTAGAGTCTACCTTCTCTGAAGAAATTACTCGATTAATTGCTGGATAGTTCATTAAAAGAAAATGTTTTTTCGCCTCGTTCCTATTTTAAGTCGACGTTCACGTGTACGTGTATGTGTGTACGAGCAAAGGGCATATTGTGTGCAAAAGTTTTTCATCGCGCGCGTGTCTCCACGTGAAAAAGTGCTTTTCGAGTGAATTCAAGAGAAAGCAATTGAGCAAAATTTATATTGGTGCATTTCGGGTTCGGCCTTTTGATTCTCCCGTTTCTACCGAAAATTTTCCGCTTTTTGGGGTTGGCAATATTTTTAGTCGTCCTTTTGAACACGTACATACGTCCTCTTTTTTCAATTTATTGATTAATTAATATTAATATCACTACTTGTAATATAAAAATATAAGAATACTTTTATAAAAATATAAATGTTACTATTTTAATTAATTTAGTTAAAAGAATTTTGAAGAAACTGAAATTTTAAAATATTTTAAGACATGCGTTTGGAGGTATTAACCAGAAAATTATAAAATTGAATGGGCATTTTAAATTACTTTGAAAAGTTGTTGAACAAGTATTAGACAAGTATAAAATAAAAAATCTGTAAAAATGTATTTCTCCGGATATGTATCTTCAATGGGATCGAACGTTATATTTCGTATAAAATACAAGATACAACATAGAAGAATTTCATCTTCGTCTCAAATTCTACTAAACGACTGAATCTCTTGTCTGAACTCCCGTTCTCTACGAAAGACTATGTTTTTTTTTCCAACTTACCAGGTGTTTCGACTTTCGGAGCACGTTCCATCTCTTCGTCTTCGTTGATCTTCATACCTAACGTCAGCTTTTTCGACTTAAAAAAGTTCGACAGAAACGCTGCACCCTTGCGCTTTACACGATCGTATCGTTGAGTGTTCTCCGACGACACGTGTATCATAATTCGCCTGGAAAATGACAAAAAAAAAATGCACACGATTAATGCTATCGAGATTTACAAAGAACGTGTATAAACAAAAGAAAACCACGCTATACTTGGATCTCCGTGTTAACAAACAATTCTGTAAGCGAAGAAACAACTCAATCCTGTGAAAAAGATAAGGAAAAGAAAAAGAAAAGAAAAATCGTTCGGAGAAACATTCGACTATCTAACGTCAGATTTAAAATTAAAGGTTGTAGTTTAATAGAATTTAATACTCAAATGCATACGATAAAAAGGAACAACATTTTTATACATATTTAGAAGAGAAAGGAAGCTTATTTTTATTCTTCTTCCAATGCAAATTGAAATTTAATTTTTCCTCGCGCGAAAAGAAAAAAAAACCCCGTTGTTTCTACATCCAAGATTCATTCTATCGTAACCCACACGATTTCTATCCGATGAATGATAAGGTACGATGAACCAAATTAGAAATCGAATCGCCAAAGTAAGTTGAAGTGTCCGTCGCGTGTGCCATTTTTTAAATCTTCACTTCATCTCCACTTCGCCTACTGTCAACGACCGCGACAACGCGAACGTGTCGTATCACCGCGAAAGAACGAAAGAAAAGAGCGGGGCCGGTCGGTCATCGAGAATCAAAGATCCGGCGAATTTCCACTCGGCGAATGTCGCGGCCACTCCTTGCTCGCTGCTACCACGGGACGGACGTTCATTGTCGCGAATAACGAGCGATGCCTGTGCACTGTTCTTTCGCCGGAATCGACGATTCAACTTTCGACCTCCTCGCGGTCTCCGACTCTTTGTCAAAACAAGTCCGAGCGAACGATCGCTTCGAGAGATATGTTCAAACGGCGGCCCGTTCAGATCGAGTCGCTCGCCGTGTGATTTATTCGGCGAGACGA
Organism: Melipona beecheii; assembly: GCA_032399605.1. NCBI lineage: Eukaryota > Metazoa > Arthropoda > Insecta > Hymenoptera > Apidae > Melipona > Melipona beecheii. The sequence goes on from JAUCMO010000101.1 coordinate 2,451,724, forward strand.
GGAGGAAACACGAAGCTCGTGTTATTGATGGCTGAATGGTGCGGGAACTGGTTGACGGAGGAGAAATCGGAAAAGCGTTTACGATGGGTCGCGATCGCATTGCCAACTGCAGCTACAGGAGGGTGTGCTCCGCGGCTCCTCGTAGGATTTTGCGCAGCTGCAAGTGGCTGGAAAACGAGAGACCGGAGGGTGAGTGATTAGGGGCCAGGGCGTGCGTAGTGCGACGGTGTAAGAAGCGACGACGAAAAACACCACAGTAGCGCGGCGAGGCCACCGCGATGTGTTTTACCCCCTTAACGTTTCGCATCTTTCCCCTTTTCCTTTCGGTCAACCGTCCATCGACGATCAATTCTTCCGCCTCTTCCAATTTTTTTCCCGATTATTCAGCTTTTTTCTCTTGACTGGACTTTCTTTCGCGAGTGAAAGAAGTTGGTCGAAAGTTTGTTGAAAGTTGTACAAGGTTAATATACGGAAAAAGCTAGTAATATTGATATTAATAGATGATGGAAGACTGGCTAATGGTGAAACGTTGAATTTATTGTCTCGTACGAGGTCTCGAATCTTGCTTCAATGAATTAATCATCAATCTTTTGTCTATATAACTGCTGTATACTTTTGTACTATAAATTACTATATAAATCTATTGATATATATATCTCCTTCTTAAAAATTTTTCTAGCAACATGAAATTAATCTTGTAAGCTACCGTTCTCTCATTTTTGTTACAATCTTTCACTAAAACTTCAAACATGTTTCTCTTACTTCCTTTGTTCCAAACTCTAAATAAACTTGCTTCTTTCGTCGATTATTAACACACCGTTGAAATTAATTCAAAAACGGCCGATTCTCCGTTGCACGTAAAATGTGGATCTTCGCTAGAACAAAACTATAGATCTTCGCTCTTTGAATGTTGTTTGCTTTAAATTTCTGGCGAGAGTGTACAGAATCATTGTGCAAGGTTGGCCGCGCGAGAGACACGGGCTTGAGCGTTGAAGAGGTTGAAAGTGGCCCTAGCAAGACCTCTTCCGAGGCTGCTTTACTTCCCTTTCGATCTGTCTCTGCTTCGTGACCCACATATCCCTCATTTCCGAGAAAGTTACTACACGCTGGTGAAAGAATGAAAAATTTTGTTTGGTCAATGGAGATTGAAGTTTGCTCGAAGGGGTGGCTGGCTTTAATAGACTTCGTGTTTAGTCGTAGTATCGGGTCGCAACCGTGACGACCGTGTGGCCGAAACAATGAAAACAGAGGGATCAGAGAAAAATGAGAGGGGAAAGTGAAAAGAAATGTTAAACAGAAGTAGGTAAAGTGCATCAAAAACGTAAACAGATATTTCTCTGTAATTCTACGTCGACGAAATAACATCCAAAGCCTCAAATTACAGAAAGCACCTATTCGGATCTCTTCTCTTTTTATCTTTTTGATCTACATTTCCTAAACTCCATCATCGTCAGATACACAACCATTTTCCATCAATCACCTATCTTTCCTCAGACGTTTGTATTTTCTTACAAAGCCTTTCATACGTGTGATATATATTCACACATACTTGCAAACATATTCAGAATCATTGTTCTCGATGGAGTATCTATCTCAGCTATCTGTCATAAGACTTCCTCATTTCTTGCACACATTCACCCTCCTCGGTCACCATTTTCGCCCAAAAGTTGCCAAACCTCGCTACCATTACAGCAATTATTTTTCAACTTCGTCATTTTAAATCGACAAACTTGAATTTCAGTCAGAGATATGTCGATCAGACTTAAAAAAAGACCTCCGTCCGTGTCACTACTAGAGTTTCCAAACCCTATCACCATCAGTTACGCGACATCATTCTCTCGCAGTCGTTCGCAAACTCACTCATACATCATCCATATTCGCCAATCTCTCGCGAGAACTCATCCACGTTTACAAAACGTCACCCATAGATTCTCGTGCCTCTCCGCCACCGTCCTGAACTTTCGATCAAACGTTCGATCGAAATTCCGAAAGCTCGTTGGACTCAAGACAGACACGCGCGCGACTTCCAGGGATCTTATCAGCGAGAAGCTGCAGACACGCGATCAGTTTCGACGTCGTTTGGTGTTTTTCCACCAAAGGGGAGCATCCCAGTGTCGGCGGCGGATGGCGGATCGATCGTCGTCCAACGCCCACGGGACGTTGAATCGGGGACGTTATACGCGTGGCCACGCATCCTCTCTCTTTCCCTCCCCCCCTCTCCCTCTAACCACCCATTGGTACTTACTTCCCGGCGCTCCAGGCTCATCTTCCTCCCGGCACCAATCCTCCACGCCGTAAACACGAGCACTGGGTCGCATCCGTGTTGCGACTAGCACCGCGTCCCGACGCCGTCGCCGTTTCCCAACGCGGGTGGCGACGCCGCCCCTGGACACGCGCACTTGCACCACCGAACCACCCTCCTTCTGCTTTTCTTCCTGCTCTCTCGCGTCTCCTGCTCGCAACCAGTGCCGCCGAAGACTTTGCAGGCTTGAAGGGAGAAGTTCAGAGGAAAAGAGAGTGGAGTTTTTTTGAAGAATGTGTGGTCCTCCTTGGTTCTCGAAGGAAATGAAAGAGACCGGGGAATTAGGTTTGGGGTCTGGATCGTTTCGTCGTATAGGGTGTAGCTGAAAATTTTGCGCACGCAAGGCAGGATGTTGATATCTTTGGTATTGACTTTGGTATTTATGATGTATTCAAGACACAATTGGGAATTAATGTACAATGCATCTCGATGACGCGGTAAAGTAACTTTTTTCTTGTTATTGGACGTGCTCTGAAATTTGTAATGACACGTAAATTTTGGAATTCACGACGATAAGTATACTATACGTGCGTGAGTATTTGAACACTTCTGAATTGTTGCAATGTTACGTGTACAGTTCGAGTGAATTTTCTCTTTAATTTAATAATCGTATAAACATGTACAGTTAATGGAATAAAAAAGTTGATAAAAAGGGCAAATAAATGCAATAGTTAGGTGACTGAAGATTCTGCAGAGTGACTTAAGTATACATATCTGTTTATTGTTGAAATTTTGAAACGATTGAAATATGAAATATGAAAGAAGACGATTTTGTGAAGCATCAACTATTTATCAAAAATGAATATGAAAATTATAAAAAAATATCAGACTTCTAATGAAATTGCACTAAGTATCCAATTATTTATGCACGGTAGTGCACCAAAAACGTGAAAAAAAAGGAAAAAAAAGCATTTCTCTAGGTCGTGAGGCTGGAAAATCAATTAAAACCTGTCTTGAATATCGAAAGCGAAAAAATCGAAGGAAAATTTGATAAAACGATTTTTTTAAAGCTAAAAATAATTCTTTGTGTAAATTTTATTTAATGATACATACAAAATGCATAAAACAACGTATTCTTATATATAATCGCGAGTATGATAAGGCAGATAATGAAATAAATAATTGACTTTTGAGATAAATTATTCATTATTCCTTGGACAAGCAAATTTTGTAATGTCATTGGCTTCTGGAATAAATTATTATAAATTTACTATTATTATTTATTATAAATTATTTATTATTCCACGGACAAGCAAATTTTTGCCATTTAGTGACGTCAAGTCTAAAGAAATTATCACTGAAATTTTTAAAAATTCAAAAAATCGGGCCTCGCATTTTCTGAACCAATTTTTTTGAAATCACTCAAATTTCGCTATAACAAATGCTACGCATGTACACTATTAATTTCAGTCGAATTAATTTCAATAAATTCTTAAAAATGTCTGAACATTCATTTTTTATTCGATGTAATTCGATTGAAATTGATACTGCACATACACAGCGTTCGTTCAAGCTGGAATTTGAGTGCTTTCAGAAAAATTCGATTTTCTCTTTTTTCCAATTAGCATAGCTATCAAATCTTGATCCACGGATAAACATAATTACTATCTTATAACACGTGAACGTATCGTTTTAATAGATCACTTTAATTGCACCTTACTATAACTGATAAAGAAGATCCTTCTAATAAGAAGACCGTTTCAAAGTGAACACTCTTTAATATCAGTTTCGTGTAGCCACTTCTCTCCAGATTAGTTCAAAATCTAGTTAACATGGCGTGAATGGTATGAAATGTATGCGCATAAATTGAATAAATTACTCGATCGCATAATTAATAACGGTTCGATCACTGGCAAACTTAAGAATTTGTATGTATGCTTTGAAAAATATAAAGAATAACATTGTACATCTAAGTGGAATTGAACAATTAAACAGTAACGATGTACAAAATTAATAATATAAAAAACAGTATAATTTATATAGTATATTTCGTTTAATTCTGGGTAGAAAGATTAAACTTATCAAAAAAATGTTTAACAAAAGTTGCTTGGTTTGAAAGGATACGTCATACGGTGCAAATTATTTTTTTCAGAGAAATTTAAAAAATGTCTGAATATATATCGAATAAAAAATAATTTTTATTAATTTTTTAAATGAAATTTAAATTTTATATATTGTATGTAATTTCATATATTGTTTGTCATATTATTATAAATGGTTATATAAATATGACGAACAATATAATAACTATATATTTATATAAATGTATAATTTGTTTCAATTGTTATATAATGTACAATTATATAATTGTATATTATATATGTACGATAATATAATGTAACAATACAAGAAACAATATAAGAGTTATGTATATATTGTTAATTATATTGTTATATATAGTTGTACAAATACGCATATATTATTTTATATATATATATATATAATATATGTTCATTTTTATGAGAGAATAAATGGACTAATGCATTTAAAATTTAAATTATAATCGTCCGTCGAACTTATCTAGAACTTATTTAAAAACTATGAAACTAGGAAATGAGTTGAAAAATTGTCGCAAAAAATTAATAATACCAATACAACAATACGTAAGATAACGAAACATCGATTGTGAAAATTTCTTTTAGAAACTTCTAGATCAAATTGTACAATAACGCGTCGTACAAATTCTTCGTAAAATGGATTATTGCAGCTTGATAGTTCTCAAATACATACAAATGTCTAATGTTACTGAAATAATCATTACATTTAAGATTAACATAGATATAATATAATATACATGCGTATAAAATTGGAAGAATAATAAAAAATTTTATCTTCATTTTGTATCTTTATAATAAAAAGATACAAATAACAACTAATCTGTCACAATGTATTCGTGATGGATCGTCGATAGATAATAGCGATAACTTACTTTTTAAATATCATCAAAGCCTCCAAATCGATCGGTTTTCCCACTCAAATTTAATCTTCTGTTTTCACAATGTTGTCAAAAAAAAAAAATCTTTCACAAATGTACCAATCAATGTGTAAATTATTTTTTGCAAATTTTCATTTTCTCTCGTTTGTTTCGTTAAATTAAACATCACGAAATACAGACTGTCCATCGGATAACATTTTTCCACTTTCAATTTAATGTTAATTGTATTTTAAAATCAGACTGCACCGTCTAAGATTTTAAAGAGTGTATTCCTCTTTCTCCAATTAAATTGTACACGTATCGAGAATACATTCTCCTTTGAATCAGCCGCGATGTGATTGTCTTGCGTCCTGTTAGTAGGCCACTCTCAATGCCACTGATTGTGAAAACGTGCTACGAACACGCGCGCGTAAATATACCACGAACACGCAGCGATAAGAAATCATCGCGAAACCATCGAATCGAAACCCGCGCGTACGCGTCTCGGCCATCGATCGCGTTTCTTCAGACTGATTATACCTTGCACGTGCTCCACTCATTAATATTCCGCGTCTCTGGCTCTCGAAAATCGCGTAACACACCGATAGTGACAAACTATCGCGTATGTTTCGTTTTTCAGACGAGGAACCAACCGTTTCTCTGCTCGCGAATTTTCGCGAATAACACGTTCGTTGCTCGTTTCACCGGCAAACGAACGTGACAAAAGTCTTTTATTTCTTCGTACGAAAAGAATTATCGTGGAAAATAAGCTCGTTCGATGCGTTGACTGTCAACGGGGTTATCTGGCGATGCCGAAATTAATTAAAATGTTTTAATTGAATAAACAGTGAACCAATTTATATTGGTTGAGCTGTAATGATAGTAAAAACTAAATTATCTTAACGAGAGCTTAATGTAAGTTTATGAGTTAGTATGATAGTAGTAGAATATAAGTTATCAAGTTAAATAAAATTGAACAAGTCACTCTTGACATTACAATTCTGAATAACCATTTATGATTATAACCGATTTATGCATTTGTGGGAAATTTAAAAGTGCACACAGTATGTATCGTAAAATATGCAAAGTGTAGTCTCATTTTTTCTGCTCAAACTCTTTGAACTAAGTCTAATGAAATAAATATAAGAGTTATTTGAAACAAAGACATATCTGCCAAAATTGAGAAGCTCTCCAGATTGCGAACGATATCTTTTCTCGAGATCTCCCTTTCTTTTATCTTTTTTCTTCTTTTTACATTGTCGATAATTGTACTGCAATAATTCATTTAGATATCGAAGAAGAGTATTTTCCCAGAAATCCTGTCAATGCAAAGAGCTCCTCAATTGAGATACTGCTTCCCTTCTGTGACATTATTTTCACATTTCGACTGGAACCCAATATTTTTGTTCAAAATCGTTGGGTATAACGTCACACGGGATTTGACCTGTGTCAAATTAAATTAGACAATGTAAATGTCAAACGTGTATCGACACACAGTAAATTGCTAGTAATTTTGTAATGACCTTCAAAATGAAAAATTGAGAATGAGACCTTTAGAATTTCTCCAAGCCACAGAAACTTATTTTATTGCATTTATCTTTGCTTTCAACACAATGAAAAACATTTAGACTATCAATTACATAAATAATTGGACATTCAATGCAATTCCGCTAAAAGATTGATATTTTTGACAGGACGAACAGGTTTTTCTGCTGTTAATTTTTTGCATTTTCAAACTTCATATATATTTTTAACAAATGGTACTTGATAAAATATATATAAACTTTTCAATGTCATCAAAAACAACGTATTTCAATCGTTCGGAAATTTCAACAACGTTTAAAGTCATTGCACAGAATCGTCAGATATCTAATTATTATATTTATTCCTTTTATCGATAGATTAGAAAATTGTATTTTATATTGCAATAATTATATAAGAATCGAAATACTTATACATATATTATTTTGAAATACAAAAAAGAATACATGGAAGAATGCTGTTTCCTTTTTTCTGTTCAATCGTTATTTCTATTCAATTATCGTGCGTTTCTAAATTTGCACTTCTAGATTCTCATTTTTAGTAGACGTTTGTATACACGCGCGTATTTGGGAAGCAGTGCTCGAAATTGTCTAGTAATCCTTTACGTAGGAACTGATACGAATATCAGTGATATTTAATGAGATTATACGTAAATCGTGTGCATAAATTTCTCTGTACGTGCACAAAGTAATGTTTAGTTACGTAACACGATATGTGATCGGTCTTAAAAAACACGTCGTCGCATAAATTATTTCCCAACAAGAAACCGTGAGACAAACAATAAAATTCATAAAATTAATGACGGCGACCATTTTTCATTGCTTGACTTTAAACATTTTGTGATTGAGAAATCAATCGTAAAATTGACTTTTTCAATTTCCAAAAATTTTACGAAAGCGATATATTAATTTTAATCTTTCGTCATTCTCTGTCGGGGAAAGAAACAAGAGCAAAGGATCGGTTCTTAAGTTGAACATTTTAGCACACTCAAGGAAATGAGACCATTTAAATAATGAAAGACTATCTACTTTTTTTCGTTCCTTTTTTTTTTCTCTCTCGTCTCGAAAGAAATTGAACGTCGTTTTTATCTTTTACCTACGTTCGAGAGGATGATGGCGGGTACGCGCACAAGATAATGCAAGAAACAGGCTGCACTGTCAAAGATAACGCGACGATGACACTGATGATAGCGATTACGTCGGTTGCCTTACACACGTGGAGGACACGATCGATTCCTATTCTGCAAAAGTGAGATATTGCTTTAGAAAAGGTGTCTTCTATTTGAACAGCCTTATCTGCCCCGCGAATTTATTATTGCTTCTGATCTGTTGACGTTGTATGTTGCAACCGTGCCTATGCGAAACCACTGTGCAAGAAGAACTCGCTTTTCTGCGGATTTCCTACGAAGATTTTAAAAATTTCAAACTCGAAAACTCTTATCTTAGCTCGATAAACATTTTAGCAATCTAAACAAAACAAAACGAAATTGAGTGAACTAGTTGGTGCGACGCCATCGTGGATTTTGACGAAACTTTTTTAAAATTATCTCGTTTCGACGTGTATACGTAACTAAAAAAACTCCAATGATTTTTGAAAAACATTTAGAAAGCGAAAGAAATGATGATTAGTGTTGTCTGATATGAATTATTGTTTTAATATACCTACTTGGAACTGAGTCACAAAATACAATGCGTGTCAAAATATCTCGACTGTTGTCGATCCTGTTCCTCTGCGTATATATACTTGACTTAAGGACCACCCACTGTTGTGGAAAATTGATTGAATAGTGAATTTGTAATAAGGCAAGTGATGCACTCACAAGATGGTGGCACGGGAAACACACTTTGTACTGACGTTCTTGACTGTACTTGCCCTGTTCCAACCGTGTTGGCCCTTTTTATACTATTGTCTTCATTGTCTCCTTCCCGATCACGGGAAAGTAGCATGTTAAGACCAAGAAATAGTGTCGGGCAGGTTAGTCCCATAAAGCAATATTTGTAATTACTTTGTAGGCCTGGCGATATTGCCTTGGGATGCGTCCTTTTTACATTACATTTATATGTTTGCTGGCTATAAGGTCAAATTCAAGGGACGCATTCCTAGCCTCTGGCCTTAACAATATGTATTTTCCAGAATATTCGATATAGTTCTGAGCCTAATTCAACCACATGATATGACCTATAAGATTGTTCACAGTATATCCAATCTATTGAAATTCTCTATAGAAACTGCTCTAATCAATGATAGATATTATACGTAGCTTCACAAAAGCAAGAAAACACTTACTATCACTCTTTACTGCATATTTTAAATTTATGATTTTTACACGTGATACGAGCATCATTGTATTGCCGTATAATGGATTTTATTTTTTTTTAAGTCATTGGTCAATTTTTTTTTTTCTTAATTCGTCAAAATCTATGAAAGCATCGAGGATCAAAATAAGGCGGTAAGACGTTAATTCTGAAAAGATTAAGATTAATAATAATAATAACAGAATTAGTAATAAATTTAATAAAAGAATATTTTATAAATTCGAAACAATACTTGTTTATCTTTTGGATAAAACCTCGCATTAAAAATTAACGAAATTGATAGCTTGGAAAGATTAATTCCCGTATCCAATGGCTTGAAACCGAGCAAGAAAAAAAAAAGAAAGTTCTTATAAAAACGCAAAAACTGAGAAAATCGACTTTTGTTACTAATCAATGCTTTATTTTCGTTCTTAAAAAATATCGACGTTATCACTGGCGAGAAGAAACAACTTCCACCATCAGAACATTCCGTCTCGCCCGTTACGACTTTCTCTTTCTCTCTCTTTTCTTTCGTTTCTTTATTTTCTGCCATGAAATCTCATAAAATCAAAAAGCAAGGCGAAGGTTTTTCGAGACGTAATCGTGTGCCCGATCTACCGAGGAACACCACATTCTGCGTCGGTTCTCGCGTCCGTTCGCGGGAATTGAACAGGGTGGAACGCTAGATCGAAGCCCGAGGGAGGATTAAAAAAATTTCGCGGGAAATGAAAGCGAGAAGGAAAGAACAGCCAAGAGAAAAGGAAAACAGAAAACGAAACGAGGAGGGAAAAATAAAAAAGAAAAAAAAAAGAAAATAAAGAAGAAAAGAGAAAGAAAAAGAAGAAAAGAAGTGGTGAGAAGAAGAAGGAAGCAGAACAATGTTCCTCTTTGTTCCATTGAATAAAGTCGCGCGCTCATTTCGAGAATGATCGCAGTTGACATGCTTGCTCTTCGGTAGCAAAAAAATAATAATACGTACAAAACGCTGTGTCGACTTCTTCGTGTCCTTCTCCCGTTTTCTTACATTCTTCTTTTGTAAATGTGAAGCTGCAATCATGTGTCTTATCCAACGACTGCAACGGACTTGACCATCGATCGTTATCGTGCTCTCGAATGGAACTGAAGACGTACGTACATACGTATAATCACGTATAGACGTACTAGGTGTTCTTACATATCTGTACAGCATGAGTACTACACACGGATGTGCATGTGCATTCTTTTCTTTTCTTTTCTTTTCTTTTTTTTTTACAAATCGGTACAAAGCAGGAGCAACGAGAACTAGTTTCCGTTGAAATGATCATCAGCCGCCTCTCTCTTACTCTTTTATTCGTTCTTTCACTCTTTCATTCTAACAAACACACGCGTACACTCTCTCACTCATTTCGCTCTCGTTTTTTTACTTTTTTCTTTATTATCGACTATGCTTGTTAAATATGGTCGGTTGTTCGGCAAAATCGCAAGACGGTCGTTTTTCTGGTTTTTATTAAAAAAAATACAGGTTCAGTACCGCGATATAGCGATTCGTCTCGGTTCGGCCATTGCCTAATGCCGTGGGCCGGTGGTTCTGGGATCGGCAGCGGCGAATGCGTATCCACGGGTCGATTTTTAGGCGAATTATTAGGTTTCCAGAACTTTCAAAATCGACATTTGCCACATTTCGAGTTTCACAGTATCACGTACGTGGATCAAGTTTGAGGATTTCAACAGAAATTTTTTTAAAAGTTTATTCTTCTTCAGTATTCGGGACAATTTATACACGTAGAAAGGAATCGAATTTTTTTGGAACGGGAGAAGTATTCTATGGTTTTACGTAGCAAAACTTTTATTAAACATTTGTTTTCACATCTGATTCGTATAATAAGGATAGAGTCAAAATATTTCAACCCAATTTTACTTACGACACGATACTCACGGAAAAGTAATCATGTTTGAAAATGCGTGTGAAAGAAACGCACGCTAATCTAAATTTATTTCCTGGTTTATTTTCGTTTTTTTTCTTTTTCTTTTTTTTCACTTATTGCACTGCAACGCGTTCGAGTAAAATGCAATGTAAACGGCACATACTCTGCTAAAATTCCTAAATTTTACACAATGGTATCGAGAACATCGCACAAAAATTTCATTTTCATGCGTTGTAACGTCACATTAATGAAGATATGCACACTGCGTATCTCAAAAGATAATCTCGAAATGAATTAACCTTCCGGCTATTGCATTTCTTGCCTTGCGTGTGCACATTATCGAGATAAAAAAAATATCACTTAAATCTGACACTTTGAATACAATTATCAGCCAAAGCTAAATTTCTATTCAAACAGAAATTCGATTCTTCTTTCTGTTCCATTTTTATAACCGTGCAAACTCGTCGATAAAAATAAATTGTATGTGATGAAAAATTTCACGATATAACCGTATCAATGGAAGATCGTTTTAAGAACATTTTTTTTTTCTTCGATAGAATATTTATTTATATTAACCGCGTTTTATTTGAAAAAACTACTTATATAAATGTATTTCCCTCGTTTGTTATATAAAAAGGAAAAATAGGATTGCCCTCTATCAAAATATTCATTCAGGCTCGTTCATTTGTACTTGTACGGATCTATTTTCCCCGGTTAATCGTATGTAAGATCGTTTGGAAACATTTTCTTTCTCTCTCTCTCTCTCTCCCTCTCTCTCTCTCTCTCTCTCTCTGCCTCCCTCCCTCTCTCTCTCTCTCGTGGACCCCGAGAATTCATCATTCGCGCGCGCGCGCGTTTTCAAAAGATACGCTTGTCGCGTACGCGGTTCGTTTCTCCACATAGTGGATTGTCGTCGAAAAATGAACACTTCTTTTTCTCAGGACAGGACTGCACCTTCGTCGAGCAGCGAAAAATCGTGAGAAAAACATAAGATCGGGACAGTGATCGATTCGCTGTACAGTCAACTATAGGCTATATGCAAATTAAGCTGGCGCTATTTAAAACAATAGCGACAATTAGTACAATTGTCCCTTGTTCGTCGTCCAATCCTCGCAGCTCCGAATATTCTTGGAAATCTTTACATACTTTTTAGAATCGGAAGAAAATTCTTTTTTTCTAAGGTTACGAATTCTAAAATCTACGAAAGATTTTAGAATTTTTGAAAGACTATTGTAATTTAGAAAATGGTTTCTTTCTAAGTTTCAGAATATATATTTTAGGTTCTTTCATTCAATTTACCTTCTATAATTGTAAGTTTTTGGAATTTTGCTTACAACTGTCTCAAACTAAAGAAATTTATTTTACACGAATACCTTGAGTGTTTTATATATCCTATGGCGTTATGCACATTCTTTATAAATAAGAAACAATCAGCATAATTATAACCAAATAAAATGAGATTTCGAAAGTCAAAGTACAAATGGCTGACGGATAATTCTACGTGCAAAAATATTTTTTCATTTCAGATATATTGTCTTCTGAGTTGAGAAAATCAATTTTGAAAATTAACAATTATAATTAAATTTAGTTAATTCGAAGACATTTCATTTTCAAAGGAATTAAATTTAAAAATTTATCAAGTTCACAAGCATAAAATCAATTTTTTAACTAAACGTGTTCAAAGCCTATTCTCTTGAAAACGAAATTTTAAGCGGAAAAATTGTAAATATTTAGAAAATTTCCATACAAATTATTTCTGTCTTATCCAAAATTAGCCAAATTTAAATGTACTTTAAGTCTATTAAGTTTTCTCGAATGTTATTTTTATTTTTGTACGTGAAATCGGACTATGATTTTAGAGATATTAATAGAGAAATTCTATGGCGTTATAGAAGGCTTTTGTATGTATCACTCAATAGTTGGTATCGTTAAATATCGAATCGTTAAAACTTTCAATTAACAACATGAAAAAATAAAAATAAACAGACAAAGATTTTATTTTCGTGCACCGAGGATTGAACGGCGACGAACATTACCTCCTATTGTCGATTATTTAAGTACCTAATCCGGAGCTAAGACCGCGATGATCGCGGGGACAACAGCCATCGCTTAGCTCCAAAAATCGAAAGGGAAAAATCATTGTCGTGAATCTTGACGATTCGCTCCTTTTTTCGCTTTGCATACGTGCTTATTTATACGCAGTTTATTTTCTGCTCAACGACAGGCTCAGCGTGGTACAGTGGCGTTTTCTTTAGGAACAGTTCGCGAAGGGTTGATCGTAAGAAAAAGGAAAAGAAACGAAGAGAAAGGGCAGAAAAGAATAGAAGGGAAATTTACAAAATGGCGAACAGCGATCCTTTCGAGGCGACGAAAAGTATACAATAAATCTACGTGTGTGTATGTGTGTAGTATCTGTCTGGTATTTGTGTGTACGTGTACATGTGTATTACTGAATACAATATTATATAGATGACACGTGGCTCTCTTATACAATTATACAAGCAATTAACAATTGAACTCTATGTAAGTGTACGAACGTGTGTTAGTGTACATGTATATGTCATGTGTACGTACATGAAAGTTCTTTAGGCAACGCACCGCCACTCGCACATATACCTATGCTTGATAATGACAATGATCGATTAATTAATTAATTACAAATCGAACAACGATGAATCGATGATGATGATTAATTAATAATAGTGGTAATTTATCTCGCCGCTAAACGCTTCTCTACCCGATATGTGTATGTTAGTCGAAATAACGTTTTCCACGACATTCATACGAACACAAGCGACACATCGATACATCATTCGTCATTTGTATCATAATATGCGTAGAAATTAATTCATCGTATTTATGTATAATATATATTTGAAAAAATCACAGTTACTTAAACATATCGCTTAGTTTCTCGTTTTGTCTCTCCCCTACTCTCTGTCATTACATTCGCGCTTAGTCACTCATACTCGTATTTTTATAATCGTCTAATTATTTATCTATCTATTCGGCTTTCACTCGATCGATCGCTATTTTGTTACACTCTTTAATTCTTCGTCGTCCCTCTTCTCCGTCAACGCGCACGTAAGTATCTTGTTGAAACATTGCTAACAAGCGCAACGAACGGTCCAAGGGGTATATTTCACAAATATATTACATATTCACGTTTTTTTCCCCCGCTGTTTCTCTTATCGATAGAAATGATCTTTTGTGGTAAATTAACCCTCTATAATACCAGATAACATATATGTATAATATATAATATATATCGTAAATCTTATACTTTGTCTTTGACTATACAGCATAAAATATATCAATTTTCTGGTTTCTGTGTCACTTGGTGAATGCAAGACATTAAGATCTTCGATTCTTCTTTCTCGTGGTTGTCATTCGAACAGAAGCGTGTAATTAACCAGATAAAGCAAAAATAGATTCAGTTATAGAGGGTTAAAATGTTAATATCGCAACGTTCGAGAGATGTTTATACCTGTACGGATTCCTTTTGAACGTTATTTAAACTGAAACACTCCTTCCTGCGTGTTACATTCGTAATAATATTTCTTTCATTATTAGCGACCAGGAAATTAGTCGATGCTCGTATCAATAAAAAATTATCACAACTCTCTTTTCTCTTATTTAGTTTTTTTCTCCTTTTTTTTTTAATTGGATTGTAACATATGAAATGTTTATTTAGAAGATAATAGTCAAACTATTAAGAATTAAAGAATTAATTCGCTACTTACACGTATATTAATTTACTAAGGAACGACATTGTATTAAACATGGAATAATAAACAATAAAATTGAACTTTAATTGGAATTTATAACTAAAAAAAAATTAACAATGTACGGCAGTTACTTAAGCAATTAAATATTTTAGTCCTGCCTTTTCGTCTTTCGTTTAAACAATCTTTTCATAGACACTATTTTTTCCATTGAAAGACAAATAGATCTAGAGAAAGATTCGTACAATCTAAAACTATACCGTTCACAAAAATTAGAATATAAAGCGATAAAGAAAAGAAGCATTTGATTTTTTTTTATTAAAAAGAACATCAGAAAAGCTGACGACAAGTCAAAGAAAGTTCTTGTTTAATAAAAAAAAAAATCAAATTCCTTTTTCCTATCGTTCATATTCATTTTGAAATATATCTTAATTTTTGTGAGCAGTGTATTTAATCTGGTGATAAACCGTTAAACAATTCTTAAATAAAAACAAGAATAAACAACTTTCGTAAACAGCTTCATAAATTGAACACAAAACATCGTAAATAATTCTTTTGCTCGAACGATGTTTTTACTTTAACGAATACTTTGCTCGCTAAAGTCATTTAAATAAATGAAATATCCTAACATTAATTAGAAAAAGTCTCATATGCTATAATCCAATGATTTTTTTTTTAAATCGATTAATTTAATCTTTTAAAATAAGATGTTTCTTTTTTTGTTGTAACTATATTTTTACGTTGCTTCGCAACGTCGGTCATTAGCAACGCTGATCATTCTCCTACGACTTGTCATGAAAAATATCTGAATATACTACGTACGAAAATACAAAAAAATTTTAACATGTTAAAATTTTAACATGTTAAATGCCATGGAGGGCACATCACTATTTCAAAAATGATAATAAAATTATTAATTCTGGCAAAAGTCAAATTACATCTCGCTTTAAAAAAAAAAAAAAGAAAAAAACGGTAGTCAGTCAATGGTAACACTAAGGCATATTAAAAGCCCATCGTTTCTCCAAAAATTCTCTTTTACGTTCAAAATCATTAGTTGAAAATCGTGAACCTTCTTCTCTTTAATTACTTTTGGTATTTCTTTTTTCTTTCTTTTTTTTTTTAACAAATTTTTCCAAGCACACGATATCGCTTTTACAAAATCTAAAAAACTACGATTGACACTTGCACTGAAAATTTCACTGAATTCATACTTCACAAATGTTTATAATGAAACGCGATATTTATTCAAACGTCTTTGCCATCGATGATGAAAATTGAAAATTTCTGGGGAAAGAGCAAAAAATAAACATCTAGAAAAAGTTCACTTCTCCTGAGATAACATCTTTGAATAATTATTAGAGTTACTACAAAGAGGAGGATATTTAGATTCAATAAGAAAAATAAAGTCATGAATTTGTTAAACAGTTTTCGAAAACACTTATCTTGACACTCGTAAAAATCGAATGACGGCTAAAAAGGAAGAGACGTTCGAACAAAAATAAAGAAGAGAGAATGGAAATGAGAAATATCTACCGTCCGAGTAGCATCAGCCTCGAGATTTGATGAAAATCTCTCGAAGAAGAGAGTAAACATCGAGCTGAAGCTCACACTTCATTCGTGATATCGAAATAAAGATTTAATATCGTGATATTGACGACCTCGTCGCATGATGATTCTCGTTTTTCCATTATTTTATTTTTACACGTTCTCTAGGGAAATATTTTAGAACGAAATCGATCGAACAGTTTCTCTTATTCTCATTTTTGCGTTTCTATACGGTCAGGCATAGGAAGAAATTCAATGTTTCATTTTTTTTTGCTCCAATTTTCTAAAATATATTTCACCGTATGAGAACTTGATTTCGTGGGAAAAATTAATGTAGAAATTTTAAATATTAAAAAATATTACATTTATCTGGAAATATGAAATTTATCCATTAATTTTAAACGCGAAAAAATTTATATTTATATAAATGAGATGTGATAGAACGTGTTTAAGAGATAAGAAAGACATTTCCTTTTCCAAAAAAAAAAAAAAAAGATAGAAACGTGTATAACGAACCTTCTTCATCTATTTTTTATCCGCAATATTGACATAATTGAAGATTTAAATGATCGATTGGGAAGCATTGGATATTTGGAATTTAAAACTGTCAACTCGATAAGAACGATTGTCGATGAAAGAAGAGTCGAACAAAAGTTAAATCTTGGCAGTGTTGGTATGAATCATAAAGGAAACTTGCATAGAAAGCTAAACGCACGATTGAAATACAAGTCTCGAAACGCGATTCTACATATGTAATATAATATTTTATATTGATTGGCTTATATACTTGGTTGCGCATCGATTGATTTAAATTTAAATAATAGAATTATATAATAATATTATAATTATATTATAATTCTAATATAGTAGTATAATAATATTTGAAAATCTCAACTGTGAGATAATCAATATACATTACTGTTAAATAATTGGCCAAATTTCACTTAATTGAATTATGCAACTGTCTTTTGCATCCCTAATTTTTAACTGTCCTGTTTCTGTATTTATATTTCATTGTTACACATTCGATATTACTTTTTTAGATAGTAAAGAATGCATATTCGTTTTAAAAAATTTCATATATCAATTATTTTTCTAACAAAAAAAATATAAAGCTGTTCATTTTAGAATTTAAATGTTATAGTATCCTTGGTTACAGCTACATAAAGATTCAGCGATTCTCCACGCTGACAAGTAATTAAACTATCACAAATGAATTCACGATGTCTCCAAAGTGCTGTCTATATTTTTAAATATGTCAGGTATAAAGGAGAGACGAATCGTAAACGATTTCAGAAACGCCTGCGGACTACGTTGAAGAGTTACCGTTCACACTGGATAATAGTGATAGTACACTTGTTTTCGACACAATAATCACAATGAAATCGTTAATACAAATGCATTTTGTGTGTGTGTGTGTGTATGTGTGTATATATATATATATAAAGAATTTAAGTAAACGAGCATCGCTAAATTATCCCTTGTGTTTTTAATGTGAACGCGTGATTACCTAATTATTGAAGTCATATATTTTTTAATTTTTTTTTCTTTTTTTTTCTTTTAGTATGAAATTATACCTCGAGAGCTGACATGTCATCTCTAGAGATTAAACCCTATCTAAATATCCTTTACGCACTAAATGTTCACTGAGGATAAAAAGCTGAGGATAAAAAAACGCGCTAGTGATGGCAGTAAACTTCATTCAGTGTTAGTGTCATCGTTGGTTTAATGATATTTAACACGAACGACGACAACAAGCGCAGCTCAATTGAATTAAAACATCGATCAAGAATTCTATTCCATTAATGCTAAGATCAATTATGTACAAAAATTTGTTTCATATATTACATGACGATTTCGATCCGCCGTTAGAATTAATATTCGCCGGCAGATACCCGGCAGTTGAAGGAATGGTGTCGAGCGCTGTGCACCTTCCCTTAGGAGAGAACGTTGACCTCGCGAGGTGAACTACACACATTTAACACGCTACTCGTCGAGTTAGGCGTGATCTGACTTCGAGCCTCGTTCTGTGCCTGTCGTATCGCCTCCTTGTACGGGCCTCTTTTCTTTTTATTGTATCGCGTCTGAAACACACAACAATCGATATACGCAATCATTACACTGCTAATTTACTACTCAAAAAGAAAAAAAATTAAAATCAAACAATAAGCAATGACGTCAGATTTAATTAAAGAAATTCTTCTTTTAAAATTAAATGAATACTTCCTTCAAATTATGAACAGATAAATTCATGAATCAGACATATTTACCTTGAATGTTTCTAAAAATGGACTCAACTGGTCGCACGACATTAGAGAACTTGTAGACGAACCATACCAAGCAACATGGGCCTGTGGTCCAGACGATGTACCATCTTCCTTACAAGAAACTGTAATACTAAGAACCTGAAGAGATGAACACATTTTAGAATAATATTTAAGTTAAATAAATATGATATAGATGGAAATATACATGATTATACTAAAGCTATAGTATAATATCAACTTCAATATCATTATGTACATTTTCATGATTATATTAAATTTATGGAAATTTAAATTTGAAAATAAAATTCATGAGCTGTAGAACTTTTTAAAAATATAAGTTCTATAAGTTTCGAAATAGAGAACAAATAAAGAAAAATTCTAGTTTCAAACTGAATAAAACTTGTACAACATGAAAATAGAACAAGAACAAATAATTTGTCAAAGTTCTCAGTAATGTAATATCTGTATTTTGATTATCATCATAAATTAAGAGTCTGTTATTATATTACTATATGGTTCAATAATGTATTACATTGTCAAACAAAATAATTTATTTATCTGGTGATACTCTTTTTAATAAACGTTCCAAGATAACTTGTTTCCATGAAACTTTTATTATACACAGATCCAAAAATATCTGTGGAAATACTTTTTCACTATGAAACTTCACTTTTTAGAGAAACTCCCAAGAGTAACACTGTTTTATAAAAATTTCACAGCAACAGATATTTTCTTAAATGAAATATAGTTGCAACAGAATTTTCTTAAAAACAAAAGATAATTTTAACTATTGCTATAAAGTATGCAAACTGAAAGAATATCCAAAACATCCAATAAATAAATATTTAACAATGCATACTTTTCCAGGCCACCAAGGGAATCCATGAATCTTTCCCCACACCACGTCACCAACGTCCATTCTTCTACCATTAGCAGTCAGGCAATGTTCGACAGGTGTCGCAGCAAGACGCATCATCAGAGGATGAGATTGCGGCGGAAAGTCTGGGGCTGTTTCACCGGCGTCGACTTCAGGTTCCTGTTCACTCAGTTCATCACTGCTCGCGCCAGGAGTCTTGCAACCCGATGAAGAATTACTCACAGGATAATCACATCTAGCATAAGCGTTTGTATTCAACCTCTTGAGAGATATGGATAGTTTTTGCTTCAGGCACTGCTCCTTTATGGCTGTGTACGACTCGCTACCCGGAAGAACGTTCCAATTCTGTTGATTTTCGGTACTTCCGGATTCCAAGCAAGGCTGCTGATGCTGCGATTGCTGACTCTTATGTTTACGGTCTTCCTTGTGCTTCTTTTTATGCTTCACTTTATGCTTACGACGGTGATATGATAATGTATCATACGTTGGATTGTAACTATAAGAAAAATGAATAAAACTAGTATTATACACTGTATCAGTATCGTAAATTTAGAACTTATTACGCTATTGTTGATGTCAACTAATATGTTCAAATTTAAATTTAAATCTTATTTTTATGTGCCTACAAAAATATAAAACTATGAAAGTGAAAGATAAAGAACCTGATTAAAAAAAACACAGTACTGGAAAATAAGAATTATGTGCAAATACAAATATCCTTATTTTATAACCATTGTATAGAATTGCTAATAACTAAACGGATTTATAGGAAATTTAAAACTGCGAAATTGTTATTTTTTTAAATCATATTCCCAGAAACATGAATTTGCACAAAAATTCGTAGCCTATCGATAACCAATGTCTTAAGACAACTATTTTACCGCGGAGATCCATTGCAAGGAGATCTTGCAGGAGAAACTCCACCAAGCATTTTCCTCCTGGCCTCTTTCTTAGCTTTTTTCAATGCACGTTTCGCAGCCTTAGCACTGGCATCCTTCACACCTTGCTTTTGAGGATCCACCTGCTCCTGTCCATCCTCCTCTCCATCCTCGCGATAATCGTAATCGTTATCAAAATTTTTTGGCAATTCCAGCGGGTCCCTCTCCGTCTCAGTCTGCGCATCCTCGGCATCGTCGGTTTCCTGTTCGTACTCTGGATCTTGAATCTTGGAGGGTATTTTCAACACAGTCCCTTCACCCTGAGCACCGAACGATATTTTAATCACCGGTGTAGTTCTGGTTGTTCTCGTCGGATCTTCGAACACAGTTTCGTCCCATAAATCCTCCATAGATCCGACGGATCGTTTTTTTCGCGGCACGCGGCCTGTTCTTGGCCTCATTGTCGAGTCCGCGGCCGCGAGCGTTTTCTTCTCCTCTTCCTCAGGTATTTTCGCACTCTCCACAGAGGAGCTGCTAAGCCTTCTGGGCGTGGCACAATATGCCATTGACGGATTGCTGTCACAATCCGTTGATTCCATGCGTTCCTCCGTTGGTTCCATCGCGTTCGCGGACGAGTCGCCTTCCTCGGCTCGATTATTCCAATACGACGGATCAATCTTCACCTTTTCTGCAAGAATGGAAAAAAAAAGAAGAGATAACATGAGAATTTATATTTAATAAAAAAAAGAAGAGATAATATGAGAATTTACATGGCTAATATTTTAAAATTCTTTTAATTAATTCTTTTTTCAAACTATTCAAACTACTTGTTTGGAATTAAAAATATGTACAAAACTCACATTTAAACCAAAAATATGTATAGAACCTCTCATACTTGAGAACAAAAATGTTCGGTTAATAGAATTTTCAGATATTGGAACAATTTTTTTAATATTAAAATTAATTAATTTGTATTCAAATTAAAATTTTAAAAATTATCAAGTTGTTTTGCTATTTAAGAGCGACATATTTCTTTCGCTACTTTTTTCAAATTGTTTTCAGCTTGGGGTATTTATAGTTATTCTTAGTTTGCAGTAAAAAATAGGGTATCTACTAATAAAAAAACAAAACATTTAATTAATAGAATTTTCAGATAATAGAACAATTTTTCTAATATTACACTCCATGTAATTTTCAAACAGAAATTAAGAAAACTATCAGTTTGTTTCACTATTTAAGAATATATACAAAGTTACATTCTTTCTGTATTTTAAACCATCAGGTTTAAATCTTTTTGCTGTTTCATCTTCCTATTAAAATAGTTACACTCCTCCGTTATTCTTATAGTATCTCATATTTTAACAAATTTTTTCCACAAATATGAAAAACACATCCAAAATAATAATACATATAAAATAATTTACTACAACAAATCTATTATTAAATATCCTATTATGAAAAATATTATTATTACATACATGATATTAAAAATATTACTATTATATATATTCTATTGCAATATTCTATAACAGAATATTCCGATAACTAAAATATTCAGATCTGGCTCTATTATATTTTGGTAAGACTTGCAAATGAAATTTTGTAAACGTTAGAAATAAAAAAATTTTATTTATGTTTATTAAACATATGATTAAAGGAAAATCATATAAAATATCATATTATCTATATAGTTTTGTAAATTGCAGTTTCTTCTTCTACGGATAATTCTACATTTTTCCAAGTCATTCACTCGTCATGTAGATTTAAACCATTTTAAATATGCATATTCAGACTACTTCTCGTAAGCGCAAAAAAACATAATCTTATGTTAAACAAAACTAATTTAAGCTTACAAAATAACAATTCTACGTCAATAGTCACGTGTATGAACATGTATCATAATGAATATATATCACATTACGTAAATCGAACGTAACTAATTACGATTAAAATAATATAATTAAGTAATTATATTTGAAGTTTATTAGAAATAATCTTCGTGTTTCTCATTTGATCGTTCAGCTGTCAACAATAAAATATTTTATTTGACTTTGGAGCAGACAAATTTTTTATTTGTTCCAATGATCATTCTTGCACATTCGTCTCATCGTAATTAACAATCTATTGGAATTGTGCATATATTTCACGGACAAGCTTATTATCTGCAAGTGGATCTTATATAATTCTACTATCGAAGCCAGAGATAGTTATTTTAAGCACTTTCTTCGAGAATAAGCTTCTACTAAAAGATTAAAACTACATGTTACGAAGCACTTCGTACAAAAAGGAAAAATCGATAACAAAATCTTTATGTGAAAAAAGAAATTGTAGAATTCCACAATCAGTGTTGCTTCATAATTTAAAATTATTTTAACTTTTAACAAATTGCTGGCAAGTATATTTATCGCTCGTTATATTAGTCCGTATTATATAAATTAATGCATTATTTTATTCTTTATTGCAATCGTTCTTGTCATTTTTATCTCTGTACAGAATGCTTTCTTTATCGAAATGTACTGAATTTATCAAGAACATATTTTTACGAAAGTTGTTTGGTATGAAGTGGCGCGTTATTATATGTTGTACAAATTACTTTTTTGTAGATGAAATTAAGAAAGAAATTTCGAGATCAACTTGATTTTCTTAAATGGAACTACATGATTCTGAATGCATTAATCGATTCATCTGATCAACAGAAAAATTTATTACTAATCCTGTAGAAAAGTTTATTATTAATCTATTTGTGTCTATTGGTTTAGTTAAAACTACTGGCTTATGAAATATTTTAGCTTCAATTTTTTTGTGAAATCATGTAACCATATAAGCAATATTCTTATCCTTATGTTTCACACGATAGACTTTACAAAATTAAACCTAATTACTTTTTATTAACCTGCATAATATATATCTATCTTGACCCAAAACTATTAAAATTTAGCAAACGATTTCTGAAATATCTATTACGTGCTCTAACAAACACGTAATCAAAAAAATCATATTAGAATTCAAAGGAAATAAATTTTTCATCAATTTTCTTTTTTTTTTGTCCCAAGGATTAAGACGAAAAAATAAAAGAAGGTTTTATTTCTAATGAAAAATATTTACCATTCGCTTGCATGGCATTGTTGATTTCATTCGGTTGAAGTCTTGAGATTTTTGGAATGAGAGACGGTCCAAGCTTCGACGAGTCGGAGCTGAGTGTTGTAGACGACGAGGACTTGACTGTTTGATGAGATGACATCGTGATGTTCTCCGACTGACATTCGGAGAACAGTATTCTCGAGGATTTTTGCGGCTGCTGGCCGCAACGTCGATCGCTCCTTCGAGTGGCACCATGACCCGTAACCTAATCGGATAAAAAAAAAATTATACATTTCTATCAATAAGTTCAGTCAAACGACCTCGTATTCTGGTTTTGTGATAGATATTTACCACAAGAATCGTTTAATATAAAATATAGTCAAGACTGAATATACAATGAGTCAAAAAAATCATCGGTATACCCGCTTTTCTTGAAGTTATACTATTCTTCGATGAGAACAAATTTGATATTTTTGGTAATCGAATTAAAAAATTTTCAGCAAAAAGGAAGCAGCTCCATTTTTTTATATATTCACTTTATTAAAAAAATGTGATGTGTAAGTATAAACAGACTATCTCAAATTTATATAGCTGATATCATTTAATTGTTTCTTGGTAAATTTACAAAAAAAAAAAAAAAAAAAAAAAAACAATTAAAGCTGCTTCCTTAACAATTAAAGTTCTCGGCAGCAGCTCTTTCGATTGGATTCTGAGAATTTTCGACTAACAATAAAAAAAGTGGTGGATTTTTTTCTTATGATTTAGAAGTGTCGATTACAATGGAGAAAGAAATCGTACATTTATTAATATATAAATATATAACAATGAATATTCGGGATATTCACAGATGTATTGCAAGATATGACAAGATCATGATTTTACGCATACAGAAAAAAACAAGAGGATAGATACTTCATAGTGTAATTTTTTACACCATCACAATCATCAAACATAAATCGAATTGAATATTTGAGGCATTATTAGATATAAAAATTGAAAGAGCAATAATCAATAGAAATGATTTGAAAAGAAAATATTATTAGAAAAATAGTCAAACAATTTTCCAGATATTTCAAAAGGGACTTGTGAAATTACTGTTTTGTACTGTGTGTACAAAAATATAGTATAATAAATATTTCTTTTGTATATAAATAAATGTAGTAAATAAAATGATGTATTGTGTATGATGTATTTTATAATCAAATTACCAAATAAAAATGCGCCAAATATCCTTTTGATTGTAAAATTTTCATTTTTCTTTCACAACTTTTTTTACACCACTGAGTGTTTTAATTCTGAAAGAATACATAATAAATGTCAAAAAAAAAGCATTATAAATAAAATAAAAGACATAAATACTTGATATTGATACATCAATATTCTCTACATAAAAATATTTCCAAAAATGGTATACCAACTTTGATCCATTGTACATAAATTAAATAAAATTAATTAAAATTAAAATATAATAATCATTACAATACATAACCCAAATGACTTTTTCAATCATTTTTACACGATTCCATATAAAGCAAAGTATTTCAAATTCATCTAAATTATATGAATTATTATAAAATAAATACTGTTAAGATATAATTAAAATGTATCTCACAAAATTTGTCCAAAAATTTGAAAACCGCCAATAAAATTCCATACATAAATCGCCCAAGTATTGCTCAAATCACAAAGAGCACTTTGATAAAATCCTCACTATCTGACGCAGAGCCAGCGAAATAAACTGCCGTAAGACTAAACACGTGTACTGAGTGTCAGCGTGTCAGCATTAAATGTACGATCAGAGCACTTTGCGTTCGAGACGCACTCGAAAAGGAAGTTACACGCCAGAATCAAACAGCTATCGCGCGCGGTGCGAGTGCGCCTCTTTAGAAGACAAGGCGTTAAGCTGCTTCAAGTTCAAAATCGCATGACTTTCTTCCTCACAGTTGCCTGGCGTGCTCATTCGACCGAAGTTTCCTACAACCCAATTTGTTCCTTCCTCTCGCCTCCGCCCCAGAAGTTTCCACAACCTCCGTCATATTTGACGGTTTTTACCGCCATGGTGTTACAACAATAAAGTTTGTTAAGGAACTCGATGGACATGAACGAAGTTGTAAATTCGACTCGCGTCTTCTTTGTTATATTGGACGAAATAGTCGAGAGCGAAGAGAGGAACGCTTTTCCAAACGATGTAATGGATCAAAGTTGCTTCAAGAATTTTTATGAAAAAATAATCAGTAACATACAATTCAGAATGTTAATCGCAAAATATAAAGAGAATTTTTCAAAAAAAAGGATATAGTTTCAAAAATTTCGATTTGGTTACAAATAACGGAGAAAAAGAGTCAACGAGTCACGGACTTTTGACAGGAATATTAATCTTATATATATATATATATAAATTAATATTATAAAAATATATAAAATATTAAGATATATTTAAATATTTTAATATAATAATTAATTTTAATATTATAATATATATGTACATAAAATATTAAAATGTATTTAAATATTTTAGTACAAGAATATTAATTTTTTTATGATATCGGGACAATCTGTTAGATTATTATGAATATTTTGTGAATAAATAAAACATTGAATATATTTTTCTTCTATGTTTCAAAGTGAGGCCAAGATGATAGACTCTCCTAAGTGTTTCACGACAAGACGTAAAAATCTAGCTACGTTGCACTATTTCAAGAGCAGTTGTGTGGATGTTAAAATAATAAGTCCAAATTATCGCGCCAAACTCTAATACTGACCTTATTAAAGAGTAATATTAATAATAAAAGTCGTTTATTTCGAAAATGATACAAGACTTTAGAGCAATGAAAAATGACGATTTGTTATGTGCGTGTATGATATTATTAATATATACTGAGAAAAATATAAGCATCCGAGATGACAGCATCAACTTTCAAAAAATCAAAGTTAATATTTTCTAGACGATATAAAAACAAAGTAACTTGCGCTACATTCAAAATAAACGGCTCATATAGTAACCGCAAAGTACAAGAATTTGGCTGCTCTATATATATGTATAAGACTGATTTATAACATCGAGAGATAATTCATTCGTAATGCTCAATGACGGATAAATCGATTGAGAAAACAATGCCTAATTATAAAAGTTCGAAGAACAATCGAATATGAGTAAGCGCAATAAATTTCCCTCATCAATAATAGTTATTGAAAAATGTTTGGTCGCTAGAAACATTTTAATCGAAAAAATAAATGTTACGCTTTTGATTCTAATAATTCCTGTTTTTGGCTTAAATGTAACTTTCGAAAAAAATATTTGACACGTATTCTTTTTTATCGGTAATCGGCCAAGTTGAAAGAGTGTAAACTACCCTCAAAGTTGACACTGCGGAATTTATTTCGTTAAATATCTCGGAAATTGCTGAAGATACAGTTTCCGTGTAAAATGATGAAATTTGTGTTTTTTTAACGACAATTTGTCACAATTGTTTAGTAGTTCACCCAAGTAAATGTTAATACATTCTCTCGAATATTTCTTTATGAAAGCTGAAACTACTTGTCCAAACAGTCAATTTAAAAAGTAAAAAAGTTTTCCATTTGAAAGACATCGGGCAAATATATTCTAACTGCTGTTAAACAATCACAATTCTGTATCTGATTCCGTTCTACTCCTAGTTAACCTGAATGTACACTGCGTCTCTGACCCGATTATTTCGATCTTACACAAAAATACTAAACGTGAGAATATTGTAAAACCTAACCTAAAAAGTTAAATTGTAAACTAATATAAACTAATATAATACATGTAACCTAATATATGTAAACTAATATATGTAATATAACTTAATATATAATCAATATACTATCATTTGTCTGTTGTTAATATTTTCAACGAATCGATAAAAATCGACCGAATGATCGGGAACAATCGAGGGGAGGCGTTGAGATCGAAGATCATTGTCGAAATTTTCGATTTTCACACGCTTTCATTTTCTCGATCGTCGATGAATCTTTGTTGATCGTGAAAAAAAAAAGAAAACAAAAAGCAAAAATTTAAATCCTAAATTATCCTAGCGATTAAATTTCGGCTAAACGAGTCCTCCGAACTTTAATCATTCAGACAGACTCCTGAAGCTGTCTGAATCGAGTACAAGTCACTTTTCTTATTGTGTAACAAAGACGTAATAGTATGAATTCAAGTAAGAGTCATTTCTCAGTGAGAAATCAGTGGGTGGTCTTTCGGCACGGCAAGTAATACAAACAAACAAAAATACACGAACAATGATCGGTCCGCGTCCTTAACAAATAAAAAATTAGAAACTATTCTCATCAGTCTTGCCTTCATGAAGAAAGAAAGCGGAGGAAAAGAAAAAGGAGGGAAAGAAAAGAAAGAATGGCGGTACGTATTACCTGCTGTTGCTGCGGCTGCTGCTGTTCCTGCTGAATCTCATCGTGCTTCCGTTTTCTGCTGACGTCCACATTCTCGCTGTTCTCGTTACAGATCGATCTACACTTGCTGCAGAGGACCTGACGTGGCCTGAGCCTGACCGTTGGCCTCGCATTCTTGTACCTGGCCGGCGGATTGATGTTCCTACGTAGATCGACTTTTGCGGTGGTCAGCGTGTTCTTTCTCTCTTGGAAATAGCTGAATCGGGCCGCAATCGTCGCCAATTTGTCGCCATCGGGGTCCGGCACAGGTTCCGGGGGTTGTACGCCGCATGGGAGGCCTCTGAAAATAAGAATGATTTGTTAATCATCGGTCGAGTGTTATTCGGTTTGAATATCAAGTAATTGCAGAGATTTATACACGTTGCGGGATTACATGCATGAACTTATTTTATAAACAACACATGTGCATATGTATGGTACATAGACGCGTAAAATGATTATTGTTGGAAATTTGCGCATACACGGTAACACGCGCAATCACGGTAAATACTAATGGTATTTACGCGTCAGTTCCCTCTGCCATTAAAGGATTATGCTACAATTAGGAGATTAGCTGGATTAAATATGTAACGTGTTGGTGTAAGCAACGTATTTGAAACAAAAATGAACATTCAGAGAACCTATTTCGCAAAGAACTTGCATGTAGTATCATTAGAGAATTGGTAGTAGAAAGTTATTAAAGAACGGTAAAATAAAACTAATTGTGCTACAATGAATGTAGTATGGCAAGAACAGTATAATAAAATTAAGTATATATAAATAAGTACAGTAAAATTAAAATTATCGTAGAATATTTCCTTAATCATTAGGTTTAAAACCAATATTTTACTTTAGAATTTCATATTCTTTCGATTTGTGATGAAAGAAATACATGGTCCAATTAAAAAAAATGAAAATGAAAACGAACTTGGAAATTTCCAAACCCCTCAACACACATACAAAAAATTCATACGTCATATTTTCTTTTAAAACAAAACAACTTTTGTTTGTATTAAACAATTTTTTATTAGACGTATAATTTTAAGTATGCAAATAACGTGAAACATTCTGCATTCATTATATGCACACACCTCGCACATATTCTTCGCAAAAAGTACTTACTATTAACAAGATTTTATCAAAAAGTAGAGATTATAATTCATATTATAAGAATTAATTTCTAACTAACAAATATGTTGTAGATATAATTTATTTATTTATCCACAGAATGAAACAGAATACATCTTACAAAAATTCAAAAAATAGAATGACTTCGATAATTTGAAACACAAAAAGAATCTATTTACTTATACTGAAACAAAGTTAAATAACTTAATAGCCAAGAAAATATAATATTTTTGAATATTGAAATAAATTTTTCTGACATTTTGATACAACCGAATACTTTGATTCTTCTATACCATCTCTATTAACAACAATATTTTGTATTATTGTTAAAATAATATTAAATTATTATTATGTATTATAATATTGAATTATTATTAAAATACTCGTTAGAATAATAATAATTCTATTATATCATTACTAGAATTAATATTAAAACGCATCTTTTCTCTTAATATTTGATTAAGAAAAGACCAAGTTTCATGTCACTTGTCAATCAGTGTATGTATATTTATTTAACGTCATATATATACATTAGTTATTCGTTATAAATAATATATGAATATCGGAAAATGTCGAATTCTCAAAAAAATCAAAATTGCCCACATAGCTACAAATTTTATTCTTAACGTTTTACTTCTTTTTCCAAGATTACGATTTCCTTTTATTCCTTGAATCTTTTATTACTAGGATTCAGTACCTGGTG
The DNA here is from genome assembly GCA_032399605.1 of Melipona beecheii. Taxonomy (NCBI): domain Eukaryota; kingdom Metazoa; phylum Arthropoda; class Insecta; order Hymenoptera; family Apidae; genus Melipona; species Melipona beecheii. The sequence continues at coordinate 2,481,294 of JAUCMO010000101.1, forward strand.
GAAGAAGAGGAATCGATTGGGCGAGTCGGTGGACTGGGAATTCGAACGCCACATTGTTGGATATCTGGGTCATTGACGGACTGTTTCCTTCTGAGCTTCACAGTTTAATGTATCGTGTTGTTTATGCTAGATTGATAAAGCTAGCATAGGCCGATAATTTTTTACAAATAAAGAATTAATTAAAAATTGCGCGAGAAATTGAAAGATAAAATACTTCGGAGGCTTCGCGGTTTAATGTGTCGAGTTGTTTATGCCAGATTGATAAATCGATAATTTTTTAAGAAGAGTAATCAAAATTTAGGCGAGAAATTGAAAGATGAAATACGTACTCAAGACTACATTCTGTTTTTGCAAATTCTAGAAAGATAGAAGAAATTTCGATCAATTTCGACTGTTTTAATTTTAATGTTCTAAAAGTGATATAAATTCAGGAATTTACCTAATTCATCACAATTTATGCGAATTATCTAATTCATCTATTCTAATTAATCCTAATTTACGTGAATTATTTAATTTATCTAATTTCAGGAATTATCTAATTCATCTTTCACAATTTGTTATTAAAAACAATTTATTATGAATTGTACTTTGTGTTTGACTTTATCAAAATGGAAGAGCGATTACATGTGCCAATCTATGTTCCTCGCACTATTTTAATTTTGATCATATTTTGATTGATACAAACAAACAACAAACTAGAATAATCTACTTTAACAACTGTACAGGATGTAACAATATTCAAAAATAGCTACGGTTAACGAGAATATCATTAAGAGCAGAATTTTAACAAAATTCAAAAATATATGAAACTATTATACAATCAATGAACGAAGCGTTTTACTTCTGCAAATTAAAAATTTAAGAGTTTGAAGGATTTATTTTTGAAAATGTAATATAATGTATTGTAAAAATATTGTATATTACATACATAATACAATATAATATTGTTATATTATAACAAATAATAAATTTTATATTATAATATTATATAAGATATATTATATATTTTGAATATAAATATTATATTTACAAATATTACATTTTGAAAATATATTACTTTTACGATATTATATCGCTGATTCAAAGTAATAAAAGGAACAAATGAAAAAAGAGGCTTATCTTGCTGTTAATCATTTCTAAGTAGAATTAACTTTTTATTTGTTGAACAGCTGTTCCACGTATTGATCCGCTCAAATAGACCACAAATTCCTCCATCGTAATTCCAGTGCCTGAACAAGTCTGCCATTTTTAAATATAATGAACCGATGGAAGAAAGAGAACCTAACGATTAATGGAGACACGAAAATACTGAAGCTTTATCATAAGCTGTCTTTGCAAGATGTCTTACAACACTACTACTACGTGATAGTAGTAATTTAAGGCAGCATTAATTTAATTTTAACAGTATGTTTCAATTTCTCTTTATAACGTTTCCCTCAGAACTCACAGTAGTATCTTATTTTCTCTCTCTCTCTCTCTCTCTCTCTCTCTCTCGACGGAATGTGAATCATTAAGATATTCGTCAGTGCGTGATGAAACAAGAACACAACTGCCACCGAGCAACTGTTGAAGCATATATTCACGCATACCTTCAATTCCTCTACTGCATGACTGTTCGAAATTAAACGATATTTAGATGAAAAATTCTTTCATTTATTTAACACGCTGACAAACTCGATAATCATTTATTGTTACAAGTATTTTAGAATAATTAAAACAAGACAAATATAATTAAAAAATATATTTTAAATAACACGAATAATTACACAATACATTTTTATTGTATTTTTGTTGTAATATAATGTTTTATGAACAATATCCCGTCCCACAGGCAAAACTTGAATAAAGTAGATAATATTGTAAAATTCAAAATATTGACATACGTTTCATAAAGATTCAATATTCCATCCCGCAAGCAAAGCGGGTATTTTCACGTTGCGATCAATGTGTTAAACGCAAGCTCCGAAAATTCTTGATAAAATAAATTCATGAAAATAAAGCTTACATAATTAATATTCTATTACATTTCGCAATTCATATTTATTCTCTGTATACATGTTATACAGTATATATTATTCTCCATACGTACTAATACGAGTGTAATATCGGTTATTATAATCTGTAGTTATATTTTTAGTTATGTTTAATTATAACAGATGGCCTGTTTGCTGATCATAGAAATACGAGAAAATATGAATGTGATGCGAGAAGCACAACGTAGGCGTGGAGCGCTTTTCTTTTTGAAAGGAGAATCGAGCGAGTTGCAAAATGGAATCAATGAGAGTCGTGAGAAAGCGTTAAGAGAGAGAGCTGTTTAAAAGAGTCGATTGTGTTCTTGTCGATCTTGTTTAATTATTTGTTGTCTTATTATCGTTATTGTTATTAAATAAACATTATATTTATATTATATTTCTATATTTAAATATAATTATATAAAAAATATAAATATAAATTATATTTTATATTTCTAAATTATATTATATTATATTACATTATATTTTATATTTCTATATTTCAAATTTAAAAATAAAACAATAAAAGGCTCATAAAGTATCAGGTAAAATCAAGCGTATAATACAGAGTCAAGAGCATAATGACCGCAAAACGACAGACCGTCGTCGAATCAGGAGATTGAAAGTGTTTTAAATATCGCAATTACATACATTCGTGTGTATATTTCGGATGAAAAAAATTAGAGATCCCATGACGTATCTCGTGAAAATTACGGTGAAATTACAGCGAAGGAGGAACGGGAGATCAGGAGAGGGGAAGGGATTGTTGAAATCGCGAGTGCGCGGTACACGCGCTTAATGAAATGTAAGAGGGAAATGATATTGATCCGAGCAGATCGAATCGCGGTAAGATAATGAAGACCTTTCGTAATGAAAGTACTATTATCATAATAGCCTTCCGAGAGACTACATCGCCAGCGATGAAACACGTAAGCAGCTAACCAACACACCGCGGGGCACAGTGAAGTCATTGTGCGCCTCGATTGCGATTTCGTGACCATGGGCTCTCTCGCTAAGCTTCGCGAAGAGAGACCTGCTAGAAAATAAATAAAACGAGGCTAAAATGGAATCTTAAGCGACGTGGTAAATGGTGAACCGGAATCGTTGGATATATATTTCACGCGCGTTACGGGTTTTTCGAGAAGCTGTTCCACGAAACGAAAATGCTCTTCTACAATTTCCCGTTTCTTTGTTTTTACTTTCTTAATTAAAAAAGATGTATTATCTCTTTTTTTTCTTTGATTCGTTAATCCTTGTCTATTTCGTTTCTTTCTTGATACCAAAGTGACATTACAATTGATATCGTTTAAAATGAAAAATTGAAACGTTACCAATTGCGTTACAATTCAAATTAAAATCGTAGATAACGTTTCCTAGAAATTAAGCGGTATTTCCTCGTTTTTTTAGTTTCTCGGTCTATTGTGTCGGGATTACCGTTTCATGACTGAAACTGACCGAACTCTGGGAAAAATTAGTCGGAACGAAATAGAGAAATTTTTGTTCCCTTTGTTCACCTTCCTGTTCTATTTCTTGCTAACTGATCACAGGGAAAGAAAGATGATCTTTGTTCAGCTGAAATTACAGGAAAATTGATTATATAAGACGCTCGTGTGTCTTTTCTTGTTCCTGTTTTTCTACTCGAAAAGTAATTTAAATATTAACTTTTACATACTAAAAACGGATTAAAAAATCCACGGATGTTTTTAGTATCTCTTGTACCCTTAATATGCTGTTTAATTCCTCAAATCGTTTCGATCGAATAATTTCATACTGTTATCGAGTAGTAACAACTAAAGATGTTATCTATTCTATGAATCGTGATGTCACGAGGTTCTAACAATTTCACGATTAATAGAATCTGACTCATTATTGTGGAATTCGAAAATCCAGCTTGTTACAGTAACAGTATTCTATAGAATTTTTGTCACATGGTACATCATAGTATAATTGTATTGTTTGTTACATTGCAAATAAATTGAACTAAACACAAAAAATGCAAGATGCAGAGTTACAATTGAGTAATCTATATTTTTTTTATTTTTCTAGGGTCTGAGGATCTTTTAAAATCCCACCTTTTCTTTTTAAATGACTTTTTTTTTAACATTCTGTATACATCGCACAAAGATAGCCAAACAGCGGATTTTTATGCATTTCTGCATTGTGCATTAATTTTACAGTGCGAGAGTGTAACATGAAAAAATATATAAAACGTCAGTCCTTCCTGTGACATTTTCCACGTAAAACGATTCTTTTTGCTAATTCTTTTTGCATCACGATTTTCAAAAATGTGAATTTGCATAAAAACCAGCAATGTCTAATAGACGCTAATTTCATTTCATTTACCAGGTCACTTCATCCATCAACCTTAAGTACTTGCACTGGCAATTGATTGCGTACCATAACGAGTGACCAAACCGTGTACAATAATTCGTCGCTTTCTTTTTGAACTCGTCGGTATGATATCACTGGATAGAAATTATTGAGAAGTAATAAATTTATTATTTGTTATTATTTTTGCCTGGGTTATATTTAAATATACTTAAAACTGAGAAAATATTGCAATTTTGGAACAAAAAATTCTCGACGTGCGTGGAACGGTCATTCCGGCGCAAGAGGTTAAGAGTACAATGTGAGTTTCAAAAAGACTTCAACACTCAATTTCTCTCCAAAAATACCAATTCCGCAAAAACTTAATAATCCGACATCGTCAACGTCCGTTCTATCTTTGAAAATCCCGACTCGATGACGAATAAATTCCTCTAATATCCTGCCATCGTCTTCATCCATCTGACCCATTCTACTAATAATGAAAAAAATCCTCCGATATTCTGTTATATTCTATTACCACAGCAAATAAGAAGCCAATTTTTCGTAAATTTCGATATTTTAGCAATTTTCCTCATAAAATTACACGTCGACCCAAAACCATACATCCATTCATTCGCCGAATGAAACGACTTCCACCGGTCGCCTTAATCCCCCAAGACGAGTTTTCCAGGATCGCGATAGCAAGAGAGCGGAGCTGACGCAGGTCAGGTTAGACCTGAAGGAGTAAAAACGGTAAAGACTCTAGCTGACCGCGGCCGCGCGCGGTTTCATAACGTCGAGAACCATCTGCGCGATGGCCACGGAAAGCCAGGGTCAGAGGCCTGGTCGAAAGATTATTGGGCAACAGTTCACGGAACGTATAGCAACCAGCCAGCCATCGGCTAGGTAGAAGGCCCCGGTTGTTTCCGGTGAGGCCACGGAAACAACACAGAAAGCAGCCAGAGCAAGTATTGATTCGAGAGAAGCGAACAATGAGCGACAGCCCGATGGTGTGTTGTGTATCCATTAATATTTTCCGGCTTTTCGATATCGAGAGACTGTCGAAAATTCGCGGACGTTGGCAAATGAGCGTTCCAGATGAAAATCACCCGGTAGTAGCAAAGGGGTAGAGAAGGATGAAAAGGCCACAGGACGAGGAGGAAAATGAGGAACGAGTATTCTCCCCGATTTCTTCATTTTCTTTTCTGCTACTTCTCCTGTTATTTTTCCCTCTTTCCTTTCCTTTTCTTTCTTGGTTTTGTTTTTCGAGCGAAGGTAAAGCACGAAGTATGTGTATAAGCGCGCGCGCGCGTGCATGCAGTTCATTTTGAGATTGCTGGTGTGTGCTATCTCACGGGGATTATTTTTTCTCGGCAAAAGGTTTATTATTTTCCCCTTTTGTCGCGGGAAATATTCGGCTGCTCCGGGTGCTTTTAATTTTGAAAACCGGTGGATGAGCGTTTTTTGGTCAGTGGAATTTTCTTCAACACTTTTGCTGGAAATTATTGCGAAAGTTTTATGAACAACTGTACGATTTTATACCGTGAAAGTATTAAGAATATTGCATTTTTTTTTTTTCAAATATACGACGTACCACGCACGTACGAAGAAAAAAGGAAAGAAGTGTACGCGTATACTGTAAATGTAACAATAAAAAGAGAAAAGAAAGAAAAGCCTTTCGTCTTTCATCGTTTTTACCAACTACAATCCCAGATTTTCTTTTCTCGCTTTCATGAGAATTTACAAATCGCTGGCGAATCATTTTCTGGCCTCGATTCGAAAATCTGTTCTTTCAGGGACAAGAGACCGCCGTTCCGTACAGTTTTTTTCATTGAGACGAAAAGCCATTCCACTCGTGCCAAACGAGCTTCGCGCCATTCGTTTATTGTTTATACACACGCGTGAATATCTTATGACTGTGACTACATTCCCGTTTCCCAGGACTTCCAACATTTCACGACTCCGTGAGTAATTAAGGTAGTGGCAATTAGAGACGTACTAGCCGAAATGAGTAATGAGTTTCAGCCGGCGGATGACACAGGTACATCTCAACTAAGAACACCAGCCACCGCGGGAATGCCAGCGGGATTAATGCACGGAAATTTTCTTTAACCTTTGTTTATTACCTTTCAAGGAATATTTCAATAAGACGCCTAACGTTTAAGTATTTGGAGAATTACTTTAGCGAATGCAATATTCGGATATCCCCAATATGAGAGTAATTTCGAATTTTTATGCTAATTGTTTTTTGTTTATATATATATATAGTTTTTAAATTTGTTTTCATACATAGATTAAGTTTTAAGTTTTAAGTTTGTTTAAATATATAGATTGTTGAATAAATGTTGCTGTGATCTTCAGCATTAAATTTTTATGCCAGTTGTTTCTTGTTTATATATATTTATTGTTTTCAAATTGTTAATTTATTATATGTATAATTAATTTATATATATAAATAGATATATTCGGAAATATTCTTTAATATGGAAAATATTCAGATTTCTCTAACAAAAAAAGTGATATTTTCAAAAGTTTGCATTCATAGAAACTGTTCTATTTCAAAATTTATTTCATTCCCCTTCACAAGCGTTCATGAATGCTTAATAGCGATCACAAAAGCGTAAGGAAAAGTCCCGTGAAATGTAAAACGTGAAACGTAATTCAGGAACATCTGTCACGGTGAGCTGCCAGATTTGTATTAAATTGAAATATACAACCGAAAACGGGCCGCGTTCTTCGGATAAAGCTAAATAAAAAACGTTGGAAAAACGTTCCGGGAGGATTCCGTCAACGAGCGCAAATCTACATTCGTTGTTCGATCCAGTCGTGAAATCTCGCGTGATGAACGAGCTTTCCGCGAAACCGGGGGAAAAAAAACTTCAGAAACTTGGGCGCATTCAGGCTGCAAACACGTTCTAACCGGTGAATAATGCGAACGGATCCCGGTAGTAATATGATTTATATTGCACCGGTGAAATATAGGTGATCCATCTGTGGAGGAAATTGGGACGTGTAGGGTGCAACTAGCGTCAATCTTTCGCGATCTCGTCCGTTCTCCACGCTCTGATAAATCATGCGTGAAAATCCTTGGGAATGATCGTGGATAATAATGCCAAGCGATGGCTACGAGTTCAACACGAAGAAGGTTGGGCGTTACTTCGACAACATATTTGTTATTTTCAAGACTGGCGATGAATACAACCACCTAAACAAAGTTGTGCAAATAAAATAATTTCTAAATTATTCGAATGAAACATTTGGATTTAATTTTTCTATTTATTTTATTTATTAATAGTATTTGAAAATGTATAAGTATTTCTATATTTCTATATTTTCAAATTGTTTAAATAAATTGTTTTAATAAAATAATTCAATAAAGATGTAAAAGTTAGTAAAGAATGTAAGCAGAATTATTTAAAAATAATACTCAACAAAATGATTGACTTCGTGGATGATGTTACCAATTGTAAGACGATAATATACGTATAATATACCAGTGATAATATACATATAAAAGAGATTCTCTTGTTCAATTATGTCATGTGCCTAAATAATATCAAAATTAGAAAATTAACAAGAACAGCCTTATCATGCTTACTCTCGATAGTTTTTAATTTTATCGCAACTTTTTCACGAAATTTAGAACAGCCTATATAAATTATTTTGACAAAAATATTCTTCCTTCTTCGATTTATAAAGTCGCTGATAAAAATTTTATTTATAAGAAATCAAAAGAAATTTAACAACACGAATATTATAATACATAATCAATATCTAATATTAATGCATCGGTATATAAAGATACAAATATCGGACAACCGTGCAACGATTATTATCAGTGTTAAATATTGATATATGTTTCTGTTCGATAGCTTTATAGGCCATTACAATTATTCACTTCGTGATGTCAAGAAAAGAGTTACACTTTTTTTTCAGAGAATATTAATACGCAACTGTTATTCATAGAATGATGTAATTATATTACTAATCTCTTACGCGAGCATATACGCGTATATTTAATAAATCTAACTCTCAATGTTACGCTACAAATATTAAGTAGAAGATCTTACTGATTCAAAAAAATTAATTCGGCTTGAGATTCGAACATTAGAAATAAATACCAAAGTTTTTCCTTTGACGAGTTGCTACTATTTTAATCATCTTCAACGATTATACATAATATACATAGAACAATACAGTTAATCCAATTTAAAAAATCTATACGTTACTTCAAAATTTAAAAGAATAGTAGAAACGTAAAATTTATTATTAGTAAAGAGAAAAATATCTACGAACAATTAAATTAAAAAGAAAAATAATGTAACAAAAATGAGGTAAAAAAAGAAGTTACGTTAGTACGTAGTGTGCAATGATTTTTTGAACTGATTGTACATAATTAGTTACATATAACGATAATTGCACATAATTGCAAGTAATTATATTAAAATGGCAGTTTCTGTCAATTCTTTCCACTTTAACAGATTTCAATCCTAAAAATACGACTTTTGCATTTCTTGCAAACATTTTAAGTTGGACATACAGAACGATTTTTATTGCTCTTTTAAATATTCCTCTTTATAGAAAAATATCTGTGTATTCCCAAGTTACACAATTCTGCAGTCCTTTTAATAAAAAAAATTGTAGTATGAAAATTTTTCGCCTTTTTGTGGTAATTTTAACGTGGTACGACATTTAAAAAAAAAGAACTGTTCGTCTTTTCTGAAAGTAGTCATAATGAGTTAACCGGTTTCAACGCCATAGTTGGTGACGTGTTGTCCATGCTTTTACTCGTAAATCTGCTGCTTTGTGGTTGCACACTTCGCCAGTAAATTATTATATAAAACTATTGGCTGACGTGCAACAATTTCAATATAGTAATTGCAGAGTTAAAAGATATCTTAATCTTGAAATAACTTCAATACGAATATTTCTTTCGCAGAAACAAAAGTTAGAAGGTTTCAAAAATAATGAAATAGTACGTTTAAACAGTTTCAATATGAAATATTGAAGTCTACGATACGAGAAAGTAAAAATAAATTTTGCAGAAAAAGGAATACGCAAAGTTAAATTCAAGATTTCACATCAAATCAATTTAATCAAGATAGAAATGAATTTCAAGAGAAAAAAAAGTCCGGGGAAAAGCAAATTCAATTAATCCTCACAGAAGACTTTACTTTACTTCGTTGAACAAAAGCATTAAGTAAAAAACGTTACGTTTATATAATGTATAATAAAATAATATATAATTACTACATTACAATTATATAAATTATATATAATCTAATACATAATTCTATAAAGTATTTTGCAAATTAACGAAAAAGGGACGAACCCGAATTGATTTAAATTCAAGATTTCCCGAGACCAATAATTTTCGGTAGAAAATATAAATTGAAGGGAATTAAATGCTGTTAAAAATTCACGAAAACTTAAAAGCCAACCTGAATCAATGAGATTCTACCAATATACCGAATCCGAAATATAATCAACAATAGATAAATTTCAACTGGAGAAATACGTAAGGATTAAATTAAAGATTCAGAAAAATCGAGTCTAAATAGATTTATGCTCTTCGAATTCTTTAATAATTCACGCGAAATTCCACACTGAATCAAGTCGAACAGATTCCAACCACAACGAAACCTCGAGACAATTGAATTCAATTAACCCCTCGAGTTATCTTTGAGTTAAAGAAAAACCTCTTAATAAATCATCAAAATATAATTCAATTAAATTAACAAGAGTTATTTATGTAGGATTCTTTTCCCTGCAGTTCTACCGTGTATTTGTCTAAAGATAAGTATTGACGCGATATCATTCGATAACATTCCAGTATTTATGCCGCAATTTTGTTTTAAATTCCACTTAAAAGAAGAAGAGTATCTTCACTTTGTCATCTGCTGCACAATGTAAAAACATCCTAGAATAAAATGAATGACACGTTTCGATAGTAAACTTCAAGTTTTGAAATGATCCCAAGTTCATTGTTGCACGATTTCTTTGTACAAAATTATAACAATTTCAATGTTTAGTGTCCGAATATTAATCGGATGTCAATATACGAAAGAATATTTCGCAATTTTCCTAACATTCCGCCATTTGCAGATCTGGCGCCGGAATTACACACTACGTGTGTCAATACGTACTTTTTGACTCTCGAATTTTTATACTTCTTCTACGTCAAACGGGTTCAAATTCGTCCTTCTTTCTCAAAATTTTTCGCCAAAATTCAAGCTCGAATCAAGATAGATTAATTGATGGAACAGAAAGAGAAGTAGAGAGAAGGAGAAAGAAGAGAGAAGAAGAAAGCTCGAAGAATATAAAACTGGTTCGTTGAACCGAGCGCGTCGCACGGGGTTGCTCTACTCCAACAGATTTCAGTTTAACGATCCATGGCGACGCTTACGTGGCCATCTGCCTTATACTTCGTCTGGAATACCTCTCTGCTCGCCGTTCTACCTGGCAATTGGTGTCGTTCTCACAGACATCGACGATACTCTCTCCATGGACACCGATCGTTTATGCCGTGGACATATAGCGAATAGTTGGCCATCTTGCTTTTGCTATTGCTTCACGGAGATGTGGTGGAAATACAGAAAACAGCTGCTCCAAGACACGGAAATAACGGTATTCTACGAACAACTATTTTCCTTATACTTTGCGTCGGACGAAAGTGGAAAAAGCGAAGAATATGCATAAAGAATATAATAACTTCATTTTCGAGGAATTTAATACTACTTAATAGATTAATAAATAATAAACAGTATAATATATTGTATGTAATAAACAATAAGCAATATAATTTAATATTAATATTAATAATTAGTAATTAATATTAATCATAAACAATATAATTTAATATTGCTAGTTTAACAATAGAATTATCAAACATGTTCTTAATTTTTTATAGAAATTCTATATTTATAGATTATAGAATGAATTTTTGGAGATTCGAAAGTAGTTTGTCGTAAAATACAGAAGTCAATTTGCGTTCTCTTTGTATCGTAGACGTTTTCTTGTTTCTTGTATTTTACTTTTTCTGACCGAATTTTATGCTTTAATTGCATATCAATATTGAATTACTTTTCTGTTTCTTCGTTGTCAAATACGAATCGTTTCGGACTTATATAAAAATTATGAAATCATCTCGAGAAGAAAGGCTCAAACATAAAAGATTTAGAAACGACTTGATTCTTGTGAATTTCGGCCGAGCCTTCAGATTTTTTTTTCACCAGAAATTTCAGACATTCAAAAATACTTGCACCAACATATGCTAAATGACGTATCTCTTTTCTCCTTCTCTATTCAAATTTATTTAATTTGTAAAATTAATTCCGGAGAGTAAATCTGAGAAAAATTCTTATTTAATTCTTATATTTTTCTTTATTTTCATTAACAGGTTGACTGCTACGATGATTGTTAATGACCGTCGTTTCTATCTCTATAAATATTTTAGACTATTCAAAATGAGATAAATATCGTTAACGAAAAATTTTAAATGACACGAATAATTAGATAATATTATAAAACGGAAAATGCGTTTTCGTTGTACTTTACTGCAATATACTTTACTGCAATATAATATTTTATTTAATTATATTATTATAGAAATATCAAGTATTTTGTGTAAGTTTCGTATAGCAGTTAACGTGTTAAAAATCAAAATTAAAAAACATTCCCATCGGCGATGCTCGAGACAATTAAAAAAGATATACACGAGAGTCTCCAATAAATGTATTTAAAATTTCTCGCGTTAAAATTAGCCAATTACCCTCTCTTTCTTTGTTGAAATTATTCGCGTCGGTTATCCGCATATTTCGGCCGAGAACGTTCCAGTCTCGACTTATTTTTAAAAAAAAGGATTCTCACCGACCGTTCCAAGCTCCCATAAACGTTCCCAGAGACCTTTGAATAACGTTATTTCGCACCAACCAAATTTTTTTTCCTTTTTCAATTCCGACACGAGCTGTGCTGTCACAATGGAATAGGCCTTTTTATGAAAAATTACGTCTTTCCATCACGAAATACGTTGTTACACGCGATAAAAATACGTCGAATTATTTCGAAAATAATGAATTCATTAACATATTACCTTATTTAAATAGACGTCATTTGAAATATGAATATCAGGTTATTTGAATAATAATTTTTTTCTACATTATTATTCGTCCGTTATTTTTTACTTTGTACTCGGATAAACTTTTATTCAAGTAATTTCTTGTACACTTTCTGATTCTTGTACGTCAATTTTTGTCAACTTTCAGACGATTTTATGTCGGATCATTTATTGTTTTATTTGAATATGATCAAATCAACTCACGCTAAATGAAGTGTCCTTGCTTTTTCCATTATTTTTAAAACGACAATAACAAATTGGTCTTCGAAATAACTCATTATTTCAAATTGTCATTTTCTATTTTATTCCGAATAAAACGTGGATTTATACACAAGCGTGGATAATAATTCAAAATCATTCAAGTCGATAAAAAAGGAATCGTAAAAAAATCTCGCAACTAATAAATAATTCACGAACGTAGTAAAATAAGTCAACTTAAAAAAAAAATCGCCAGAAATTTCACCAAAGGCGGAGATGGTTAAATTTACTTGATAACTTTCACATTTCATAAACTCTCAAGTTTTAGTCTCTTCCCCTATCCCCTGCTGTCTTGAAGAATTTTCGACCGTGTAATAACGATAAATTTAATCAATATAACGGACTGACTCGCCACGATCGCAATTTCTCGCTTTTTCAACTTCGCGAACGTTGGCCACCGTCCGCGTCATGCGACGGTTATTGGAGAGCGGAAAAAACACTGGCCGTAGTGCGCGAAGTTGCGAGGAAAACTTTTCCACGATCGGGACTGGAACTCACTCTCTACCGAGGCGAAGAAGTTTCAACAATAGAGTAAAACGTCTCGATCAAGATACACTCTGTCCAAACATTTTCTTCGCCCGCAAGTTGGTTCAATACACGAATTGTCGAGGTATTAACACTAGAACTACTGACGAAAAAGTATAATATTTATAGCAAAGAAATTCAAACGCAAGGTACAAGAGAAACGTTAACGTCTTGCGCTGGAATGACGTGACACGCACGTCGAGAATTTTTTGTCCCAAATTGCAACATTTTCTGAGTTTTAAGTATTTTTAAATGTAACCCAGGCAAAACAAATAAGTTTACTTCTTAATTTCTATCTAGTGATATCATACCGACGAGTTCAAAAGAAAAAGAAAGCGACGAATTATTGTATACGGTTCGGTCACTCGTTATGGTCCGTGAACCAGTTGCCAGCGCAAGGGGTTAATAATATAATACAACAAAGGATACAAGCTTCTATTAATATATTTTATTAAAAGTCACTCGAGTATAAAATATACTGCTGTAAATATGTAAAATTTCTGTAGAAAGTTAGAAATTAGTCATTTTGACCATTTTGTGTTAAGCCTCCATTTTCTTATATGCAAAAGTGGGGAGGCAAGCGAGCGAGAGCGAGCGAGCGAGCGAGAGAGAGAGAGAGAGAGAGAGAGAGAGAGAGAGAGAGAGAGAGAGAGAGAGAATAAAATAGAGTAAGGAAACGAGCAAAGAAATGAAGCATGTTAATAACACGAGTATGCGGCGCAGATATAAAAGAACGTATTGTATGTTAAACGTCGCACAAATTGACATGTATGATGATAACGAAGTCTTTGCGGCTCGAAACGGATGAATAATTTTTGCCAGACCACCGGGAAGAAAATTTTAAATATAATAAAAGAGGATCACACGAGAAAGACGTAATAGCTTTCTCGTTAATTTTTTCGGATTTTAATGTTACTTTACGTTTATACGACGAAGTTGAAAATGAAAATAATTCATTAGGTTAAAACACATGTAAAGTAGCTTGTAAAGTACTTAAAAGTAGCTTGTAAAAAACGGAAAAATTCAAATAAGCAGCATTTTAGGATCTCTGATATTTTCCATATTATGACAGGCGTATTATGTTTAAAATTATACGGAGAATGAAATGACGCCTGTTCCAACTTTGAAATCAAATAAGAAATCAATTGTGATAACAACACAGTGGCTTTCAAAATTACCCTCCTGTAAAACTTTTGTGATTTTTATATGGCATCCGTTACATATAAATGTAAATTTTTACCATGATATATTATCTACACTACATATTTTATTGTATACATTTATTAGTAATATTTATAATCTACATATATATATTATTTACACATATAAAATAGTGTACTTGTATATATATATATATATATATATATATATATATATATATATATACACTATTATATTTATATATGTATTATTTTATATGTATAAAGTACATATGAACTATAAATAGTACAAATAAACTATAAATAACAATATAGTTATAAATAAATAAAAATACATTCTATATTTTTAATTCATCGATATTCCGTTTCAATATAACATCCCAATTTTCTGTCATTCTTGACATTTTTATTAATGCGCGTAGACATGGAAATGAAAAATATTTAAGAAATATGAAATATGAAATGTATTTCCCTGTTTTCGAGCAAATAAAACCATGACACCAGTAAATATTAAAATTCAACGAGCGATATTAATAAAAGCGTATCGGCGTGCCGTATAATCGACAATTAAATTGAACGTAACACGGCTCACGATATTATTTTTCACTCGATATCACGCGCATGGATATATATCGGTAAATATATCTGCAAAGCTCGGAACGATGGCGCGATATTCCAATTTGCAAGTTCAACGTATGTACATATGTAACAAAAAAGGATCGCAGAAAAGTCGCAATTGTTTCCCACGGTTGGGAATTTCTTTTTACCATCGTGGCAATATTTTAAACTCGTTTCGCACCGTACGTTATTGTGTTCTTTACACCTTGTGTGCACGTGTAACACAATCGTCCGTATATACCGTAACTCGAAAGTTGTGGATCAGCTAAACTTTCTTCCTACGAATCGCGTTGGCACCGTTGTTACTCGCAATCGAGCGTGATTTCACAACCGAATGTTGCATAAACAAGTTATTGCATATATAATGACAATTGCGTAGATAAGATCTACCCTTTATTTCTCTTTCTCTTTTCGATGTTCGCTCGCGTTAAAAATGATTATATATATATATATAATACGATAAATTGAATCGATACGGTTTTTTATAATTGTAATATATAATATAATACACGTAATATATAATTGTAATACATAATTGTAACAGGGTAGTATTTAAGTATTTTGTAATACATAATTGTAACAGGCTGTTATTTTTCGAGTTATAAAGAAAGTTTGTTAAGATAAATTATTCAATATTCCTTTGTCCATTTTTTTTTTTTTTTTTTTTATGGAATCATACAATTTTTGATTGAGGCAATTCAATATTTTATATAAAAAAAAATTTATATCTAGAAAAATTATTAGACAGTAGATGCTTTAACTTTTATAAAACCTGAAAGACAAGGACGTTATGAACTCTAGAATCTCTTATCTTTTCTCGTGTTTCGCACGACAAATTTTAGGTTATCTTTCAAACTACAAGAACATACACGAGTTGTTGCTCAACATACATGATACTCGATAATTTTCGATTTCGAATGTCGAACTACATCGATAAATGGCACAAAGAATATACAATTCCATTCAAAAAAAGTAGAGATGACTTTAAAATCTTCGAAACATCACCGTCTACAATAAAATTATTACTGCCTTCTCTGTGCAAAATAACTCATTTAACAAACCTTCCCCCGCATCTCCAAAAACAACAGAAATATTCAAAATTGTTAACCCATCCTGTATAATACAGGATATTTGTATAAATCTAAATAAAACTAACATTTTCGTACATGTTGTTTTGTCATAGTTAAAAGTGCGTATCAATCAGCACTGATCCTATACTTCACGTGACACCGTGTACGTGGACCGCCTTAGGCGTTAAAACATTTCAACAGTGCCTTGGCAACATGCGTTTCTAGCCCATACGGTTACTACGGGCCGCGAAATTTATTTCATCCATTTGCCACAACGTCCATTGACAACTTTTAACGAAACCACAAAAGCGCTCGAACTATTTCGCACGCTATAAAAATTCATGGCTTCGTTAATTCACGACGCGGCATCTCTCAACGCGTCAGATGGTTCGACTTTCAATTAAAAGAAAAAAAGAAAAAACGATAATCGACGAAACTATAATAATTATCTTTCACAGTATGATAAAAAATATATATATAAAAACGCGTAAAGTATTCACAGTATATGTAAATGTTCATAAAAAAATTAATCGCCATTTACATTCTATTTCCGTAATAATGTTCATAAAAATACAAATTTGTATAAATACCCAATTATCAAGAATCAAAATCAAAATCGTAAATGAATATTTGTTAAATATAATTGTATAATAAATAAGTTGAAATAAAATTTACTCCGATACTATTCCAGAATTTTCGATCTTTTCACTGAGCCTTCTTTATTCGGTGCAATTTTCTAAATCATTCAGAAAATTCACGGAACTCGTACGAAACTCTGAAAATTTCTACTTTCTTTCTTCTTCATTTGCATATATCTGTACACGTCAGCCACAAAACGAGTGTTGTGTAATAAAAAAAGGATAGCGTTCATAATCTATACAAGAGTACTACTGAATCCTTTCGAGGAAACTTTAATTAGTTTTGGTTAAATATAAGGAGTGACTTAAACAACGATGGGGTACAAAGAAATAGTATTTATAGGATCCAAATTAAATCAGGCCACCGTTTGAGCCGGAGCTGTTTAAATATAATACCACGAGAAAGCGAACTTGGATCTTTTTCACGCTCGGCTTCGGACAAGCGCGATCGATCACGGTCAATTTTGTCCTTTGTTTAAATTTCATTCGTATCAATTCAACCCGGGAATTATTTCCAGCCACTTCGACCCTTCCATTTATCCAATCCCAGCTCAGATCTCAAATAAAAGAAGATCCTTTTTAGACTAGACGTCTCCGTAGGAATCTCAAAAAATTCAATACTAAAACCATTTGAGAAGAGATATATTGGTGAAAGTTTGACAAGACTTGTTAATCTGTTAAAAACTAAGTAATAATTTATCGCGATATTATAAATAGTTCAAATGCTTTAAATTTCTATAATAAAAATTATAGAATCTATATGGAGGACACACATCTAAATAGTAAAAAAATATTAAATATTTATTGTTAGATTAATTCTATTGATTCTATTAATTAAATATTAATTCATAGCCGTGGCATTAAAAAATAACGAAACATATTCAAAGTCCATTTTCTTGAAAACGAAGCTTCAAACGAAAAAATTTTATCCAACATTTTCTACTTATTTTCGCACATGGGATAACCTTCTGTTAATTATCCTTCTCTGTCGCGTGTAGAACTAGCTAAATTCAACTATACTTTACACGAATTAAAGATAAATTCTCAAATCAACAAATTTTATTTTACAATTCTTTTTTATTTCTCCATAAAGAGTCATGTCGTGCCCGCTTTTATTGTTGATTGTAAGATTGTCCTATTATCAAATGAAATTTTATTTTTCATCAAGTAAACGCGTTAATCACGGCTATTCTTTGAAATCACATGAAAATGTCCAATTTGCACACCCGGTATATACAGGATAGAGCCGTGCGGCACACAAGCCACGTCCGGCTGCCAGTGACAATACTGTATATTGCTTTTCCGCGACGAGTCGCTAGGATGGACGATTTCCACGACGATTTGCAAGAGAAGTCATTAGGACGGTCATCAATCAAGCACCAAAATGGTTACTACGATCCGCACGAATGTCGCTTGTGACAATACAAACTCATCCCCGTTTACTGAACGCAGGTATGATCAAAGTCAGAAAAAAATCACGCTTCTGCGTGAAATAAATTAATCGTTATTAATTTATAAATATTTCGTTATTAAGTTATAA
Organism: Melipona beecheii; assembly: GCA_032399605.1. Classification (NCBI taxonomy): domain Eukaryota; kingdom Metazoa; phylum Arthropoda; class Insecta; order Hymenoptera; family Apidae; genus Melipona; species Melipona beecheii. The sequence goes on from JAUCMO010000101.1 coordinate 2,499,538, forward strand.
ATTTCAGTGAAAAATTAATTAATAATTAAATTAATTTATAAATATTCCATTATTAAGTTATAAATTATTTCGGTGAAAAAAAAGAGCGATAAATCTGTAGTTTAGCAACTTTTCCAAATCTCGGCTTTCAACGTTTTTCAACAAAATAAAAATAAACGCTAGATCTTATAGATATTTCCCAATATGTAAGATAGAAGCCGGAACAAAACGAAAAGAAACCGAAAGTTTAGCGAAATGGACAAAATTGGACAAAGCAGGTTTAATTATTAAAAAATTAAAAAAATTAAAAAATTTACTAAAAAAAAAAAGTGATAACGCGAAGTGAATTTACTTTGACGTTTTTGCCGCTTTTATGTCTAAAGGAAAAAAGGAAAAGTTTCAGAAAAAAGTAGTTTTTTTCAATTTAAAGAACGGTGCAGAAAAATTTAATAACTTCCCGCTGCAGAACTTTTTATTGAGGATACTTGACAAAGTATAAAGCGATTTATACTTTAAAAAGTAACCATTCCACTTAACGAAATAGTTTTTACTTCAAAACACGTAAAACAGTTCTCAAGTGAGAATTTGGAATTATTTCCATTTAAAAAGGAAGTTATTCCGTTTATAAAAGTGGCCGATTCATTCAAAAAAGAATGAACTAGTTCTCACTTCGTCTTCGAAGTGTAAAAAAAGATAATTTTTTATTTTCTCGTTGTGTTCATAGAGCTTGTACCATTTTTAAATTAGTTTTTTAAATTTTCTAACGCACCTAGCGAAAAATTTGTTCCATTCCCTCAAAAATAAAAATTTTTCTAATTTCTCAGCGACAAAAATTACCCGTAGGTTTGAATGAATTTGCAAATTTCGTCGAAGGAAAAAGTCAAAAGAAGTCTTTGTTAGTTTATAATTTTCCAGACTGCTCTGTGAATTCTGTGCATACATTTTTCACATCCAAATGAAATTTTAAGCTACGCGAAATGAATCGTGCCAACATTCGCTTCTTTAGACATAACTCATGGTTGGCAAAGGCTGAAAACTTGCCTCGCATATTCCGTACACGTTACTCAAGTTCAAGCGAATCTCGAAGTTCATTTCTCACGACCAGCAGAGTTCTACAACGTTCTCATTCTATTCAATTCCCCGAACTCAATTTTCTTAAATTTACGGCTGATCATCATCTAATATGCTTGAATCACTTCGTGTATCTATTACGCGCGTCCAATTCGTAAGCAGTATATTTTTCCCAGAAGAAACATAAGCAATCACTTTTCTAGACACGTGTCGAAATACCCTATAAATATGGGCATTAAATATAACAATATCTACATCAAGGAAAATATAGCACTAGATTATAGATAGTCAAACAGAGAAGAAAACAGAAAAATTAAATTCTAAATCAACGACAACGAGTTTATTGTTTAATTAAATTTTTTCTTTTATTTTTTCTTAAGCCTTTTAGAAAAAGTTGTACCTAAACGAAAACTTAAATTGATGTGCATATATGCAACAGTTAAGGTAAGGTTTGAGGGAAAAAATTCTGTAAAAATATATGTATACTAGGTTAGGTTTATTTCTTAATTAAAACTTCTTTCCGAGTTTCTGTAAAAAATTATATGTAATTGTTAGATATTAGTGTAAAATTATAGTGTAAAAATTATACATATATGTAACAATTACGTATAATTTTTTACAGAAACTCGAAAAGAAATTTTAATTAAGAAATAAACCTAATCTAAATAACCTAATCTAAACCTAATATATTTCTAAGAAATAGAACGAGTCAATTCAAAAAATTGGCGTTGGACATAACTTCGTTTCGGTTCGCATGACTTTTTTTCAAGCCATTCCTGTCTTTTTCTCCTTTTTTCTTAACTAGATTTGATATTGAGAAGTAAAGAAGAAATAAACGTTGCGGAACAAAATATGCACGGCTTTCGTTGTTTATCGCATCCATTCCGTCCGCGGGATTCTAACTTAATTTATGAATTTATTATGGGACTGCGACGAGGGAAGCTAATTATTATGTAAATGGGTAGAATAAACGACAAAATAAAGTATTATTAACGCGTTACACGAGTCTACTAACACTGGTTACGCTAAACACATATCATATCGTTGCAGAAAAAGAAAATATTATAATAATTATAAAAATATAAATATTTAATAATTAAAATATAAATATTGTAGAAATATATTATAAAAATTAGCTGTACTTTTTATTATTATTACATCATTAGAATCTTTATTATTCTTCAGGTTTCAAAGCACAAAACTGTAATATGCGATCGATAAAAATGTACATCAACCGATAAAAGACTATGTTCCTCTTTATTGTTCGCCATTGAGAGGCGACTTTATAGCAAAAATTTTACGCAATCGAAAATTCAATGAAGACACCAATAGATATTTTCTTTTTTTATATTTTGCTACTGTAACATCGAGTCTTGACGTCTTGACGAGTCATGAATATTCGTTTAATCCCGTCACGTAACAAAATTAAAATAAAATGCAATATTAAATGCAAAATTAAATTAAAACTAAATATTCTGAAATTAAGTAACACACCGGCTGAGAGTTGAAAATCTTGACGAGTAATTTTATTCGCGGAATTCTGAAACATTTTAAAAAATGTTTGTAAAATTAAAAATTTTATTTTACGACGTAGTTAGTCATTTAAAACTTCGTTTATGAGAAAAATGAGTTTGAAAATTCATCGTATATGTATATTAAAATTTGATAAACTGGACAAAAAGTGAACGATTAACAAGAAGTTTTTCTATCGCAAAGATAAGTAATAAATTGAAAAACAGTAGAATAAAATATTTTTATTTTTAATTTTCGTCTCTGAGAAAATTAAATTTGAAAATTTGTAAATTTTCAAACGCACCAAACTAATTCTTAACTAAATATATTCAAAATATATTTTTTCCTGAGAATAAAAGCTTAAATATATTATTCTACATTTATCGTTTATTTATGCATAACATAAACAACAACAATAATGTCGTTTATTTATTATACATCTGTCGATTATTCAGATATACTTGACAAATTTTCAAACTCGATTTCCTTGGAAACAATGTCTTAAATGAAAATACATTTTTTTTTCTTTCCCCTTCTTTTATAATTTTATAATTTTGTAATGATCTTTACTTCCCGAAACATATAACACCAAAACAAACTTGAATATTCCGGAATTAAGTAGTCCAATCAAAATTGTGGAACTTAACTGACTTACACCCCAAAAACGTCAGTCAAACGATAAAAAGATACGGTGAAACCTTACTCGCTAACTTCGCTAAGAAAGATGAAACGAAATGAAGCTTCGTGGCATCACCATCTCACAATCTGTGCCAAAAAATTAAAAAAGAACGGTCGCGGAATTTCATCGAAATCGATGAGGCAGTAAGAATGGATTATCATCGGAAAAGACACGAAAATGCTCTATTAAGCTTGACAGCCCGAAGACAAAGTGAAAGAATCCGTGCCGTGTACTTGCCTCGTTATAATGTAATTAAGCGCCGCTTCACTTTCACCGTGCAAGTTCGAACCCTGTTACAGCAACTTCGCGAACCAGGATAAAAGCAGCACAAAAGCGTGGCTAATTAAGAGCACCGCTGTTCTCGTGCCACTTTTTCTTTTTTTTCTTTTTTTTTTTTTTTTTTTTTTTCTTCTTTTCCCCTCGACGAATTATATGTTCGGGGATCCTGCAATTCGACGTCGTCGTATAATCGGAATTCTCTGTTGCATCAATTAGTCTATTGTGACCCGTTTTTGCAATCAGTGTCACGTAAAAGGAATTGTCGAGGACTTTTCATTCATGTCTCGAGCTGCTACGCATGAATTGTATTATCCTATGATAATACAATTCACGTGTAATTAAACGCGAATTACAGTGTTAAAAATGAAAGTGGAATTTTCTTCAGTTATTGTATGTCATAATATCGACGAGAAATGTGAGTGGAATTCTTCAGAGAAAAGAATGCCAGCGGCATTACAAGCATTACAAAAAAAAAAAAAAACGCAGAATGTCACGCTTTAGAAAGGTTTAAATTTACGCGTCAATTAAATTGTAGAATGTTCATTAAAAATATGTACCAGGCAAATTTTATAGGTTCAAAAAAAAAAAAAAAGAAAAGATAGAAGAGGCGGTTCAATTTCATTCGTACATCGAAGTACGCGTAATGCGAGTCCACAAAAAGAGATTATTTGTATCTTCCGTTCGTGATTCTTTTTCATTCTCTATTTCTGTTAATGCTATAACTTGTATCGCACAGAATGTAACGATCAAAATTATATTCTACGTATATTTTTATTTTACCAGAAATATCACGCTTGTAGGTAATTGATACACGTGTGAAATAAAAAAGAAACAATATTACGAGAAGGAAAGTATAAATTTATATCGACATTACAACCTCGTTTATGTGAACACGTCAAAGGACAAGGACATTCAGATAATGGTTAATAGTGAGTTAAAAGGTTCACTTTCTCCATATCCCATTCTTATTTGTCTGGATAACAGTGAGAGGTAGTAGAACAATAAAAATCGACCAATGGTCTCGTTACGACCCCAGATACGTGGAGAAAAATTGTAGAATCTTTGAAGCAGAGTTTGAACTTCGTACTAACGACGAGATCTCGTCGGGAAGAATTCAATTCAGTTTCACTTCAAACCACAGATATAATTGAAGTTACGATGCCGGCAAAGAAAATAGAATTTTATCAAAAAAAATTTAGAGATTGAAAGATACTGTTAATTAATTTCCAACCCTTGATCCGATGCTGAGATTCTTTGTTTCCAATAAAAGTAATAAAACAAAAATTCTTGTCAAAAAAGAGAGGGAAAGTACATATGTAATATCCTAAATATTTCTTTGCCTCTGCAAAAAAATAGAAAATCAGCCTACAAAAAAAAAAAGAAAAAAAGAAAACAGTACAAAACTCCCATTCTTTTTATCCTTTTAAAGATTCCAAATATTTTAATAGCAACAGGGTAGTCACGACATTACCGTTACTGTAATGGAAACCGAAATTATCATGAAAATTTATAAAATTCGATTGTGACCTGCCTCCTCATTTGCCATTCGCATCTAGCATTGTTTGCCTCGCATTAAATTAAAATAGAAATTTTCCACTAAAAACTTCCTATCTAGATTAGTGTCTCTATTTACGTGATAAATAAATAAGCGGAAGCAATTTCAAATTTTAACGATCTGACGATTTGGAGAACAAAGCATAGATAGAAATTAGAATAGATTTCCACTATTAAAGTACTTTGGTATTGTAGTTTCCAATTTATGCTGCTTAGGTTCTTTGTACTTTTCCATCCTTAAATTTCCGATAAAAATTCTCGAATTATAATAAAAATACTATCAATCTTAATTTCAATACACAAATATATATATATATATATATATAGGGTGAGCCAAAAGTTTCTTCCCTACCTATCTTTTTCTTTTTTTAAATATTTAAAACATCGAAATATAAGAAAAAACTAATTTCGTTAATTTTAAATTAAATTTAAGTTCAAACATGATTTTTTTCATTATGTTTTAAAAATTATTTCCTTCAAATATTCAGAAAATATAATGAAAATTAAGAAAGATACATAACAAAAAAATTACGGATTTATTTTACCAGAAAGCGATTTTTGGCCCAGCCTATTACGTGAGCCTTGCTACATGTACTTATTTATTGAATATGTTATAAATTATCCAATTGATAACATCAAACATCCGTTAAAATAAACTACAATAAATATTCAAGCAAATTAGAACCTCAGTTACATACGTGCGAAAAATTGCAAAAAAAAAAAGAACCAGAGACGAATGATTAACGGTCGCACGACTGGAATTTTAATAATAAATCATCCTTCCGTCGTGTCGTTTTCCAGAATCGTCATTTTCCCTCTGCAAATTTCTCGATCCATCTTCTCCAACCTTCAACAGATACTTGACAGTTAACAACCGAAGAATTAAAGTAATCTAACTTCTTACGAAATTACGAATAATCTTATTTCAACGAGCAACGCTATCAGCGTATCATGATAATTTCGATAAAAACGAAACGAAGCAAAGAATGAAGAAGAAAAGAAACGAAGAGCGTCTAAAAACAAAAACACTCGCATTAACGCTTCGAAACCGACACCGTGTTAACGATTCAAGTTCTTAAAGCCAAGAAAACGAAAAAACATTCAATGTAAAATCACGACGACAAAGAAGATGTGCTTAACACACTTGGAACATGGCAGCGAGCAAAGTCGTTTGATACTAAACTAGAGAAATTCATCCCCGGAAATAAAATTCCCCGTTTCGTGTTTTGCGTCCGTGATAGTAAGCAGAAACGAATTCATTTTGACGAAGACCTGTATATTTAACGCTCGAATAAAATTGCTTCTCTGGTTAAACGATTTGCAGAAAACAATGTTTTCGTTCGTCGATATTGGATTCGAAGATTAATAGCAAACGAGCGACAGATTACAGATCGAGTTATTCGATTTTCGAACGATCGGATCGGTTTTTCGACGAAGCAACGAAGTTTTCACCGTTGATGAAGAATGGCCATTCCGGCGCGTTATTCGCGGCGAAACAACGAAATCAGAGAACACCGAACTACGGAGGGACCACGGAGGGAGATGATTTCGGAGCTTCCCCTCGAGCACATCAGCGCGACGCATATCGATCGAGCCGGCGAATTTACAGCCGGCTCGTATCTAGCGACGATTCGATGCGATGCGGGTGTTAAATGTTAATGGCCGTAGTCTGACGCGGCGAACGATTTTATTCCAACGATCGACAACGCGAACGACCCTGCTGAACGATAATTCCATATAGTAGAACAATCGCTGTTGCAACATTCGGATAACTTGAATGTAATCCGGGAAATTGTAACTCCGAACTCCGAAAGATTTGAAAACCTTCAAGAACACTTGATTCACTTGAAATTCCATAATTTTCTGCCTCTTAAAGTTATGTTAGGATATTGCAAATTCGTTATTAATTTTGCACGAAAGTGACATTAAGTATCGAATATAACATTGAATAAAAGCATTAACAATTTTTCCAATTATTCCAATATTTTCTAAATAAAAAAGATATTCCAATGTTACGTTCGTGACTCTATTAAAGACAATTTAATCATAGTCGGTTCAACATTCAAAGTATGTAAATGGAATAGAGAGTAAAGTATTCAGAATAAAAAATGCGAAATAAATTACGAATGTAATTAGAAATAAAATTCAATACCGTATCATCTACTTGATTTACTAGTAACACTGTGAATTTTTAATCTGTTCTACGAATGAATTTTACGTAATTAGATTTGTATAATTTATAAATCTGTTCTATCGCGATGCAATAATTAATACAGATTTATACAATTTATTCATAATTAATCGTCATCTTCGCATCGAGAAGCGAAAAAAACATCAAAGCGATACAACAATCAGTCGAGCAAAAACAACATTGTTAAACTTCATCTAAAATAAGCAGAAGTGTAAATGTTTAAGAACAACGAAATAACGCGAGTTGCGGGAGAAATCGCGAGCATTACGAAAGAAAAAAAGAAAGAGAAGAAAAAACAGAAATGCTTTTCCAATTTCTAGGTGCGGGAGAAGATTTTCGGCTTTTCGCGAAACGAGGTAATTTTAATTTGCAGAAATGGAGTCGCTTTTTAATCGAGCCGTTTAAAAACTTGCATTTCGTTCTGTTAAAAGCTGAGCAGTATTAAAATTTAAAAAAAAAAAAAAAAAAAAAAAAAAAAAGAGGAGGAAATAAAAAGAAAAATAAATGAGCTGTAGAGCGAAATAAATGTTTGACGAGTTCGTTACAACATAGAGTGAAAGAAAAAAAGAGAAAAGAAAATCGCACGAGCGTTTTCATTTTAACAATGAAACAGTTTGAACTGTAACGTTTACATCATGAATATTGGAAGGAAATACAATTAAAGATATTCGTCGTATAAGATCGACCGAGAGATAGTAGACGCGATCTGGTACTCTTCAACTAATTATTAGCATTGCACGAACGATTATTGTAAATCATTATTTTGACTGATAATGAGCGTGAGATGATAAGATCCGGCGATAGCGTTACAATAGCGAGTTTGCCGGATCTTGAAATCGAGAACTAAAGAAACAAACAACGATCGAAGGGGAGAGTTAAAATCGTCAAGCGACTTACTAATCTCTAATAAACAATACGAACTTTATACTGTAAAAGAGCAAAAAATGATAACAATAACTCGTTTATTCGCACATTACGTCCGTCTCTTTGTCCTATCAATATATTTATTCGATCGGCAAAAAAGTATCGTATCTGAAACGATGATTGCAATGTTATTTTTCAGGCAATAAATTCAAAGCAAATTTATTCTCTCCACTCCGCAACAGAATCTAATAAATATCACGTGCTAAACTAACATCATTTATTTTCTTACCTCACTAATATTTAGCTTTCTTAGAAGCTGAGTCACGACGCAGTGAAATACCAAATATACAACTGCAAAGAAAGTGTGTTTCTGAAGAGTTGCGAACACTTCGCGATGAACAACAGAATACTTATGATACAACTTATTTCATTGAAATATACATAACTGCGAGGAAACGTATGTTTTCGAGAAGTTACAAATTTGTGCCTGACCAAAAATTAATAAAATCGTGATTGAAAAATAATTATTGAAAAATAAAATGATCACTGTGAGGGCGAAGACAAACAAAAGTTTCCGCTATTAAAAAAATTCCTGAATTCTGAACTCTTCGAAAGTCGAAAAATTTTTTCTTGCTACCTCTCAGAAGATGTAACATTTGGAAACATCTGTCAGAAGTCTAGAAAGCATCAATCTACGTATTTTCATAAATAAATGCAACATGATCGAAACAAGGAGAAAATTGCATTGCACAACATCCTCATCGCCGGAAACTTACTTTTGTAATCCTAGACAATATGCTATATTCTCAAAATTTTTCACGTTAATTAAAGTCTTGCTCGTGTCCACGTCGAGGACACAGAACGTTAAAGGAAAAAACAAGAAAAAATAAATAAAAAAAAGAAAGAAATACAAATCCGAAACATCTGACTTAAAGCTTAAAGCAAGTAATTGGCGTACAAGCTCTTTTTTTTATTTATTATTATCGAAAATTATCTCGCTTTTAACGTCTCGATACGATCTTCATTTTCAACTTTTGCTTTTTTGCTTTATATAGAGGGTGTACGCGTTAAGTTTTATCACCAGTTTTTAGGTAGTGCAATTAAAAAATGTTTCAGACAAAATTTTGTTATTAATTTTTTTAGTATTCGATGGGCTACATATTCCCATATTCTTAAATCTCAAAAAATGCTTTTTACGTAAATGATCATCTTGACTTTTTTTTAAGTGGCACCATATGTTTTTGATATCATAGGATTGTTGCTGATGTGACTTTGGAAATCGTTCTTTGTATGATCTTACTGCCTTGTGTGCACTTTTTCCACATTCATTGAAAACAGATAGCATATCACATCTTTTTGTATTTGAAAACTTACTTATTCTGAAAGAATAAATCGTAATACGCTAAACTACGACCAAAGCAATACTACCAATAAGCTGATTAGACTGATGACTGACGACTTTGGAAAGATAAATAGATACATAATATGGTAAGCGAAGAAAGTAAACATAGACGGCGTAATTATAGCGGCAACAAAAAGTCTAATACACGGAGCTCTGTATCATAGTTTAAGGTCATTTCAAAGTCACAGTATAATACACTTAAATTCGCCTCGACATCAGTAACAATCCTATGATATCAAAAACATATGGTGCTATTTAAAAAAGATAAGGTGATTTAAGACTATGAGAACATGTAGCCTACCAAATACTAAAAAAATTTTAACTGCACTACGAGAAGTACCTAAAAACTGGTGACAAAACTTAATGCATACACCCTGTGTATTATATACATATACATATATATATATATATATATTTCGTTTTTGATTTTAATTTATTTCTTTTTTGACAACAAATTCTATTTTTGTGTCTAAATATCAATCGACTGAATTTATCAACGACAATTGGAATGATTTATCGTAGCTTACAACGAACAATAACTTTAGATTTTACGAAAGGCAAAGGTTTTTATATAACAAGAACTCGATGAATGGAAAATATTTTATCGTAAAAAGTTACTCCGTTTGATACTCTCTATATTTCTTCGTTTTCGTCGCAAACTACGTTTTAAAATATCACAAACACTCAAATTTACTAAATTTATTGTGAATATTAACATTAAAATATCACAGACTTCTAATTTCTAACGAAAGTATATCAAAAGTTGAAATTTTTGTTAATAAATATATCAATTTCTATAAAGTACTTTATATTATAAAAAATTTTCTTCGACATTTTAGTCCCAATTTCAAGTTTCATTTTTCTTAAAACGTTTCCATATAAGACGTGTTTTAAGTTAATCATAATCTGAAGAGAATCTACGTCTTGAATAATATTTTTACATCGTCATGTTGTGCTAATGAATTTTTTCAAGTTACTAAACGTTCTTTACATACAACAAAAAATTAGAAGATCTGCATTTCCACATCTCCAACATTCTACCACTCCTTATATAAGAAAAATATACATATTTGAATAATATCTTTACATCATTCTTCTGATCATAAGTACATAGAGAAATATGCAAATCTGCAACATTTCGTTTTTTCTTGTAAATGGAACTCTACATAATAAAAAATAACAAAGCTATCGTTACATCAAACAATCAAATCATAAAAGTGACTTTTTTCTGATGTAAATCCCAAAGAATATGAAGAACTTGCACTATTATTACTCACTCCTCTTTCTGAAGCTAATTTCAACCAGAATTTCAACGACAAATTGAAGACTGCGTAATAATAAAGACAATCCAAATATTAACATAATATAACATAATACAACAATTTATTGAACGAGAAAGAAAGATATAAATTTCGTATTCAAAATTGCAAAAGTTTATTATACGATCGATATTTACCGTGAATTTAAATTTTTATTAGTTTTAAATAAATGACGCAAATGACTGGAAAGCGAAGCTTCATTGCAACTCTGCGTCATCAAATGCTTTTACGAAATTGAACTGCACTAAACATAGTATGTATATTGAAACAAAAGAAGAAACTGTGAAGAGATACTGAAAATATTAAACATCTTTTGTAAAAAAGAATATCCAATATTAAAATATTATCATCAATATGATCGCATTAAATACAACCCGTTCTATGAAAAATCTCGTCGATGCAGATTTCCGGGCAGAGACGTTCGTACGATATCTCGAATTTCGTGACAAGATCCATCGACCGAGACGAAAACGTGTTATTAGCGTCGCGATGATACACTTACGTAATGGAAAAAGCGCCGAAACGCGAACAGCGTGGTTCCTTTTTATTATGCCTCATGCTCAGGCTAATGCACATATATACGCACGGTCATCGATCACGCGCGCGCAGCTTTGCCAGAAAAATGTAAATTCGTTCGACCGCGGCCAGGAGCTTCTTCGAGAGACGCGAAAAAAGTTCGAGTGAGAAATACCAAGATTGAACGAGTCCAGAAGTTGAAGAAAATGTCGTTTCGGATTGATTGAAAATTGTATCAATATTCATTTCATCGGTCGTTCGTTTCTCACTTCGATGTTTTGAAAATTAATGTCTTAGAAATAATAATAATAACCGACGTATGTATCGACGAAACAAAGAAATATTTTGTTCTTCGGTATAATGATATATTCAAATTGGTTTGAAATAATTTGTAGCGAGAAAAATTTTTCTTTCTGCTACTAATGCAATAATGAAAAAAATTTTTCTTTAACAGCTTACTAATGCAACTTGATCCGACACTCTCGCCTCCGCAATTTTCTAAACTCAAAAAAGAAACTTTGATACATTGAAATTTAAAAGCGAGAATCTCAAAATCAGGTAATTCTCCCATTTTCTTGTAGATTAACAAGAAATTTAATTATAAAATGAAATTATCATTTATCATCAATGATAATTAATACAGTATCTTTAAAACTAAATTCTTTTTCTTATTTCAAACAATGTGGAAAATTGTTACACGCAAGTTGTCACATAATTTCTTAAATTATTTATTAATTAACGTTAAGTTCAAGTCGAATTAAACGAGTGATTTCGTATAATAAATTAATAATTAACGACATTAATGATATATTTAGTGTCGATTGTAGAACGTCGAGCAGTTAAAATCGTTTTCGTGTCAAGCTGAATTTTCACTGCGATAAAGTGAAATCAGCAATGACTGTACTTACAAGGCAGCGTTCGCCGAGTATGAGTCACGATTTCGAAGCCTTTTTAAATAATATCAGCCTCCCGGACGAAATAAAGCAGTTTAATGCGACGACAGGAAATAATCGTTCGAGAAAGTTGTCAAATATAACGTAATGACTATAATCAGTGCTTATGAATTTTCTTACCCCTTTGAGGAAACAGAGAACAGCAATTTTCAGTGTCCTACATTTGTGGAACGTGCATAAAAAAATTTTTATGCTAAAAGTAAATAACATTACAAGCATTGTTATTAATGCCTAAGTAATTAAAGAAAAAAAATTTAGATATTGTTTCATATCTCGAGTACCTAAATAATTAATAAAAATTTGTTGAGTATGATTTTCTTATCGAAATCCATTTGATTTAGAAAAATATGTAATAATACGTAGATAAATATTATTACATCATTATATAATTATAATCATTAAATAATTATATAATTATAATCACTGTCATTCACCAAATTCAACCATGCGAACATTATACGAGGTTATAATTTCATCATAATTTCTTAAATTGCAAATAAAGATATAAGTAGTTCGCAAATCCAAGATAAGAGTCTTTTCATGCTTATAAAGAATAATCCAATAGAGGATTTAAATTATACAATTTTTATGGTCAAATACAACAGTGCAATATTGTTACTCCTAGTGCTATTCTACTTTAATAAGCAGTTTGCATCACACCAAAGAGACCCAAGTCTAAAAGAAGCAAAAACTTCATAATTCATGATGAAAGTTTGCGAAACATAGTAAAAAACGAACTCGCACAAAATTTGAAGTCAATATTTAATAATTAATAATTATTTCTATTCTGCAATAAAAATTTTAAAATCAACAAAAGCAGTATCTCACTGTATAAATATATTGTATACCTACAAATAGTACAATTATTATCTTCTTGTTAATGAACGCTCGTATAGTATGTTCTACTACTATATAAACTACTATAGTACATTCTCTACTGTTATAATTCCCTATAAAAACACGATCTTGTATATTATACGTTCTCTATACTTAAATTTTTTATAAATAATAAAAATTTTAATAAAAAATAAAAAAATAATAGACATTACTACAACATTAACAATAACAGACATTATTATAATATTGCTATATCTGGCAAATTTCCTATGCAAAATAAACTTCAATAAAGAATTAAAGAATATTGTATTACATTGCTTATATCTAAAATAATGTACAAACATCATTATATCATAATAGAACCAGTTTAATAAATTTTCTAAATCATATAATATTATTATATTACACCATCTGTGCCTGTACAGATACTGACAAATTTTAAAAGATAAAAATTATGGAAAAAAAAATTTTTAAGTAAGAGATATCATAATATTAACAATAAAACAGCTACAAAACAAATTCCTCGCGCAAAATAAATTTCAATAGAGTTATAAATAATATTATATCACATCTATGGCTACGTTTAAAGCAGCGTATAAATATCAGAGTATCATAATGGAGTCAATTTAAACAATTCTCTCAGCGCCACACTTCCCTATACAATTTAATTGTAATCCCATCAACGCTGAAACTAACATCACTTGTCTCGGTGTAATAAATAAAATTTCAATGAAACGACGTTGCCATCGTAATCGTGAAACTCTTGCCGCCGCTGGCGACCAGTTCGCGGAGGGTGTAAGTCACGAGACACGAATCATCAGTGGAACAACTTCCGTTTACGAAATAAAAGCCGCTTTGCGAGAAGACTTACGATATGCGAAACACGTAACCAATACCATCCCCTGTTTCACGGCCGAGAAGCATCTCTTCAAGATCGTGAAAATTTACTTTTTCCACCTCGTGACTAAAGTAATCGCGTTTCTGCGCGGAAAAATCCACCTCGACCGGAAATAGCCGTACATTTCACCAGACGAAATTTCAAAAGTGGTTCGTCCTCAACATATAAAACTACATTGGAAGACAGAATACCAGGCGTTAATCTCTTGTGCTGGAATGACGCGCACGTCGAGAAATTTGGGCCTAAAATTACAATATTTTCTCAGTTTTAAGTAATACAAATAATAAATTTATTACTGCATTAATTTCTATCCAGTGATATACCGATGAATTCAAAAAGAAGACGAATTATTGTATACGGTTTGCTCACTCGTTATGGTCCATGAACCAGTTAGCGCAAGAGGTTAAATAGTCTTTCGAATAGAAAACGCATGATATCGGTAATAAAATTTAAACGCCTGACAAAGGACAAAGCGGTTGTACATTCTTACGTCAAACATTCGTTTCTCCGATGATTTCGAAACGAAAGTCTCAGGAACCAAAATGATACGTACTTCAATCTTCTACACATTAAATCTCGTCACGCAGGTACACGATTGATGCTCAAAACTTTTTGAAGAACAAACGAGACTTCAAAATCTACTATCCAAGAAGACAATGTAGTTGCAAATAATTCCGTTTAACCATCAGTTTCTCCTCTGCTATTCGATTTACGAAGTAGATCAGTGTAGCCCCTGAGCAGCTCACGTGCGAATATACATATGTATACACATTCAGTAAATCAGTTTTAGAGTCTGAAATTAAAATTAAACTTTCCGAGCGAGTATGGCTTAACTGGTGGTTCAATCCACGTCGCAAGTACTATTCGAAATTACACGAGGCAACGGAAACAACGTTTCCATTGCACGTGAACACCGTACTGGCGAGCAATTGTCGTGCAACAGCGACGGGTTAGCGAGAAAATCTCAACGCTGTCCGTCGCTCGCCGTAGTTTTCAACGTAAATTTCATCGATTGGGACCACATTCCATAATCATTAACTTAACCATTCTTACATATCGGAAACGTTTTTACCATGCGTACACCGATATGCACGCGCACGTATGGCAACACACATGTACACACAAACACGATGCCATATAGATCCACAATAAACTGCGACATATATACATATATATATACACACATAACAAACAGTATCACGATGCCGAGACGTTGGTCGAGAGCAACGACAGCATGACTTATTAGTAACTTCCTTCGACCGACGGTCAAAACAAAACGGGAGCACCATAACCAAAGATCGTGCGCCTTTGTGCAAACGACCAACAGAACGCTGGCCAATTCCCGGCCTGTACGTAGATTCGGGCAAACGAAAACATCGTACATACAGGGTAAAAGTGCAGGAAAAAAGAGAGACAGGGAAAACAAACGAGAGAGAGAAAGGAAGAGATAGAGAAAGGAAGAGTGTGTGCTCTGGAGGCACGATGAGAAGAGAGCTCTCGGTAGCAGGCACGCTTACCTCTTGGTGGCGTCGAGTAACGCGCCCTGGAAGCACTTGGCACCGTGAACGAAGGACACGACGATGATGTCCGGTAGCGCGGACTCGACGGTCACGAGGATCTTGTCGCCCCTGGCGAGTGTGAGCGCGGACAGGGCCACCGTGTCCGCCGCCATCTTGGCTCGTTAGAATTATTGCTCCTCGCCGTGTCGAGACCCGTCGTCTCTCTCTCAGCGGATGACGTGAGGAGCGGCTGGGGCTGCCTCACTCTCCTCCGTGTACACGGAGGCCATGGGCTCTGCGAGGCATGCTTGGGGTGGGGGAGACAGGAGGGCAGTCTCGGCCTGCTTGCTTGCTCGCTTGCTCGCTCGTTCGCTCGCTTGCTTTCCTAGCAGCCACCACCGCCAGCCGCACCACATTTCACGTTCGTGCACAGCTGGGCACCCGTGCCCTCACTGCGCATGCGTCGCTCGCCTCTCCCTCCACTATCGGCGAGCGCTCGCAATGTTGTACCGCCGCACCGTGGAACCACGATTCTCTGATTCAAATTAGAAACATCGCTTTCTTTTATTAGAAATTTATTTATTGGAAATAATGTTATTTAAAAAGTCGATATTTAGAAAATCTGAAATATTAATAATTGTTTTTGATGATTTAATGAAGTACGTTAGATACATTAGGCAGATACCATTATATTAAATTTTTATTAATTTGTGCAATATATTATTATTTTGTATTTTTGAACGAAAATGATTAATTTACCACGAAGGAAATGAAAATGACGGTATTGGAAGTTTGATGATTTACTAAAGTTGTAATATAATCAATATAATAACGGTAAAATTATAACGAAGATTCCAATTTTTTCAGCTTTGTAATTTTTTAAGAAGTTATGCACAAATAAAAGAAATAAACAATACAAATATGTTTCTTCAGCAAGTATAATATAATTCTTTCAAACATTGGAAATGAATTGGAAAACGAACGATGTTGCTATAACATTGTCATACGGCCCTGTACTATTTTCTTCAGGACAGTAAAAAGTGTTCGTGGTGCCCTTCTCCTGCGACGAGCAAACCCCATAGAGAGCCTGGTGTGTGTTAAGAAATACAATTTTTTCTTCCAAAAGTCTTATTTTTTTTATTTAATGAAACATGTGTCTCCCCATGTGACTCATCCCGTCCAGTTAATGAAACTTTAGCTAACTGAACTTTGCGCTGAATTATCTTCTACATGCCACATACTCGGTATAGATATACTACTACACACACATACTTTTCGTATGCATTCTTTTTCCATCATACAGTGGGGATAGCTTGGAAAAATCAACTACTAACCATTACTCCCCATAGAAACATTTTCCATGTTTAAGGGTCAATTATGCGTACTGATTGGAATAAATTTGATAAATACGATTACTCTAACGTAAGTAAGAGATGATAGTTGAGGAATGTATTGCTCAAATTGAATTTGATCAATATGCTTTTAAAAGTAATATTAACCTTGTTCTGCTGTTTAAGCTATGTCATGTGTATGTAATTCTTTTTAATATTCAGTACATTATATATGTATACACACGTACATGTATTTGTAATATATACCTAAAAATATGAAAAGTTGAAAAAAATATTACTGATAATCAATTGCTACAAGATGACAACATAGAAATATCTTCCTAAAATGATCCTTACTTTTCTGATTTCTTTGATAAATATTTGATGAAGCTTGAATAAAAGAATTTGACTTATAGTTAGATCACAATGATAATAAGGAATATATTAAAAAACTTTTATATTCTATAGTATATATTTTTATAGTAAAATTAGAATAAAATACAATTTTTATTTTTCATATAATAGTAGTTTAGTAAACTACAGATATATTACAAAATAAATTAGTCTTGCATCAACTGGGATATCAATCTGTGGATTCCTTTGATAATTTTATCATTGAAGACAAAATAAATGATATACGACGAATAAAATTCCATTAATCGCAGAACTTATAATACTGAACGGTGGCTGATGAGAGGGGAAGACAGGGAAAGGCAAGCGAGAGCCCAGAACAACTAGAAGTCAAAATTATATCACGAATAGTACGAAACAATAATTCGTAACAATTTTAGCTACAATATAATGCTGCGTTACAAACGAGGTCGAGCTCTACTTTTCACGAGCACGGAAGTATACAGCTTAGTCGGCCTAGTGCACTGAGTTTTCGTGCCGTGCAGTGGCACGAAAATAACAAAAACCGACTAGTATGTAACAAAGAGAACCGAAGCAAAAGAGACAGAGAAAGAAAGAAAAGAAACAAAGATCGGAAGCGAATGCTAACTTGCCGGAGAAAGAAAATCATGCCACGAACATTTCAGGAATTTGACAGGAGCGGCCGTGAACTTGATTTTGTTCACCGACCCCCGCGTTGTTTAAACTTTCTTTGATCTATAGTCTCGACTCCTGTAACTTTAACAAAAGAATTCTGTAATCCAATACAAGAGCAGAACGGCTCGAAAAAGTTGGTTCGGCGAAAATTGGGGAATATGATCGGGAACGAGACATAATTCGAAAGTTCAATAATGTGATTTAATGAGTTTTATTTGCAACGGGCAATACTTCATCGAGCATATGTAGTACACAATTCGAATCGCGGCATAATAGGTAAACGAAGTCCATTCGAGCAGACCACACGTCTACATCTTTGATATTAGCTCACTACTACTGTCAATATTATTGCGCAACTCAGAGCGCTCCATATTGAGCGTTTAGGGCGTTCTTCAAACTGATACGAAATTGAGAAATGTTACACCTTTATTCGCTCTTGTAAAAACAGTGATCATTATGTCTTGCGTACAAAGATACGAAGAACAAGTTGGTAGAAGCAAGTAACAGTCATACAGCTTCGAATAGCACTTTTTGAAAGCTCTCGATGTTCTGAATTTTTAAATGTCATAGTAATTGTAAGTTAATTGAACTATTCATAAGCAACGTCGTACAGATGACACTATTTCGGGCAATGCGTTCTAGAAATCTCCTTCACATCTGGTAAACTCCACAATTTGATTACGCCTACAAGAAACATGTCGGCTACATTTATGATCTTATATTAATCTTAAAAGTTTGATGTCATTACTTATTATCAGCTAAGAAAACAAATTGTTTAGCAAAATAATAAAATAATTTTTATACCCACTGTAAATAATACAAAATAATTGGTCAAATAACATTAAAAAGTTAAACTTAACTTAATTACAATTAGTTATATATTCGCAATTAATATAGATATTCAACATAGCAAATGTAAAAACATAGTATTGTATAAAGCTGTATATATGAAATCTATCATAGTGTGTGATATAATTTTTACACTTTCAATATGCACGTAAAAAGCAAATTCACGAAATTTATTTCAATTTATAATTTATACTCGAACTTAATACACGAACGAAATTATAAATTGAAATATATGCAATATAAATTATAAAATACCACAACATTTTAATTGTATGTACATAAAAAATGCATATATTATAATACGTATTTGTGAAACGTTGTATTTCTTTGTATAGTATGTCAAGAGAAATTAAATTACACTGAATGCATATTGCATTTAGAACGACTCAAAAAAATAAACTGTAATTTTATTATTTTGTAAAAATAATATTTTAAACAAATAGTCTTAACCAAATTAACAAATAATTGTCATCTTTATATTCAGCATCCCATTTCTTTTTATTAATATAAAATTATTTCGTCATTTTGTAGAAACTAAATTATTTAATATTATATGTATATATATATATATATAGATATTATTATTTATATTTTATTTACTGTATTCAAGTTGAAACAATTTGAACACGATCTATGCAAAAGATCGACTTACTGAATCTCACGTAAAAATTTAATTCTATGGATCTGTACCGAAATAATGCACTCTACATTGAAGCAAGCAACAAAAACCGAAAAAAAGGAGAATTGTTAGAAATTATCGATTCTTCAAGTATTTAACGAAGATGGACAGACGAGAATCCCACGAGAAAGAAAAGGATCACTGAAACGAACTGCATAGTACGATAATAACAATAATAAAGAAAACGGTTGTTGAGAAGGGAGAAGCGCAGGATCGTAGCAAGATAGCTGGCGCTCGCGTAGGGTACCAATCAGCTGGTATGCGCGGTGTTACGGTAGACAGCAGAACAGTAGAACAGGACAAGCTCCCTAAAAGTGACACAAGTTTTCACGGGTAAGCGAACCAAAAAAAAATTATTCTTACCGTTTGTGACGTGCTTTACATAGTGTTCGTTCTCGTGCACGTGCAATTTGACATAGTGCGGCTGGAGGTAGAGAAACGTTCGACTGCCACCTATTTTACGACATCATTCTTGAATGAAAATGTGTCTGTATTCAAACAGAAAATGGAATGCTCGTCATCAACTATTTTCTTTCGTCGAGACTAGTCGATAATTACCCAAAATCGAGAAACGCCAGTTCAAAGTCACTCAAAAACACGAACACAAAAGCATCTCGCCGTGACGTCACGTGAACAAGAGTTGATAAAAGATAACCAGAATACGCGAAATGAAACGGGCACGTTCGTACTCTCGTAGGTACACGAAACTACATGTAATCGATGCGCGTTGTACATACAGTACAGTAATAGATTAGGTTATGCCGCGTTTTCGTGGACACCGCGGGGCCCGCGAAAATAAGGATACGCACATGCAGGATCGGCTATCGGATCTTACCAACCGAAACCACTGACCTATGTGTTTAATAATAATAAGTGATTGATGGATCAAATTCGGCATTGTCTGTTAATTTTCTATTATAATTCATGGGGACTGCGTATGCCTTTTAAAGTCTCATTCCAGCGTCAAACGTTCGATGTCATAGTGTCAAATAATCGATACGCACATTCGAACGTCTCAATTCGAACGTTTTATATCATACACCGCGTTAAGATATAAAATATTCTAAGTTTGACCAGCAATCACGGTATTTTATTTGTTTTTAGTGATTTTTGCACAATTTCTTCTACTGTTTTTTTGTTTTATTAAATATAACTTCGTAGATAAGAGCTGTACTTATAAAGAGTAAATAAAATGATCTTATGAATGTATTGGCTACAGCGTGTAGAATATTGTATCTTACATTTTTGTCGCATTCATAATATATCGTATTTAATATTATTCTATTGATATGATTTCTCCAATTTGACTTATATACTTACATATCGAAATTATTTGTATTATAAATAAATTATTTAAAATTTAAAATCAACGATTGAAATTCTAAAATAAGTTTTATTAAAGGAAATACAGTCACGAAGTAGTCAATTTTCATACAACACTCGTTAAACGATAATTATAGACTCCATCGTGAACGATATTACGAGACAGTATTTTTATTTATTATACAATATTATGGTTATTTCGACCCATACTACTAACTCACATCTGTGTTTATAAATATATTAACTCTACTGGTTCGTTATGGCTATAATAATTTACGTTAAATGTGTTTGATTTGACCTTGTGCTTTATAGAGATTTATGATAAAATTAAATTAAATTAAAAATTCTAAAGTTAAGTAATCTAACGCTAAAATTGTTATAGTAGTGATCCAATGATACAAGTTAAGAGTTTGGAATTTCACCAATTTTTTGTATCTACGATTCTCTTTCCTTTTGATATTGTTAATATTGTTAATGTGTATTTTAAATATCAGTTTAATCGATTTTATTTCATGTTCATTGTCAAAGATTGAAACTACAGTATATCCCTCGAAAATGAGGGAGGAGAGACTGAATATCGATCAACCTTTATGGGATCTTAGCACCTTCGCAGGCAGATGGAAGCATTTCGCCTGGCAAACTGATTTTCGCACTTGTACTGTCAGTAATTCCGAGTTGCTAGAGGCAAAGAAACTACTCGAGAACTATAAGTGAGTATGAATTAATTTTACTTAGCCACAAGATAATTTACTGAATTATTACGTAAACATAAAAATAATCAAAATTAAATGATCTGCTATGCGTGAAAATGAAAGATTTGTATACATTAATATAAATTTTAATTTATATATCAGAAATTTTAACATATTATGAATGATAAAGTAAGTATATTAATTTCGAAGAAAATTGTCATTTCAAAATCATTTGTCTTTTTTTCATAATTGAGAAGTATAGTATGTGTAAGTAGTATAGTAATATTAAATTTATAAATATTGTATTACTCAATCGGGCATGTTTGTCACATTAATGTATGTAAATAAATTCAAATTAAACTTATCAGGAAAGTATAGATTTACCATCGTCGTTATTTTTGAAGAACATATTAAAATTTTCAATATTACATGGTAATTTCTTACAAAATATTTTTTTCGGCATCATTAATTATGCCGGGATTAACAAAATATGATTTCAAATCCTATGTAATTTAAGAACATCTTTTCTTAATATCCTTATCATATTCGAAGAAACACCGTTGCATAACGAACATTATCGATAAATATAATTTACGATGTTAAGTGTTTCAAGGATAAAACGGTATAATTGTATTATAACAAAATCGTTATTCATAAATAACAATCATCTAACAAACAAAATTATTATAAACAAAAATATTTTATCAAATATTATATTTAAAACATATTCATTTTAAATTGTCATAATGCGTGTACTTATAAAAAGACATTGGGAGTCATTTTAATTTATAGGTTAATCAATTCAAGAATATATTCATAAAAAAACTAAATCAAATAACAAGAAAAAGTTACAGTACAGCCATTACAAATGATCCATTAAATTTATTTAAATTGTAATTTTATGATTTTAAATATCGAAATGATCTCGAAAACAGTTGTCACTCCGTAAATATAGCGTTCTATTTATAAAGGCTAATCTTGAAAATTCTTTCACGTCTTCGTATTTCGCTTTCTTTCCATGGAATTCTAATAATTTTTTTCAACCCTAAATGAGTATGTATTTTATTTCGTAGTCTAATTCAGTTACATAAATTTTCTCCGTTATGTTCCTGGTATATATGTATACATATGTAATAATTTCGTATAAAAGTATTATATAAGAAATAAAATATTTTCCATTTGAAGTATCTATTCTTGCACGTTTTACTTAGCTCTTCAAATGAAACATTACGATATAGGTAACTAATCGTACGTGCAACTTATGCAAGTAATCATGAGTGAAATTTTAACTTCGTAATAGTTCATCGAGCGATTTACATATCATATCGCAAAAAGAAAGGAAATAAAAATTTGCGATTCACTATAAACGTTGCAAATATTTTTAATGATATCTTTCTTTCTTTTTCCTTTTTAACGAATAAACAGTGTCAATTGATCAGTTGTATGATTTAAAAATTGACCAAAATAGTCAGACAGAATAAAGCAAATTTGTAGAAAAAAAAATGAGAGTAGCTTGGATTTTGTTCCTTGTCTTACTGTGAATTATCCTTATAATTACGTTCTATCTAATTCTTACGTTCTATCTTCTTACGTTCTATCTAATTACGTTCTATATAATTGTTATAATTTTTTTTAAATATATTTGACAACGTTGGAATTCGTGAATTTCAGAATTTATAAACGCACCCTTGTTACTCGATTTTTTTTTTTTTTTTTTTTTTTACGTCTACGAAAGATCAATAATCTGTTTATCCTTTAGACTTGGGAAAGAGCCAGCTGGTACAACCCAGGAGCAAGTTGTCTATGCTAAGAAGCTTTACGAGTCGGCTTTTCATCCCGATACCGGTGATCTGCAAAATGTCTTCGGTAGAATGTCCTTTCAAGTGCCAGGTGGAATGCTTATTACCGGTGCCATGCTTCAGTTTTACAAGTGAATTGTCTTTTTGTATATTTTCCACCTTAAACTATGCCATTGTAAAAAAAAATGATAATTCCTTGAAACGTCAAGAAATTCAAAAGTTCGTTCGACGAGGGTTTGTTTTCATTAAAAATAAGGTTGGGGAGATTATTATATTAACGTAAAATTAACGATTAGTTGTATAAAAATATTAATTTATTTCTTTGTAACAAGCAGCAGATGCGTTCGCGGTTTTCTGTTAAAACGTACATACTGTCGACTTCGTAGAGTTTATTTTACTTAAAATTTTGTATAAGAGATGAAAATGTTTATTCGGAACAATTGTTGCAGAACGACTACAGCTGTAGTTTTTTGGCAATGGATGAACCAGTCGTTCAATGCGTTGGTTAACTACACGAACAGAAATGCCAACAGTCCTACAACCGTGTCTCAATTAGGGATAGCATACTTCAGTGCTACTTCAGCGGCTATGATAACGGCTATAGGATGCAAATCCTTTTGGGCAAAACGAGCGAGCCCTCTTATGGCGGTAAAGTCACATTTTAAATTCTGGACAACTTAAACTAAAACTGACATTAATACTCTCATAGCGAGTTGGGATTCTATCTCGTAGACATAATCGTTCTTTCAATTATTTAATTTGATAAAATATTTGAAATATTTAACGTAAAGTTTAATTATTTAATAGCGTTATGTGCCATTTGCTGCCGTGGCGGCTGCAAATTGTGTAAACATTCCCCTAATGCGACAGAACGAAATCACCAATGGAATTGACATCAGTGATGAGAACGGCAATAAGTTGACCAAGTCAAAAGTAGGTTGTATTCAGTATTCGTTGCGGAATAAAATTATATCACTGAAGAGAAATAAATGCATGAACCGTTTTAGCTCGCAGCAGTTAAAGGCATTAGTCAGGTAGTCATCTCCAGGATCGTTATGTGTGCACCTGGCATGTGTAAGTAGACATTAAATAAAATGTAGTATGTAAGGTAATGAAATATACAAATTTACACGATTTAGTGATTCTCCCACCCATTATGGAAAAACTAGAAAAATACGCTTGGATGCAGAAGATCAAATTTTTGCACGCACCTATACAAGTTATGTTGGTTGGTTGTTTGTAAGTATTCTTTAAATGCATCATTCTTACATCTTACAAGTAGTAATATTATAATAATTTAAATAAAAAAAAATATTCAATATTTCAGTCTGACGTTCATGGTTCCTACGGCGTGTGCATTATTCCCACAAAACTGGTGAATTTTTATATATTTTGCTAACGTAAAAATTAACATGAATTAATAGTAATTGATATAATATACAGACAAGGATTCACATAGTTCATATGTATATTTTGTATATATTTTATAGCTC
Source organism: Melipona beecheii (assembly GCA_032399605.1). Classification (NCBI taxonomy): domain Eukaryota; kingdom Metazoa; phylum Arthropoda; class Insecta; order Hymenoptera; family Apidae; genus Melipona; species Melipona beecheii. Next base: position 2,524,304 of record JAUCMO010000101.1, read on the forward strand.
AATTAAATCTAGTATTTTGGAACGTTGGGAACCTGAGAATTACGAACTCTTAAAGAAGAACTGCGAAATCAAGAAAATACCCACATACTTATACTTTAACAAAGGTTTATAATTAATGAAGGCTGTAGTCGTGATAAAAGATCATCAAGGGTGCTCTTCTTCATCGTCCTGCATAAGATAATAAATTGATTAATAACTGAATTGAACAAATTTTCGCATATAATAAGTCATCAGGAATATTTGTAGTTTTCTGCTGGTCCAGAGGATGAAGAAAGCTTGTTCTAAGGAGGAAATACGACAAGAAATATGACAATATTATATTACAAATTACTTTTATCCTATATAGCAATACGTTTTGTTTGTAAGATTTATTATGTATCTAAGTGCTATGTCGATGTATTTTATTATCCATTATGTACTTTCATCAATAATAATTAGTATCAATGATGATTCCTCTTGTAATAGGAATAACATTAGTAAAAACATGAATAACTACCTTTTTGCACGCAAAATATTTCGAACGATAATAATTTGTTTTTACTGAGCTCAATCGTTTTATTTTAATTAAATTAGATAAACAATATTTCCTTAAGGAGCGTTTAGATGATCAATATATATTATCAATATTTCAAGATTCTCAATATTATTATATGTAGAGAACAATTAACATATATTGATCATCTGAGAATCCTTTACGAGAATGTTGACAATATATATCGATCATTTTAACACTCTGCGATAATTTATACCATGTTTTAATATCATGTATTGTTAAATCTCTGATTTTAGATTTTAAAATCATGTCGATGTTATTAATTGTTACCACTTCCTTGAACTGTTCACAAAAAAAACGCTGCCATGTATATTTTAGTAATATTACAATAAACTTGGAAACTGAATTTCAATGAATTTGTCTTATTCTGATCATAGATTATAATCGATTACATAATAGCAGTAAACCTAATACAGTGAATATAAAAAAAAATAGTGTAATTCGATATATATATAAAATGTAAAAAGCTATATATTTGGCCGTGAATGCGTGGGTTGAGTTTGTTGCGGCATATAACCAATGCGTTCTTGAATTTCATTTTGCGGCACTTTACCACCCCATGTAGGAGGGCTGAATGTTGTTGGTGGTCTTTCTGATTCTTTTTTAGCTTCAAGAGCCTTTCTCATTGCCTCATATTCTTCCAAATCGTCTAGTCGTAAATCGAGTCTGGTCGGACTGCGTCGTATCATTTTACTAAAAAAAAGTTCAATGCATTTTCTTTTAATAAAAAAAGTCCTATTCTATTGCACGTAGATCGATATATGCAGAATTATCGTTAATAAATAAAAGCTAAGCAAATGAAATTCTATTTTTTTCAATTCTTAATACTACATAATTGTCTTCGATGTATTTATGAAATAATGTTTCAAATATAAATTTTCAAATATTATTATACATTTTTAAATTCCTCCAGTTCGGAATGGTATCAGAACTATTTCAAATTTTGATAGATTTGAGAACATCTTTTAACAATCATCTGTTACAATTATAAGATTAATTAAAGTTTTCTGTTAGATGAATTTAAAAAATAACAAGTTATTTTATATGTCACGCGTTATATGTACAATACATACAGAATAAATTTAAATTTATTGTGCAATTATTGCTAAAAATGAAATAAAATTTAAAAAACAAAATTAATATAATCGTAAAACTGGCTTAATAAAAAGGAATATTTAAAATTTAAATCGAAAGAAATGTTTTCATTGAAAAACAAGAATGTGAAATGTATATTGTACACGGGGCACAGAATCACATAAACACACTTCTGAACGTTATGTTAAGATGGCGGATTACGAGGAATAGATAACTGGCCAGTAATAATACTGAAATAAATAACACTTTTAAGAATGCATTGATTATTGAGCCATTTATATTCGTGAAAATGATATTTTTCCTACGATATTTCATACGAATCGTTCATAGATTCGCATCATTTACACTACTAACATGAAAATGTGGGTACAACAAGCGATTTGGCCGCCGTAAACACGCTTCCGATCGAGTGCTACAATTTTCGTTAATTTTGCCACGGCGGCAAGCACTCATCTTTAATAAATTGTAAATAATTATAAATTAAGTACCAGGCAACGAAGCGCCAGCACGAAAGGATGCTTTACTTGGAAGATTATGTCGAAAGTACGTAAAAACGAGGCACGCTCTGCTTACCCAGCTTCTCAAGAAAGTTACTAACTTTTCCGAATATACTCTCTTGCACAAACATCAGAAATGTTTCTCAAAGCAAATAACTCAATAGATACTGCGTTATTATGTATAATCATTTAAATGTTGCCTTTTATTTCACTATTCGAACGAAATATCTTATAATAGGAGCAATTACTTGACATACTGTTTTCTGTAAATTTGAGGTTAGTTACATGTTTTCTGAATAGTATATAGCTTCCTTACTCTACCCATTACATTTTTAAAGTTAAACCATTGCTTATAATAGTTGTGAATAAAATGCGAACATTGTAATTATAATGTTAATTAGATAAATGCAGTTTATTCTCCAATGTTTGATCCCTTTCATTTTGGTCTTGTTTGGTTATGTTAACCTTTTCCTTTTATGGTTTTCAGTGATCGAGCATCTACCACAAGAATTAAGAGACCGATTTACAGAAATGAGAGAAATGGACTTAGGTGTACAGAGTATGTACAGTCTATCACACAATATATATGTTTGTTATTTATGAATTGTATTAATAGATGCTCCAATTGTTACAGATTCAATGGACAGTTTAGAAAAAAAAGTAAAGATTTTCTTTGCAAATGCAAAGAAGATGAAACCTAGTGAAAAGGAAGCAGAATATGAAGCCATTAGAAGAGAGTATTACAAAACTCTAGAAGATGCCGATGAGAAAGTGCATTTAGCTAATCAGATGTATGATTTAGTAGATAGATATTTGAGAAGATTAGACCAGGAATTGCACAAATTTAAAATGGAACTAGAAGCAGATAATAAAGGTATTACCGAAATACTGGAAAAAAGATCATTGGAACTAGATCAACCACCTACGAATAGTAGTCAAAAAGAGAATCGGTATAGCTTTACAACATCCAGTAGGTCACGAGACAATCATAGTCATTGTACGTATCTCCTTGCCTTAATTACATTTTATTCAGTGCGAAAAATAATAAGAATTTCTAATAAATTAAAAAAATCGTAATAAAAATTTGCGTAGCTCGAACAGAAAAAAGGAGAGATTCAAACGCGTCGTCGACATCAATAGAGAAACGCTTAGCTATAGAAAAAATTTCTCCAAGTCTTCCTGAATCGCGACCGGCTTCTGCAAATTCAGGACCAATTATCGCCGCGACTAGCGTGCCATCTACTCCTACAGCAATTGCAAATTCCGTTGGTTCTGTGAGTTACAATCTCGGTCACATAGGAGCTGGTGGAAATGCTATAGCAGCTGCAGCATCTCAAGCAATTGCTGCGACGCAGCAAATGCAGCAAGGCAGACGTACTGCTAGTTTAAAAGCTAGTTACGAAGCCATCAACACTGGTGGTGTACACGCAGCTGAATTTAGTAGAGAATTAGCTGGCGCTGCCCAGACTGCTATTGCAGCTATACAACAGGAAACAACTAAAAAGCATAAAAAGTATGCATTTAGTGGAAAAACTCTGCAATATTCATGAAAATTTTCATCTTTTCGTTTCGAATGACCGTTATTGCTCATTTTAGGAAAGTAACAACTGCTGTCCCAAGTTCGAGTGTAGTTGCTGCTTCTGTTCAACAACCTGTATCACCTCCAGTTATAACTACAAATACACAAGTTGTAGATTCAGATAATCCAGATTGGACTTATGATCCTAATGAACCAAGATATTGCATATGTAACCAAGTATCTTATGGTGATATGGTTGCGTGTGACAATTCAGATGTAAGCTAAATTTTTCTTCCTTATTTTTCCATATGAAATCAAGTCAAGTCATACTTATTAAATATTTTTCTCTTGCTACTGATTTTTTACAGTGTCCATTTGAATGGTTTCATTATCCATGTGTTGGTATCACTGCACCTCCGAAAGGAAAGTGGTACTGTCCTCAATGTACATCTTCTATGAAGAGACGCGGAGGTCGGAAAAACTGATTGTGCTGTAATCAGTACAAATATAACGAGAAAAAATTGATACTACCTCTTAGGCATTGTCCGTCAAGTACCAACTTAGTTAGGAAGCTATTAATTCTGATTTTATATGAATTTTTAAATATGTTTAAAGTTTAAGTCGTGATCTTATCTGGTCTTGATCTTGTCCCACAAAACTTGAATTTCTGTTTCTACAGCAGAAAAGGGCAGTGTTTTTACTGCATTTTGTAAACGTAATGAGAGGATCAGACGGTGCAAAAAAAGTTCTGGATAAATTCGTTTTACGAGAGAATTTTTTGCATACAAGTATCGCACCACTTGTGCACCACTCTTTACCGCGACCACATTAGGTAGTTTCTACGAATTTACATTAAAAAAGTAATCTTCTTCTCTGATAATATGTAATTTATGGACTGAAATTCCAGAAGTGATTTTCACTGTGAATTTTTCAAAATTTATGTCTTTAGTTTTCGCAATATCGATCAATCTTCGTATATTTACGTCCTCGTGTTAGTTCAGACGTGCTTAGTATCTCGCTGAATTGATGACTAGGCGAGTAATAACATTTTAAGTGTTCTACGCTTTTGAAAAAGAGAAAAAGAAAGAAAGAAAGAGAGAGAGAGAGAGAGAGAGAAGAAAGCGTGAAAAGCAAAGAGAAAGAATGTATGTATGCATGTGTGTGTATATGCGAGAGAGAGACCGACGATAAATTGTGAGAATACTTTCAAAGTGGAGGAATGTAGCAATTTGATGTATAAATAAAGCGAATGATGCAGACTTGTTATTTGTCATGGTTTTACCATCATTCATAAAAATATTTCTCATTTTCTTTAATTATTATAATTAATATCTCTTATTTGACTATGTCTTATTCTCATATTACTCTTGTGTTATGAAAGTAGTTCATTGATTTTTAAAACAATTCGAATATCTTATCGTTTCTGGGTCATTCCCAGCGTTGTCTCGGTCCAATTAACTAGCGATTTAGTTAATCATGAATTAAACGCAAAGCATGTTCAATTTATTAAAATATTTTAATCTTCAGAAAGGGTGTCATTACGAAATAATTTGATTTCCACGCTAATATAGAAGAAGAAATATAGTTGTAAGTCGTAATTCACACATTTGTAAGTTTGCTATAAAAATTTTTATTACATTCAAAACATTGTTAGAACCAGAATATAAAAAAGAAAACTAAAGGGAAAAACCAATGCAATTATGATATGAATCATAGAACTACCGGGAACCAGTAATTATTGTTGACCTTCATCTCGGAGAATATCTAACTTTGCCTCTTGTTCCACTTTGAACATTTTATTGTAAAAAGTGAATAACGCTGCGACATTCCATGTCATACGTAAATGAAGGCATGATTATGATCGGAAGCAATTTACGGCAAATTATTTCGCAATTTACGTTTACAAAAGACTATTGCTCCTCTATCTGTGAAAGGTCGCACATTATTTTCGTTCCAAAAGAATGTACGAGTTAATGTGCTTTTGTAAAACACGTTGCAAAGCATCCTCGTTGTATATAAATCAACGGAGGCTTGTCGGCTCAAAATCTTTTAGTCTTTTTCAACTTCGCACGTTTTCATTGAATAGCACAGAGAAAATTATTTTCTGATATTCAATCATGTCACGTATACTATTTGCAGTTTTTTTCATCGCGTACACTTTAAGAAACCCTGTACGAAGTGCGATATCTTTTGGCAGTAACACAGCTACGTCATCAAGTATGTAAAAAATTTTTGAAAAAATTGAGAAATTTAAATCATTTTTAATCCTTCCCGTGATAAAAAAAATATTTCAATTACCGTTTGATCTTACCGTAAATTCCTTTACTTCTGATTTTATTATTATTCTGTAATTTTCTTTTTAAACGAAGGAATGTATGTATGTATATTAAGATATTTTTTAATATAAAATTTATAGTGTGATACTTGCCAAAAATAAAATACGATAGAATATCACTGAAATGTATTTCCGATAGTTTCCGAATTTAATTTTGACATAAACGTGAATTTAATTTCGAAATTTTTTGAAAAGTTACTTTTGGAAAGAATCTGTTTAAGTTGGGTATTTTATTACAATCTTTTAAAAATTTTATTTTTAAGGTCAAAACGGCGCTATGACTAACAGCAATTCGTGTTGTTATCCAAAGGGTAACTGTCCATCCGGAAATACGGGACTCGATATTCGAATTGTTAATAATGTATGTATAAATAATTTACTTAACACTTTAGTAATTTTTTCAAAAAATACATTGCTTCATTTTTAATTATTTGAGGTTTCGAATTGTTCCGCTGGACAAATAGACTGCTGTAAAGAATATCAGATCGACTATAGTTGCGGTATCAGAAAAATTCCAGAGTCTGCACATCCTCAAGGTCAAGCCAGTTATGGTGCATATCCTTGGCAAGCTTTACTTTTAACATCTAACGACGTTTATGTTGGTTCAGGCGCACTTATTACTCCTAATCATGTGTTAACGATCGCTCACAAAGTAGCATCTTACACGTAAATAATTTAAATTTATATTTAACTTTAATTCCCAAAATATGGAGATTATTTATCCCTCTTTATTTCTTTTTAATAAGATCAATTAAGTAAAAAATAATATGTCTTTTGTAGAAATGGCGGACTTAAAGTGAGACTGGGGGAATGGGATGTACAATCCACTACTGAGACTTATGCAGTGCAAGACTATTCAATTAAAAAAATATCTATACACTCTGGATATAATTCTGCCAATCTTCAAAATGATATAGCAATAATAGTTTTGAGCGGTACTGTTCCAGTTGCAAGCAGTCTCAATATAAACACTGTGTGTTTTCCAGCAGGATTACCCGCAGCTTCTACAAGGTAGACAGAAAATTTACATTGAACACTGTGTGTGAGTTCATTCAATCATCATAACTTTATATATTTCTTTGTATATTCTTTAAGGTGTTGGGTATCAGGTTGGGGAAAGGATGCATTTGGCACAAATGGCAAATATCAAAGTATAATGAAAGAAGTAGATGTACCAATTATTGATCAGTCAACCTGCGAAAGTGATCTCCGAAAAACTAGACTTGGCCAATCCTTTGTGTTGAATAAAAGCAGTTTCATATGTGCAGGAGGAGAACAAGGAAAAGATGCATGTACAGTAAGTGTTATGACGTTAAAATTTGATTTTTAGTTATTGTTCATATTATTTAGATAATGATATATGATTTTATAAATTTCTTTTACTTATATTTTATTAGCACTTGTTTTGATTAAAATTCTTTTAGGGTGATGGTGGTTCACCATTGGTATGTCAGTCTGGTAATCAATGGCAAGTGGTTGGAATGGTTGCATGGGGTATTGGTTGTGCAACTAGTAATGTTCCTGGTGTATATGTCAATGTATATAATTATATTTCATGGATTACTCAACAAATAACTCAGAAATGATTATACAAAGTATATACAAAGTAACATACGACAATTATTTAAAATATATTACATACACATAGTATTTATATTGTAATATTACTTGTATGATATTTCTATAACCACACCTAAAACCATCTATTAATAATTTAAAAATTTTTATTTACTACATATTTAAAAGTCGTGATAAATCCGTAAAACATGGATAGTGCTTTTTCTGACATATATGTATAAAAATGAGATAGTTACTAGCTTTACATTTTGGTATTGAAAGTTTGACAACATTGTAATGGGTTTCAAAAATCATATTCTTGGCGCTTATATTCAACTTGACCAACCTCGATCGTTTTACTTGATGTAATTCTTCAATTCACCGTTGTTTAAACGTAGAGTGTGCTAAAAAACCAGTGATTTTTTACTATGTCGGTATTTCAGGTCACGAAGTCCGTAAGATGCAATGTCTATTCATATTCCTCGTCTATGCCCTAAGACACGAAGCCCTATTTTATGTCTATCCTATTCGTAGTCAATGATTGTATGCGAGGTCTATTTACATGCCTCATTTATGGTATAACTTTTAGAGACTTATTTTTTCAATGTAATAACACTTTACAATGTATAAGTATGTTTATTTAAATATATTTATATATAAATTACTAATTGTAAATATGTTACCATGCAAAAAATATATGATAATTTTATCATCATGTATCCAGTACTTTAAATTTTATGCGTAAAACAAGTTTGACGTATCTTTAACAAAATAAAATGATTTCATTTCTTCGATAAATTATTTTGCTGATAAAGTAATTAAAATAAATCGAAGGGTATTTGATGATGATTAAAGTGACAAGAAAATGTAATGTAACATGTAGATATACGTTCTAAATGAAGCTTGATTCATGAAAACTGTAAAGTGCATTTTACGTTTACGTAAATATGTAAATTGTAGATAGGGGGCTTATCGTGTTTGACGTTTGTGAAGAACTGGTTGTTTACAATTTCCTCGAGATCTTAAAAGTTCGTAGGAATAGATAGATGTGACAATGGACGCCAACATAGACGATGACGGAACATACAACGAATTAGGTATATTTCTTAATACAGTGTGTATTTAAATATATTGAATTGGAATTTTTAAAAAATTGCAGGTTATGTATCGAGTTTTTCACATATTGTTTCTCCAAATGTAGAGTGGCTTAGATATTTTTATACATCTGATACGTATAATATTATTATCATTACGTTAAATCATTGCATATAAATTCTTTGTATGCACGAATGCCTTTTTAACTAAAAGAACGAAAGCAAGGAATAAAATATCTATTTTGCAGAATATCCGGAAAATAGACAAAACAATGCCGAGGACGATTATTCAGAAGAAAATACAGACGAAACATCTGTCTCTACCGAAAGCACTTTTGACTTAACATTACCAGCGACGCATTCTGTAAATTTTTAATACATGTTCATAGATATATTTATAAACATATGATGTTTGTGCTTAGTTTTATTTGTAATCCAGAGAAAAAGATGTTATTTTATAATATGAGATTGTATTTTATTAGTATTTAGGACATAATTTAGAAGAACTTAGAGGAAGGACAATATTAGATGATGGACTTTACGTGAATTTGCCACTGCTAGTGAAACAGTCTGTTATGTTATTTCCTGGACAGACATTGCCAATGACAGTGTTTGATGCACAAACTATTGATATGATAAGAACTTGCATTGAAAATGATCGAACATTGGGTGTTGTATGTTTGGGTTACGATAAAATGGTACCAATAGGTACAACTGCAGAAATTTATGAGTTTATGTATGATCCTGATCAAGGTTTTCGCTTGAAAGCTAAGGGCAGACAAAGATTTAAAATTCTCCGAGTTATAATTCAGGTAGATATTAATACAAATCTCAATATGTGTATACAATGTAATAGCTGATAATGTACAAGTCAATGAAATTACAAATACAAAAATGAAAAGTTTTCTTTTTTATCAAAGCAATATTCTTTTTTAAATAAATTTCTTTTTATTTTTATACAGTTATGATTTTTGTTGCAAGGATATTTGGTTGTAAAGTCATGTATTTTTGAAGTAAGTAATTAACATATTTGTTTCTATATTTAGGGTTATGATAAAATATCAGCTCATGTACAAGTTTTACCAGAAATAACGCTTGGACCACCATTCTTGGATGAACGTTTAGCTTCATTGGATCATATACGAATACATCCAAAAAATGAGGAGGATTTTAAGAAGCAAGAAAAAGTAGAAAATTTAGATGCTGTAGTAACACCTTGGCCAGCTTGGGTGTACCGACAATATGATCCTTTAAGACTTTCATTAAAAATACGACAACGTTTGCAATTTATCGAAAGCAGTATGTATTAGTAGAGGATTCTCATATAAAACTATTGCACATTTTAAATTAATATTGCCTGATTAATTATAGAGGGAAGTAGTATACCAGAGGATCCTGCAGATTTATCATTCTGGGTCGCCCAAAATTTGCTATTAGATGATAATGAACGAATCGTTTTGTTAAATTACGATTGCGCAATTTCAAGGTTGCAAAGAGAAATTAGATATCTAGTAGAAGTATGTAAAATTGACAAATCTTGTTAAAAATTTTTTTAAGTACATTTATTTTAAACTTTTGTGATTAATAGATCGTATCTTTCTTTCATAGGATAAAATATTTGTTTGTTGCAATTGCGATTCTTATATTGGAAGGCAATCACATATGTTTCCAATGAGTAAAGAAGGTCCGCAAGGTGCCTATTGCAACCCTTCTGGGATTATACATGAAACCGTAACCTTGTATCATGCACAAGGCCTTGCACTGAGTGATAATCCACCATCAATAAATTATACGTGGTTTCCAGGGTAATTTTATATATATAACAATATATTTTTTATTATATTTTTCTATTTTTTACATTAAATTACTTTGTATACGGACTTATTTCGTGATAGATACGCCTGGACTGTCGCAACGTGTAAATATTGCGGTGATCATATGGGATGGAAGTTTACAGCAGTTCAAAATAATTTAAAACCTAAGGCATTCTGGGGCTTGATACGTAAGAGTTTGAAAAGTAAAGAAAAATGAGTAAACCAAAAATTTAATGAATATATTAGACCGAAAGATTCGGTGATTAGTTTAAAAAACCCGGCGCATATTTCCAATAGATTTTTTTAGTGTTATATATATAACTATATACAATTGTTTGCCTTTGTGTTTAGCATTATATAACTATGTACAATTGTTTATGCTATTGCGAGCTTTCAGTAGTGATAATATTAATTTTTCCAATATGAATACAACATATTGAAATAATTATTCACTGTGAACTTTTGATTGTCGACTGAAATACGGTATACAAAAAACTTCAATATTTATATGTATATAGAATTTAATTTTAAAGCTGTATGAGAAACGAGATTGATAAAAAAGACTATATTTATTTCAAATTTATATTGTTATATAATTTCAAAATGTAAATTAAATGGATTAAATCATAAAAAAAAAACTTTCATTTTTCAAAGGCAGTTTATTCTGCTTTGTTTGTTTTTTTATGAGTATCTGGGTAAGATATAATTTTCGATTTAAATTTTTTATGTAACTAGTCATGAGACATATACATCCATTTTCAATATTAATATCAATATGATAAGAATTTGTCAATATACCTTGCCTAAGAAATTCGCAAATAGTAACTAGATACAAATTTTTTACGATTTAATGTTCTCACTTAACACGATTAATAACGATAAACCTGTGGCAGAAGTTGAAATAGTATTGATTGTAATATTTACATGTTTTAATATTTACAGTTGTAAAATAAGTTTAACATCATGTCACCTCTCATTATTATACTGAACTTCAACAATTATATACAAGTTATAAACAAAGATATAATACATGTTATTGGGATATGATATTTTGTTATTTGTACATCAGAATTTAATAAATGTGAATTTAACGTGAAACGTAATCATTTACAAACTGTATGTTGTTTTATTATTTAGAAAAAAATATTTTGAATACATTTAAAAATATAAAGATGAAATTGAAGGTAAGTATGTAGGAAAGTAGAAAAATTAAGTGATATTTGAAAGGAAGGGTATCATGAATTAAATTGCGTTTGTTCATTAATTTCTTGCGCATGTCGTATATTTCTCGATTATCTTAATTCAGTTAAATTTGTTATAATTATATCTTTATCTCAATCATTCTCTTGTATATGTATCGTGTTTTCCTTAATCATGTTGAGTTAGCAGATATGTTTATCTGCCACGAAAATTTAATCATTCGACGATAACATTTTGTATTATAGTATTATCATTCAGACATATTTCATTATACGTATATCATAATCATTTTGTTTGTATTCGAGATTCGGATACGCTGACTCGTTTATATTCATTATTTTGACAGTTGCTCGTCGTTTCCTGAATCCTATATATGCCTGATTATTATAAAATAATTCAATTTGAACATCTTTAATACGTTGTTAGCTGATTATACAAATGCGACGAAATATTTGCTGTAAATTATATATTCATCTGGCATAAACTTTGATGTATGTATGTATTTTCAAAACACATCAAAATATTTTCTTATACTTTATTTTTTTGAAGCACAACTATCATAGTTCATCCTCTGTATATTCTTCATAGTCTATTTTGACGTTATATATTCAATAAGTTACATGAAACAAATAGATTTTTATGTTTTCATATTTCAAAATTATAGGAAAATAAGAAATTGTACGATATTTATCAGACACATTGACGTCAACACTATATGATGTCAATTCGACGTAAAAAACTAAAAGATAAAAAAAATGTATATTGAATGTGAATTTCAAGATGATAATCATGATTCAAGTTGCAGGAATTAATGACTTTTGATTACGATTTCAGATTTAAAATTATTTTTGATAAAAAAAAGAGAAAAAAACAATAATAACAATTAATTTCCTTATGAGTTTTTACATTTTAATTTTTTTATTAGCATGTATCTATTTGCGTATTTTCACAATAATAATACATTATTATAATACATATATAACAGAAATCCTTTTGTCTCCAAGAGACAAACAGACAATATTCTGTTAAAAAATTTGTTCTAATGTTGCCAGTATATAAGCATTTTATAATATAAATGTAGTATGCATTATATTTTAAATAAAAAGAGGTGTTAAGTATCATTTGTTTTTTTTTCTTTTGTAACATAATATCCTATTTTAAATTTAAACAAAAAATATATTAATACAGAAAAAAATAATGGTTTATGGATTTTCGTTATGTGAAATTTCAGCTTAGTGTATGTCCATCTGAAAATATTATTTACACAAAAAGCATTTCTTATGTTCGCTTGAATATTGTTTACACGGATTCCAGTGATATTTATAGACAAAAATTTTAATTTAGTATAATTATTATCGTAAGTATTTTATTTAATGTGTTAGTTATTAAATCATGATCATTGCCTTTGATATTTGTATCATCTTGATCTACATGAACTTAACCATCGTAAAATTGCCAGACTTGTAAATAGTTTGAATTTACTATAGATTAAATATGAGAATATTGTTGAAAACGTATATAGGAGTATATTCGTCGCATATATTCGAAAGTATCCATAAAAATTATATTTTTCAATACTTGTTTTTAATGGTAAATATTCGTTTATCCAATGAGGATAAAATATCAGAATAAAATTAATTCAAAGATATAGATACGGGTCAGGAAAACGTACGTAACAGACTGTCGGGTTTTTGTATCATTGCTGACTTTTCAACATGGATGTTTTATCACGTCAGTTGTACACTTCGTATATTCGTATTTATTTATAGATCTGTAATATAGACAGTTAATGCGTTTCATTATTTTATTCAATAAAAAGAATTCACTGGAGAAACTTACTTTCGATTTCCGATCCTGCTGAGATAAGTTTAGTGTGCGGCTGTGCAGTTGTGCTTGGTTGTTGATTACTCAATTGTCCTGTAGTCGCTGGTGCAGCAAAACCTGGAGGTGGTTGCATTGCCCAATGTTGAGTTGGTGCGTTCTGTTGTTCCTTACATAGAAAAGATGCAATATATTTTTTAATTTGGTTTGCATTTTTGAAAATAATGTATAATAAAAGAGATATCAGAAAAGTGTTTGATACCTGTTGCGCATTGTGTGATACAGTGTGTGGAGGATGAACATGTGGAAATTGCCATGTACTAGTAGTTTGGAATGGAAGAGGCCTAGAAGAACTAACAATGGCTGGATCAATTGAAGTCCAGTCTGCAATAGGTCCAAAATTGTTCCATCCGCCTTTTTGATGTAATGCTTGATGATGAAATTGTTGTTGTTGTTGTTGTTGTTGACTATTAATATCACACCAATCTTTAAGCGTATACACTGCATCTCCCGCGCATTTACTAATACCTGTTTTAATTAAATTTCACGCATTAGTCAAAAATGATACAAGATATTCAAATAATGACCATTATTACAATATACCTTGGGAATTCAAAATTCCATTTGGAAGATAGGTATTTTGTTGTGGTGGTTGTGCTCCTGTAAACAGCACACTAGACGAATGACTCATGTATAATATTATATAGATTTTTTGTAAAGTCACAAGAATTCACTTTTATACTTGGATAACACTATTGCTCGCCACAAGTACATATTTGACACTAATTCATTATTTCCAATTTATATAATAGAAAACATCAGTTTTTTAAAGAGTTACAAAAAGTTTGTTATGTGTATTTTGTATAACTGAACAGAATAAACATAAAATATGTTTACAATCATCATAGATTACTGATGAAATTACGAAAATACTAACCCGAAAGAGCATTGTTCGTGGGAGCTGGTCGCGGTATACCAAGACCAAAAGAATTCATGTGATTTGGTGTAGAACCAGGGAAACCTGGTGGTGGAAGGCGACTACGTTGTCCCAAACTGGCAGTAGCCACAGTACTCTGAGCAGAACTTTGGGTACCACTTTGTAATAAATTTTGTGGAAGACGAGACAGCAAGGAATGAGACTGTTGAATAACTTGTAGATTCTGCAGATGTTGAGCCTGTTGTTGTAAATGTGCTATATGGGCAACCTACATAATAATAAAAAACAAATAATAAAACGTTTATTTAAAAAAATTAATAGTGTTAATAAGTTATTATTAAATTTTAAGGAAAATAAATAATCTACCTGTGGAAAATGTTGTTGACCAAGATTTGCAATATTTTGTTGATGTTGTACCCTATTTTGCTCTTCTCGTTCTCTTTGTTGTTGTTGTTGTTGCTGAAACCTCTGTTGCTGAATTTGCATTTCATTTTCCATAAGTTCGGCCAAAGCTTTCTGTGTTTCATGAAAGGGATCAAAACCTAAATCATCGTCAGCCTTTAAATCCGAACCAGATTCTTTATGATTTCTAACTTCTTCCAAAGTAGCATGACCATTTTGTTTTATGTATTCACAGTTTTCTTGATTTTGTTGTGCCTGAAAAAATAATAGTTAGTTTTGTTATGAATTATATTTAGTAATATGAAGACAATTTATATTTGATCAATTTTGTTAAATTATTGTGATCAAACATCTAATTTTATATGTAATTTTATATCACATCAATATGTAACATGCAAAAAAATTATAACAATTTAATACTTCAATAATATTTGAAATATTTTAGTATTTCAAATAATTTACAAAATTATTTATAATTTCATAAGTTATTTACCTGCAGAGCAAGCCTTTGTTGCAGTGAGTTTTGTTGAAAATCTGCCATGAATTTAGATGCAGGAGAATTAACAAGCAAACTTGATGTAAAAGTACTAGATGGTTCTGATAGAGTAGTATATTGTAGATTGGTGTAAACTTCTTCATCTACAAAACCCTCAGAATTGAATGTCACTCCTGGTGAACTAGAAGGACTGGATTTTTGTACAACATGATTTGTTTGTGAAGTTTCAGGTTGAAAACCAAAAGCTGCTTGCCAATCTTCACTGGATTGAACCATTGGTAATGAGTCAGGAATAGAAGCTAAGCCTGTAGTTGTCCAATTTAGGTTTGCTACATGTCCAAAAAAATTAATTTTAACATTTTTTCATATTTGATTTTATATAAAATATAAAAGAACATGAAAGGAAAACAATTATAAAAACTTAATCAGTTTTTTTTAATAACTCAAATTTTATTATTAAAGTAAAAATTAATTTTTACGGAAACTGCAGTAAAAAAAAAAAGAAAAAGAAATACTGTGTACATGCCTGTCAAAGAAGTAGGTGGCACTGAAGTGGTGGTAGAGATTTTCTGGAAAGTGTTTGAACTGAAGAAACTATTATTGTCTGTCTGAAAGATTGACCGATGATTGAATTGTATTTGGGACCCATTATGTAGTCCTGGTGGTGGCTGTTGATTGGCACCTTGTGACGAATTTGTGCTAACTGGGGAGGAGCCTAAAGATGATATGTACAAATCTCTACACTATGTGATGCAATTAAATTATTTTAATAGTGTAAAATGCCAGAATAAACAGCTTCAAATACTATTCTTCTCTACCACCATTAATAAATCTCAAAAATGTAAAAATATGTGTTCAAAAAATTTCCTCATATTTAAATAAAAGATTACAAAGAAAGGAAAAAAGATGAATTTAGTTCTATACATATATAAAATATCTATTGTATATAAAAGTAAAAACAATAAGTAATTTTCCAGACATTTCATATATATATATATATTTATAATATTAAATAAAAATTATAATATATGTAATATATATGTATATATAATAAATGCCTAAATGATGCAATTTGCAAGAAGGATAAAGTCAAGTGTGTACAAAAACACAAAAAACAATTACTATTTTTTTTTCAAAGAATTCTCTTTATTTTGGCATATATCTATAACTATTTAAATTCTATTCTACAGTTATAAGACAGCCATAAGATTTGCATGTCAATATACATTGCTCAAAAGTTATTGTTTACAACATACAGTGTTATAAGAAATAGGCACACATTCAGAATGATTTGTGATTTTTTTACAAATATTTTACATGTCATACTTTAAATTATTCAAGAGTATAAACTTTCTTCCATTTTTTTTTTTTTTTTTGCAAATGTATATTTATAGTATTTGGAAACATTTTCAAAAAATAATACAAAAAACTTATACAGTTTAATATGTTACAAATTTGTATGTGCAAATTATCATAAAACAAATAAGCTCAATTTAGTCTTCATTATAAACTAAATTTCATCATAAACTCTTAATATATATTTTTAATAATAATTATAACAAAAACTTGTATCATTCTGTTTCATTTTATTCATATATTGAATATATTTATATATTCGTCAATATTCATATATTTATATACTGAATTTGTCTATTTTAAAATATTTTTTATATTTATTTTAGAAGCAAAAAATCAATACATATAAAAATGATCACGAATATAAGGAACTCACCTAAAATAGCAGCACCACTGTTCTCCTCACTTGATTCTGCTAAATGTTCCACTTGATGATTCACATTTGAATCTTCCGTACTTGAAATTGTACTAGCTGGTGTACTACCTTCACGTTGATCCGTTTCACTATCCGAATGCCGGCGTTCTCCATTCTGTACTATTCCGTTTACTTTAAGTTCTTGAGATTGCTGGTATTGCTGTTGTTGTTGAACTAATTTAGATCTTTTGTTACTTTGTTGCTGTGATTGTTGTTGAGATGGTGGTTGCTGTGCTGTTGCTGATTGCGATTGTTGTTCCGATTTACACTTATTACCCAATTTTTGTAATACATCACTATTCGATTCGGATGAAAAATTTCTAATATCTTTTTGTCCATTAATTTGTGATTGTACATTATTTTGTGTACCAATAGAGCTAGATTCCGATCGGGAAGTTGTCCGTGTACTGTGTTTTTCTTTATTTTGACAATTTTTGTGTTTATTCCGTGCTGCTTGAGCTTTACTTTCACTATTACTTTTTCCTCTCCGTATATTCATATTTTCACCTTTATTATTATTGTTCTGTTGTTGCGTAGAACCACCAGACAACACATGACTCTGCTGATTTATTGTACTACTTCCGTTTGTCATGTTGTTTTGCTGTGATGTTGTTTGTGATGGCGGAGATAATTCTTTACAATTTGTTTGTGAACCTATAAATATAAAATTACAATAATTGATAATCTACATATATCTGCGTTGCTTTTAAATAAACTTATTTGCGTGAAAGGAAAACTTACTATTTGTCTGTCCGGTTTGTAACGATGGCCAAGCTTCTTTAGCTTGAGAATTTGAAGTTCCATTTTCTCTAACAATACTGCCTGTCACTGACGGTGATGGTGTTGGTTTCCTGAACAAAATAATTGTTTAAGTTGCGTTATCTTTTCTTCCAAATATAATTCAATAATTTCTAATCTAAAGAAAATTACCGTTGTGCAGATGCATGTGACGCATGTAACGATTGCACAAGTTTACGCTCATATTCTTGATGTTTGCCTTGATGCATCTCTTCCTTTGTAAACGATGCTTCCTGGTCCCCAAGATCGTGTAAATACATACAATCCGGTTTCGGACAAGGCTGATTGCGCATAAAATGTGAACAATACTTTGTTGTTCCTAGTGACGTTTTAATAGTCCGTCCATCCATAACAACATTATTCACAGCCTCTATAGCACG
Organism: Melipona beecheii; assembly: GCA_032399605.1. Lineage (NCBI taxonomy): Eukaryota > Metazoa > Arthropoda > Insecta > Hymenoptera > Apidae > Melipona > Melipona beecheii. Next base: position 2,542,573 of record JAUCMO010000101.1, read on the forward strand.
TAGTGCATCTTCTTGACGCTAATAATAATTTTGAAATATACAGTATATGTTTAAATAAAAGTATAGCTTTCAATATAAAAGTATATAGAACTTACTTGATAAGTAACGTAAGCTGAAGCACTAGGACCTTGAGACCCTGCATAGGAAGTGCTTTGATTTATTACAACTTTGTGAATTTTGCCAAATTTTCCAAAATATTCGTGCCGCTTTAATATCTAAAAATTAATTATTATAAAGATATTAAAAATTTTCGCCAAAATCAATTTATTTAATTTAACCACCTACATCAGCATCCGCAAGTCTCAATGGTAATCCTACTACAAATACTAGATTTTTTTGTACTACTCTCACATTTGCTAGATGTTTACGGTTTTCTGTAACCCTTTGCTTACGTTGTTGATCTTTTAATCTCTTTTCAGCTTTTAATCTAATAATAAAAATAAATACAATAAGTATTTATTTATTTATGATTCATACAGATACGGGAAATATTATAGGACAAGCATTACATACCTTGCAATTTCTTCCATACTAAGAGGTTTAAAATCGGCAGGATTTTCAGAGTAGGCCTTCCGACAGGCAGGACATAAACCATTTTCATCTGTACGTATTCTGTGCCAGCAAAATCGACATATTTGATATCCACAAGTGCATGGAAAGAAATTTAAATCATCCACTTCCAACGGCTCCATACACAAAGGACATTCCACTGCATCTTCTCCACTTTGATTCAATACTGACATTTTTCTTTCTAGTTTTTATATCACACAGTATGTCTAAGATTTCCTTTATCCGTAAATCCTGCATACAAGTAAAAAGTACTTCACATAAAATATTCAACATAAAAAAGTGAATAACTATAATTCAGATTTCTTGACTGTGGCGATGATATTACAAACAAAATGTATATTGTAACACTAGAAATGCATGTAATGTGCATTTCAATTCAGAAGCAACATCATTATCAATGTAAATTTAGTATACATACGTGCGAGTTCTCCACAATGCTCTGACACTATGTAATTGACTATACCAGCAACTTCTTACACACTAATATCCTTGCACAATCTGAAACAAGTAATGGGATATTAAAACGTACAGCAAGAATGTTATGATTCAAATGTCATCAAGTATTAGCAGCCGTTTTCGTATAATTCCACGTCAATTCACAAGAAGTGGCTTCGCAACGTACGTCGTAACGAAATCTCTTTTTTTCTCTCTCTTTTTTTCCGAGAAGTATTTCACCAGAGAGGTGTTGAAACAGATCGAAATATTATAATCGAATATTTCTATCTCGTGCAAAATAGGATAGGAAAACAGCGAGTCTGTTTGGCTGACAGATTTAATGAACAGTTGGAAAGAAAGGGCTGTCCTGTGTCCCGTTTGACAGGAGCTGTCAGACGAATGTTGAACGAACAAACAGCGCTTTGGATTTCAGGATGTCAGAATTAATCTCGTGTGCCCTACGGTGGACATAAAAGTGACAAGCTTGCACGTAAGGTTGAGAGAACGACGACGACGACGACGACGAAAAACTTGCGGTAGAGCCCACCGTCTATACTCTCCCACTCACTTTCTCTCTCCTTCTCCGTCGCTCTTACGACGAGACACGAACTATACGAGAGGGCGACGATCGGACGAAACAGCTGTTGGTGGCGTCGAGAGAAGTGAAGAAACGTCAGAGAGTGAGTGAGAGGGTACTACGCCATAGCAGAAACCTACGTGAAAATCCGTGGAAAAATCGGTGTGGTGGGGCATGACACGTAAATCCCCCAGAGTTTTGAATACAACTATCCACATACGCAAGAACGATGGTTCTATGTATCGCGATACGATTTTCAAGAGGGGAAAAAGGCGAGCGAGAGAATGAGAAATGGAAGTAACGAAAAGGAGTGGCGGAGAGAAAGAGGAGAAGGGGGAGGGAGAGAGAGAGAGGAGAAAGAACGACAGAGAGGAGGCTAGAGACAGAACAGGAGAGAAAGAGACGGACGTGCAAAAAAAAGACAGAACAGCGATGCCATCATTCGTTTTGTCCTTTTTTAGTTAATAGTCGTCTTGATCTTGCGCGTGAAAGGAAAAGACTCTCACTCTTTCATATCTGTTGTACCTACTCTAAAAAAAAAAAAGAAAAAATAAAAAAGAATTAATCAAGAAAAAGACCCGTGATCCTAATTTGAATGCAACCAAAGTAAAAGCCCTAACTCGAATATCTCAGTTTACGGAAGACAAAACTGCGACACAGCACGATTGTATGGCTCGCAGTGAACGTCACAAAGGATTGAATGATTTGTCGTCAGAGGGGTTGCTAAATACCCTGGACTGGTTACAGGGTATACCTGACTCGTTTAACCTTAACTTCGTTATAACAGGGAAACTTTTCAACAGTTTTCGATAGCAGGTGAACCGCGTACCACTGTTCTCGTCGTCGATTCTAGAGTTATCTTCACGCATTCGTCAGCCCAAATTTTTTGGCTTTTGTTTACTTACGTTACAACTTTTCCACTAACAAATCTCTTTTCTGTACTGGGAAATTTTTGTACAGTCTTCTAGATCTGGTCGCAGGCGCACTGCGACTGCGCAGAAACGGACATTACATACATTGGTACATATTTAAAGAGAGGCGCATAAGTAAAGAATTCTGAAAGCGCATGTCAGAGCCACTTCGATTGCACTGTTATGCTCGTCCAAATTTTTCTTTTTCTTTCATTCAGTTTGATAAATCTCTTACTCACGTTGATATAAGATAGATAACAAACATTACTTATCTTACTAATTTCGATGTTCACAATTTCTTCCATTTTATATTTACCGCGCATTCGGAAATAATCAGGGTGATAATAACGTCAACGGATAAAAGTAAATGTCCCTAGCATTGGATATAATAGGGTATTCTCATTGGACGAATGTACTTTCAAAGTTATTTAAATCAATTAAATGTGAAATTCATATCATTGATATAGGACATAATATTTTGATATGATAATCAAGTATTACATTTTATTATAAAATACAAAAACCTAATTTTACAGTTTGCCTTGTCTGCGTAAACTTATTTCTATTTATTTTTGTCTATTAATTTAACTTCTTATAAATAAACGAGGATGCAAAAATTTTTTATGGTTAATGTATTACACAATTTATCAATAATGTATACAGTGTTTAAGCAAAGCATGATATATAATATTGCATTTTTCCATTACCATTTTTTGCCTCTAGATTAATTACTTTATTGAACGATGCTGATGTTATCTTTATAATCTACACCAAATAATGGATGTCGTGTTCTCAAATTTTTTGGAAACGGTACACTGCAATTTTTTATCTGCATTGGTTTAATTTTTGAAACGTTTGAAAGTTTTCGTCTGACAGTAATTGTGCCCACTGGCTTCATATTAACTACATTAAAAAAATATATACAATGTTTGAAAAAGTCACTGATCATATTTTTATATAAATATATTACCAGCTTTATATCGTGATTTCATTTTGCCATGGAAAACACATGTAACATTACATTTAACTTCATGATTCACTGCACAGTATTTCTCCTCGTTAATTTTAAATTTAGATTTTTCTCCAAATACTAAAGTTTGACCTTTAAGTTCTTGTGGATTTACCTGCAAATTGTACAATATTTATAATATTAATGTAATATTTTCTTATTTGATCCTTGACTCACTGTTCCAGGAATATCCATAATCCATATATCTTCACTATCAGATAAATCATCCAAGTCAAATGTTGTATCTGTGGTTTCTGCAATTAAATCTTCTTGTTGTACTAAATCATTGATCTAAAATAAAATTTATAGAATAATTTCATGCAGAAATTTATGGTAAAGAAATATAGATAAAGCTTTACCGTTGTCTCTTCAAATTTGTAACACATATTATACATTATTCTATTTGTTTTAACGTACATTTTAATACAAATGTTATATTATGTTTTCAGTTGAGATAATAAATAATCGAGAATCAAAATTATTAACAAATGATCTGAGGCTAATCTCTTTTATATATCTTTCTTTCTATGATGCTGTCTTTAGTACATCAATACCAGCAGAATAATATGTAATATGTACAAAAAATTTGGGAGACAACAGTACAGATCAACCAAAATATATATATTTCTAATTGCAAAGGGGTATGAGTCAAAAAGTTGTTACTTCTGCAAAACATTAGAAATATTTAAATTTTAAATACAATATAAGATGACTTATAATTTGACGTATTAATTTGATTAAAGTTTGACTTATACTCTTTTTCTCATCCACCAAAGATACATAGTATAAGTATAGTATAAGTATAGATCAAATTTTATTCACATTATGTGGTCTTATGGTAGACACATTCAATAATAGTCTACTGTCATTTGTTTCACTTAAAGTTTCTTCATTATTTTCTGCTTCTACTACATTTCTTTTTTCAGGTCTTTTCAAAATGCTTTTCCTAGATATAGGTAAATTAGGCAGGCTGGCACGTTGAATTTTTGTATTGATCTTTATAGATTTATTGCTTCTTCGTTGAGATGTTTCAATTTCTATGGTGTCCATCAGGACCATGCTTTTGTTCAACTGAGTATTTAACTTAGTTAAAGAATCTTCCATATCAAAATCAGTCATATTTAATAAAATAAACAAATTATTTTTCAATAAAAGTAATATAGCGTTTAGTTACATATATTGTAAAATTTTTTGTAATTTATAACCTAAACCTAACCTAAACCTTTCACATGAAATTTGTTAAGCTATTTACATGTACATACGAAATATAATTTTTTATTATATTTCAAAGAACTATTATCCAACACTATTTACACAAATCCGGTAGAAAATTAGATTGTCATATAAATATACATGATGTTCAATATAATTAATTTAAACATGTATAAACACACAAATGTAACGTTTCTTCAATGTACAATAGTATCGTCACAACAAACATAAAAACGAAACAATTAATTCATAAGTTGGAATTTATTATATCATATACTCCATATATCACTTCAACTTTTGCAATAACTTAATGCTTTAACTGTTAATTTAATGCTTTAAGGATATTCTTCAATGCAAACTATAGAAAATTAAAGCACAGTTCACATTGATTGTATTTCACGCATATTTTTATTCATTATTTATTCATTTAAATACTTATTCTTACAACAAATTGTATAATAAATATTTCAACGTATAAATTAATTTATCACAATAATTGTTACTACTAAATTGTTACTAATATTATTTGTTCAATTAAAATACAATTTTCCGTATGATGGCGTAGCAAATGTAATATTTTGATATAGTTAAAACAGTGGTTATTTTAGGTTTGTTGATATCATTGATCAATTTTGATTAAAAACGCCTATTTTACGGACGTTGAAATATTTTTTAAACATTGTTATAACTTTATCGTGCATTTATTTCTTGAAATAATTATAATACGCGCAAAATGTCCACAGTCGAAAATTTACGACGCTCTTCTCGATTAAAAGGTACCATATACATGTAAAAATGGATAATATTAATCTTCGAAAATATATTTATTTGCGATTTTTTGTCAAATAACTTATTTTTATTTCAGTAAGAAGACCTAAAAGATATATATCGTCCAGTTCGGATGAAAATTTAGATGATACAATAGAAGTAAACACAGCAGAAAATGAACTTAAAGACGTAGAGGAAAATGTACAAAAGCCAGTTGGTAATTTTTCAGTAACATGTTTAGTATTGGTCTTTTTGTTTTCTCTTTTTTCAAAATTAAGATATATATTATTTTATTAGAATTATTTTCAAATGATGATGTAAGTGGAGAAGCATTATACAAATTACAGACACCTGCAAAAAAAAATGCCATGACAAAGAAGGCATATTTGTGTCATACATCTAATATTCTTAAATTACCTGCAGCTAAAGTTGTTATTGAAAAGATAAATATAAATAACAAAGAACTATCAAAAACACCCCAAAAAGATCAAAAGATCTCAAAAGGTACAAAAATTTCTACAAATAATACAATATTCTTTCAATAGTCAATCTAACAATAATATAATACTACAATAATAGTTTTTATTTTCAAATATCCAGTTCCTATTGTTTCACGAAAATATGAATCTGGATTAACTTCAAGCGAAAGTGAAAGTATATCTGAACCCAGTGATTATCACCCGAGTGAAGATACTGAAGATGAAACAACTGATAACGAGGATGTAGAGTCTAGTTATGATGAAAGAGATGAAATAAAAATAAAGAACCAAAAACAAAAATTTATATCACAATCAAACTTATTGAGTACACCAAAAAAAATAAATAAGAAAAATAAACCTTTAATTATTCATAAGGATTTTGTAAGTATAATATAATGAATTTTGGAATAGAATGTTGGTAAACGAATTATATAATAGATTACTATTGTTCTATATTTTATACTTTCAAAGCATATGGAAACTGATGAATACTTTGTGACACAATCAGAAAAAGTAATTACATCTGATCGGACGTTAGAACATCTGCGTAATTCTCGTTTAACGAAGGAAAAATTGGAAACATTGTTAGCAAATCAAAATCATGTGTCATCACAACATAAAAAGAATATTTATTCATTAACTAAGAACTATTCTATGTTATTTCCCATGTGGTACTTTATTATGGAGTAAGTACTAAGAATAAGATATTGAAATCTATAGAGCTTTTAAGAAATACTAAAAACGTATAGCTTAAACATATAATTTAAAGTTTTAAGCTTTAAGAAATATATATAGCTTTTAAAAAAATTTAGTAATACGTATTGCTTTATTGTATTTTAGACAAGGTTATACTGTATTGCTTTATGGTTTGGGCTCAAAAAGATGTTTGATCAATAATTTTCATAAAAGTATATCTTATCATCCATCACTAGTAATAAATGGATTTTTCCCTAGTTTAACTACAAAAGATGTAAGTTATATGAATGAAGTTAAATATTCAAATAATATAATGATTAAAAATAGTATAACATTTTTTAGATATTGGATGGTATAATTATTGATTTATTGGAGTTGAATTGTCCTAGCAATGCAACTGAATGTATAGATGTTATTGAAAAGGCTTTAAGGAAAAACCCGAAAGACAGATTATATTTGTTAATACATAATATAGATGGCATAATGTTACGTTCAAGTAAAGCTCAGGATTTATTATCTTGTCTTGCAAATATACCGAATGTTTGTGTTTTAGCATCAATTGATCATATCAATGCCCCGCTATGTATGATCAATTTCATATTATATTTTTATGATATTACTTTATTATATTTTTAATAACTTTTATATGATTTCACATTTATAGTGTGGGATCACACAAAACATTCTAAATTCAATTTTTTTTGGTGGGACACAACAACATTTTTATCTTATCAAGAAGAAACATCTTATGAAAGCTCACTCTTGGTTCAACAAACTGGTGCTATTGCTTTATCATCTCTTCATAATGTTTTCCTTTCTCTAACTTCAAATGCTAAATCAATCTACATACTGCTTGCAAAAAATCAGTTGAACAACAATAATAATGTTAATTTCACTGGTAATTTCAAATTTATTAAAACAATCGTGTATAGAATTATATAGTTTTAGACTTAAATTATATAAAAATTTCTATTAATAGGAATGGCATTTAAAGATCTGTATCGAGCTGCCCGTGAAGGATTTCTTGTAAGTTCAGATTTAGCATTAAGAGCACAACTGACTGAGTTTATAGACCATAAGCTAGTTAAAATAAAGCGCAATATTGATAGCGTTGAACATCTTATCATTCCATTAAATAATGGACTTTTAAAACAGTTTCTAGAAGAATACGATATGTGATATTTTTAACTATAGCATATGAGATATAAATATTTATACATTTTGTATTCATTTTATACACTAAATTTATTAAAAAATGTATATTTTTCTAAAAAAGAATAAAAAATGATAAAACATATTATTAATAATGGAACATTATGTGCTTCAAAAAAAGTTCTATAAACAAAATCTATCATATTTTATATATCATTTTATTCTATATTGTCTGGTCCTGGAACTGAGGATGATTTACATTTCTTCAAAGCTGTAAAAAATTCAATATAGTTAAAGAGTTGATCTAGAAATAAATAATCTGTTGAGGAGTTTATCGGTGATGCATCTGTAACTCACAGTGAGCAAATTTTTCACTGCTTTCTACTAGCTTTCTTCAAGAAAAAAGTCATTGCTAAATTCTCGTTTTGCTTTTGCCCATTTTGATTTGAAACTTTTTAGTGTATTCCACAAGTGGGCTAGGTCTGTTCTGTTGTTTAGTTCTTGCTAGCTCTCTGTTTAGTTCTTATTTTTTTTAAAAGTTTTTTTCTTGCAGCTGTTCCATGTGTAGAGTATGAAGCCATTTTTTAAGAAAAGTCTAATTTTCCTCACTGTCTAATACCATTCATCATCTCACCATCATACTGAATTATTTTTGTTGGTCTTTTTGTCTGTTATAGTTTCTTACTTATTATAGTTACTTTCACGAAATTAATCTATTGCGTATAAATTATTGAATTTGCATACTAGTGAAAAAGTATTGAATTCATAGCTGATGAAATATGTGTTACAAAGAAAGTCCAATTTTATTTTTGTATCCTTTTCATCTAGTTTTGATAGAAGAGAATTTGTTCTATTTTTTATGATAGATATATTTCTCTAGAGCAGTTTATGCTGTATGAAAATGATCTGTCCATACATGTCATCTAATTGTTATGTTATAATTTTGGGCATATTATATTTTAATTGAGCATGTTATAATTTTATCTGTTTTTGAGATTATGTGATCTAGATTGTTTTTCTACCTTCACTTTTTCTATTTCAACAATAGAAGTCAAAATAAAAAACAAGCACAAAACAAAATCTAATGTTGATAGCAAAAATGATAAGTTCACTCAAAATTGGAGCTACAGACATGAAATGCAGGTTCTTTAGAACAAACGCAGCAAAAATCACATTCTCAAATAAGGACCCTGCAAACGTGTTTGTCAACTTAGAATTAAACAAACGAGATCTGGAAGCCTTCATATCTAGATACAAACTAGAGAATTGACATAGATCTGATAGAAATTAACGAATCTAATCTTTTCATGTAAAATTTTGAATCCCAGTAGAATGAATAAAAAGATTCAAATCGTTGAAGGTAATAAAGAGGGGGTGGGTCCGTAGCGAAATTATACTCTTGAAGGAAACACTCATAGATAACACTCACCAGAATATTTTAAAATCTTTGGTCTTTAGATCATAAAGGTTCATGTTCATATCAATTCTGTTAAAACATGCAGAAACTGCTATAGATATGGCTATACTATCAAAAGCAGAAGCATCATACATTGCTGTTACATTGTGTGCTGACTATGATGTTAGATAACTAAAGAACATAAGTGTAAAATACCATCATATATGTTTTCTCAAGAGTATGAACATTATCTTTACAACAAACAAATCAACAAAATAATTGTCTGTGAAAGTAAAGATTTTTGGGAAACCTCAAATTACAAATTAATAGGTTCAAAAACCCAGTGAAAGGAAACGAATCCTAAAGAAAAACAATGTCTTTGGAGTTACTCTAAACAAATCTAACTTTCCTTATTTAAAAAAAAACCTTCCATAACTGATGAGTTTGAAATAAAATCTTCACAGACTAATCAACAAGCATAATTTGATAATACATTACACAAAGAACCATTTAAGTTATAATCAAAGACAGATCGTCCACAGAATTTAGACGACGCAACAATTAGATAATACACATGGTCGATCAAAATTTCCAATAGATTGCGCTATAAAGATAGAAAAATTTATCTATTTTAAACGATTCAGAAACACCACCATCACGTTCTGGCAAAATTAGAAAGACGAAATTTTACGATACAGACAGATCACAAACCACTGACTTAGTATGCATTTCTTCAAAAATCAGACAAGGCTCACCAGCTGGACAATATAGGACAACTACGACAGCTGGACTATATAGGACAATTTTCAACAAAAATTACCCACATTCCTTGACCTGATAATGAAGTGGCAGACGCTTTATCATGACTGGACGTTATCAGTATGTCAGCTGTAGTTAGCACATCAGAACTTGCCAACCAAAAAACCCAGAACTAACGCAGGTCTTACAAACTACAGTCTTACAGCTAAAGAAGTTAAAAGTAGATAATTCCAATAATATAATATATTATGATATTTCAATTGAAACGATTAGGCCATATATTTTAATCGTGTTGCGCAGGAAAATCTTCGACAGTGTGTACAACTTCGCTCATCCCAGTGGTAAACATTTGCTAAACATTTAATAACAAAAAAATTTGTATGGCCTTGGACGAGTAAAGATATATTACACTGGGCAAGAAGTTGTGTGAACTGTCAAAAAAACAAGATAAGCAGACACATCAAAAATCCATCGAAACATATCTCTGTTCTAGAGCGCTTTTAGCACATTCACATCGACATTGTCACGCAACGAATTACACAACGTAGAAAGTATAAACTAAGTTCCGGTTGCGCCTAGCTTCTGTTAGACGTAAAGCTTAAATAAATGGTACTGGTTGATCTTTAAATCTTATTCCGAAGACTGTGGTGCTCGGAAGGAGAAGTAACGATATGAAATATATGGCGTTCAACTTTGATCTCTTTTATTGAAAAGTTTTTCGTCTTTTATACATTTATGTTAGAGGTAGTGGGGGAAGGTGCAAAGGTTGCATCTTCGGTGGTGAGTTGTCCTTATCTTGTTGTCAACCGGTTGTTGGGGTAGATAAGTCTTCTTTATAACATCATAGGACTGTTACCGACGATCAATAATTACAGGTACTGTAATGAATACTGTTTGACCATGATCGATCGATTCTCTAGATGGCTTGAGGTGGTTTCATTAAAGGATATAAACACGGACATCGTCGCAAGAGGGTTCAATACCATTTGGATCGCGAAATTCGGTACTCCGTCAACAATTACTACAAATCGCGGTGCACAATTCGAGACTCAGCTTTTTAGCGCGTTGACAAAACTTATTGGATGCAAGTATATCCGCACCACAGCGTGCGTCTCCTGCATCCAATAATATGATAGAATGATGGCATAGATCTGAAGGCAGCAATTCGATGTCACGAAAATAAGAATTGAAGTACTCCCAGCAGTTTGAAGAATAGTTATAAGGAAGATATACAAGCAATCGCGACTGAAATGTTATACGGTTACACCCTCAGACTACTTGGAAAATTTTTCGTTGACAATGATATAGATACAAACTTCAGCACTAGTAAAGAGAATTCATGCAAACTATACGCTCAAGACCGACGAGACATCATTCCAAAAGATCATATTTCATACTTAATAATCTTTTTGACACGACTCATGTTTTTGTACGAATCAATTACATTAAACAACCTCTGGAATAGCCTTATGAAGGTCCATATCGTGTGTTAAGGCATAGATCAGATAATCTATTTCTTATTGATTATGAGGGTAAAGAAACCACCATTTCGACGAACCGGCATATGTAGAATTACATGAAGTACAACACACCGAACATATGATAAGACACCCGTATCGTTTGCTCTCTTATGGATCGAGCTACTTGAAGGAGGGCCGGGGGGGAGGGGGGGTAATGTAGCAACCGTTACCTCAACTGGAGCGAAATCAGCGCCAGCTGCGTTCATTCAATCGTTTCGCCGAGGGGTGCGTTTCCGAAATATTACAGCGCCAACTTTGTTAGAGCTCATAAATAATGAAGAATTTATAAATTGGTATTTTATTTATTTTGCTACCATAGAGAGTTTTGGTTGATAATGATGTATATATAGTAATCAGAAAACAAATTGTCAATTATTCATTAGTTGGCATTCAACGAAAACAATTTAATATTTCTTTGTAATTTATAAAAAATATTTAATATAATTTATTTATATTTAATTCGGAGTTATTATTATTATAATTTACTTAATTATTAATTATTAATTTACTTATTAAGTACTTTGAATGAATTAATTATTATCATAGTACCTACAGATTCGTAGTGTTATTTCAGCAGAATTAAAATCAACGCCATCTGCGTTTCCTCAATCGTTCCGCCGAGGAATACGTTTCCGATAAACAGATGCCAACTTTCTTAAAACTCACAAACAATAGAAAATGTATAAATTGATATTTTATTTATTTATCACCATACAGATGTTTGATAAACGTATATATAGCTGACATCAAATATATTAATTCATTCTTCTTTCTTTCTTTTTTCTTTCTTCATTCATTCTTCATTCTTTGGTTATCAGAAATTTTGTTATCAGTTATTTTATCATTTATTATTAAATATATTATTTTATAAAAATAATACGGAGTAAATTATTTGTAATACGTTGATTGAATTATCATCGTACCTACAAATTTGTAGCGGCCTATGATTCCTCGACTACGAGTTTCGAACACTGATTGGCACAAGCCGCAAGTGGCTGCGCGCCTAGCGTCGATGTCCTACCGATCTCCGACGTTAAGCAAGCAGTCTGCGGAACCCCGCTAGGATGGGGGTGATATCGGACCAGCCTAGTAGGGTTTAGTTACAATAACAGGCGTCTGGTGTAGGAGTCGCCATCAACCCCACTGATGAGTTCTCGGCAGTGACTCCGAGACGAAACGCCATCCGATCATTCACTTTCCTCTCTTCTCTACTCTACTCACTACCCCAGTCCATCTCCTTCCATACGTCCTTCCATCTCTTTCTATATCATATTTCTAACATTCTCTCTCCCTGTGGGCTATATCACCCCTCTTCTCAAGGGTTTTTGCATTTACGCGCTCGTGCTCCAAAGTTGAAGTGGTAGTAGCAGAGTTCTGTAGTTTTGTCGTACTGGAGATGGTCGTCCACGGGATTGAGATCGTCGGTCACTGAATCGGGGTAGAATGGCCTTCGTCGAGAGAGGTTCGTTTCCATGGTTGCCATTTTGGTTTCGTTATAACCACCATCAGCTCTGAAATGGCTGACGGAAGTTGCCATGTTGGATCCTTCTAGATTCGAAATCTGAGGCAAACGGAATTCCATCACGCGATCGGCAAGCATCGCCAATTTTGATAAGTCCGCTTCGGAATTTACTACCAGAATATCGTGCAAAGATTATGGAATCTGTTCTAAAAAGATGGTTTTTAGGATCGTATCAGGAACTTTTTTGTCGACCATGCTTCTCATACGCTGTAAGAAGTGTGACGGTTTTTCATCGCCCATTCTACAAGTTCTGAGGAGCTGACAGATTCTCGTCTCTTCCGATTTCCTGAATAGTTCTAAGAGCTTATTTTTTAACGTCTCGTATTTGTTCGAAACAGGAGGTGTTTCCAGGATATTTTCTAATAAGCGCGAGACGTCGGTCGGTAAGCGCTGAATTATTATATAGTCAAACCTTGAAGAGTTGCTGGTGATCCTGCTTGTTCTCAAGGCTGCTTCCGCCTGGAGAAACCAGAGTTTTGGATTTTCCTTATTAAAAGGTGGAAAGTACTGCAGTACGACTGCGCTGATTGCTGTAGCTTCTGATTCTGGCAGGATGTACGCTTCCTCCATTTGCGGCCTTTGAGCTCGGGTTGGTGAACGTAGCGTGCCCATGCTTTCTTCTCTCCGTTAGAATTTTGATCACGTCGGGCAGTCACCAATTTTGTAGGTAATATTTGTTAGATATGATTTTATTTTAGTAATTTTTACAGCGATTATTTACTACCTACAAATTCGCGTGTTCGGTATTGCGGATTCTAACGGATTTTGTCGTGCGGAACAGGTTGTGCTATTTGATCGTCGCGTGGCTAAAGATAATGCTGATACTGATGGTGCTACTAATGGCTCTATCAATTAACTGACTGATTGACTAATGACTAACTAATGATTCTCGCGAGGTCGGCGCTGTATATATATATATATATATACTTAGCCCTCTATACATTTTATTGTTCATGTCTTAACAAAAGCGCACCTGTCGGCGCGGAGGTTGTACTAAAGTAGGTGGCGTTGTTATCGACAGTAGTCGCTACACTACCCCCCCTTAAGTGGCTCGATTCGGCAGAGAGAGCGGACGATGCTTTCGTTTTCTCGTGGGTGCGTGGTTGCTGCTCTTGATGAAGTTCCATGAACGCTGGTTTTAATCGCTCTGTTGAGATTGCGACTTCTTTTCCTTTGTAATCTACAAAGGAATACGTTCGGCGATATGTGTTTCAGCACTTTGTATGGACCTTCGTACGGTCGTTCTAAAGGCTGTTTTATGTGGTCTATTCGCACGAACACATGGGATGTGTCAGAGGTTGTTGAAAATGAAGTAGGAGCGTTTCGAGTGGAACAGAAGAGAAGAGAAAGTCAAAGAACATTGTCGTACAGTTCCACGCCGAGTTCAACCACCGTGCGAGGACTTCGCCTGCAGGACGCAACCCCTGCACCGCGTGTGAGAAGAAAGCGGGGGAGTAAAGAGAAACGCACAGCAGCGTCCCGGGCGAGTCCGCAGAAAGAATGGGAAGAAAGAAAGAAGAGCCATCGCACTACAGCGAGGACAGGTGTCGACGGTTGACAGGTTAGCCGGTTCAAATTCCACGAGTTGCGGAGGAGCGCCCTCTTCCGCGATTTACACCAGCGCGCGCAACCGTGCGCGTCGGGAGCTCCACTGAAGCGAGGGTGCGCAGCGCGAGGGCGGACCGCCCTCTACCGGAAACTCGGAGAAGCAGGAGGATCGATGCGCGCAACCTTTCACTCTCGCTACTTCGATCCGCACTAAAATGGAGAGCGAGAACGGCAACCACAGCGACACCTCTGTCGTGACGCTGGAATTTCCGTTCCCGGAATTCTTTAAGTGCCACTTGTGCTACAACACGGATAAGACTGCTAATCAGAAATGCTGGAGGAGGTATCAGAACCACAACGATCTTAAAAAACATCTCAAGCATCGCCATCCCTCCCTCACCGTCAAATGGGTGTGCGGCGAATGCGGGTTTGCTGGAATCGGCGCATACCCGCTGAAATCAGTCAAGTTGCATCACGCCGCCACCCACGCAAAAGGGCAAGAATCGCTCCGGGAACGGGCGACAGTCACGGTGGCGGGAACCACCACCAGGACAACCACGGCGACGAAGACGACGATGGCGGGGTCGAGGCCATCGACCACGGGAACGAGCAAGCAACCACCACCAACGCTCCTGAGAGTGACGACGACATCATGCCCGAGCACCACGTGTCAACGACGACGACGACGATGATGACGACAACAGCGGCCATGGGGAGAGAAACGCCGACGACCCTGGGAGAAGAGGACCCCGTCGTGCGGAGGAGTCAACCGTCGCCCTTAACCACAGGGATAACAACGTGCCCGGGCACGTCCCGAGTTTCAACCACTGCCACGGAACGGAGGGCCACGAGGCAGTCGCTGGCGTTGCGACACGAGACCTTGGGCCCTCCGTCCCCGGATTCTATTTTAGATTTTAAGACGCCTCCGAGCGGCACCGAGCGGGTGTCCGCGGGCTTGCGACGTTTCCCGGGAAGCGCTCCGGCACCGCAAATAAGTACGGAAAATATACCACCTCGAAGCTCGAGGTCCTCTGGGCCCACGGTGTCGGACGCGACTTCGCTGGGGATACCCGACGAGTCGAGGACGAGGATGAGGACGACGACGAAGCGAGCGGCTACAGCGCGGAGACCGCGCATCATCTCCAACAGCGATAGCGAGAGGGACTTCGCTCCCACGAAACTTCTCCCGTCGAAGTCCAAAGTAACAGAAAAAACAATAACAACGAGGAGCCGGGGCGGTATGAAGACGTCTACTACTTCCACGGTGGCGTTAACCACAGTGAGGACAACGGGGGCAATGGTCGGTTCGCCGGCGCGTGACCCCGGGTCTGCCGTCCCCGCCTGCTCCTCAGAAAAGAAAGAGCGCCTCCCCGAAACGCACCGCGCGAGCGGCTGCGATTTCGAGGACTTCTTCGGGGAGTGCAGCAACTCCGCCGGGATTGACCGATGTATCGGCTTCGGGCAAGGCTTCGACGGGGAAGTCGTCGAAAGTATCCGTACGTCCTGTGACGAAGTCCAGTGCAGCGCAGTCGAAAGTAAGCGCTAACGAAGTGCGCATGGCTCGTGCAACGCCGTCAACGAAGACGCTAAGGACTGCTGCCGTGCGGACAGGGTTTGCGTCGCTACCGGTCACCCAACGTCAAACGCGGGGCACCGGCTCTGGCACCAACACCCCTAACTCTCCACCCCACTTCCCAAGACACTCGCCGCCAGGAAAGAGGTCATCCCCGGGGGGAAGAAGATCTACGGGCACCACCAAAACGCCCCCGGGGACGCGAAGATCGCCCGGCAAGAAGATGACACCGCGGCGGAGCGTCAACACCCCTCCTGGCATTTCGGGTCGCACCACCCCGGCTGGGACAACGACGAAGACGAAGACGAAGACGAAGACGAAGACGAAGACGAAGACGAAGACGAAGACGAAGACGAAGACGAAGACGAAGACGACTTCGCCACCTAAGCCAGTGAGGAGCTGGCCAACGCCGTCGACGACCTTTGCCGAGGTCGTCAAGGGACTCGTCCCTGGAACACCGAGGGATTCCCCCGTGGCCGCCACACTCTCGACGGCCACCACAACGATCTTGACGTGCAACAGGCCGATCACCTCGCCTGTCATATCGCCATCCGTCTTCGGGCCAACTCTGGCGGCGGTGCTGTGCTCGCCTCCGCACAACACCTTAGGAGGACCGATCTCGCCGCCAGCTACAGGGACATTGCCCGGCGTCTGGACACCTCGGTGTTCGCGAGCTCCGATGAGCCCTCTCCAGACCATTCTGGAGGTCCCTGCTGCAGTCCATGGCCCGGAGAATGCGTCGAGAACGAGCCCCCCCTTGGTGCGACCCGGAGAATCAAGAAGGAAGGATAGCAGCAGCAGTTCTACGGATGAAGAGGAGACGGACGAAGAAGAATGGACTCCGGTCCGTCGACATCGCAGGAGGGTGAGAGATGGGGTCACGCAGCAGCCCCAACAACGACAGCAACAACAGCGTCAGCCGCAGCGCAGGCTGCAAACTCGCAATCGCGTCCCCTCTGCAGGCGCCAGCGTTCAGCGCTCCGATGCGGGAAGGGGGCAAGCCGCTCCGCGGCACCAATCGGCGCGCGTAGCTACGACCGTAGCAATGGCCGGCGGGTGCGCTGTAAGACCCGGTACAATCTCGTCGACGCGGCGCCCCGGGAACAACCGGGGATGCAACTGCCGCTGCACCTGCGGCCATGGAGGACTGGTTGCATCACAAAGGGAGGAAGAAGAGGGGACGGGTCTTGCGAGGAAACCCCCCTCAAGACGATGACTCAGGACACCGGCAGGAAGGAAGAGGGCCACGCCAAGGACAACAAGGCAGAAGAGGAGGACGAGGCCCAAATCTGCCACCAAGGACGAATTCTACGCCGGCGACCCTGCTGGGGAGCCGGAGGCGCGAGGAGAATAGTGCGCCTTCAACTGCATACGAGAGAAACGGGGCATGCATCCCTCCGCTACCTGTTTCGAACGGCTGGAGTGAATTCCGCGGGGCGGTTACCGGGGAAACGCTGTCTGCCAGATCGGCAGCGACGCGTACACGGACCGCTCTCGTGGATGAAGCGAACGCCGTTCAGACGAGCGAAGAACTAGAAACCGTGGCTGCAAAAGTAGGATTTTTCCCGCGAAGAGGGCAATGTGTGCAAATGCGGGTAATCCGAACGACAGAAGCGCGTCGGCTGGTCGGTCGCACGCGGCGCACAGGATGACAACCGGAGCAAGGCTCCAATGCTCAGGTCGGCGGACCTCTACCCAGCCGCGACGGATGGATAAGGGAGGCCCGGAGGATACAGAAGTTGTACCGGGCCAACCAGAAGCGCGCGGTCGGGGAGATCCTGAACAAGAATTCTCCCTTCTGTGAAGTGCCCAAGGAAACGATCCAAAGGCACTTTACGGAGACTTTCGCGCGGATGGAAGGTGCTGGTCCCCTCCCTGCGCTCCGGGACATGGCGGAACCGTCTGCCTTTTCGAACGATGCCCTGGTTGCCCCTCTCGAGCGTTCCGAGGTGCTCAGTCGTCTCAGGAGGATGAAGAATTCATCGCGTGCTTCTTTTTGGTCAGGCGTCAGATCCGCTGTGTTGAGGACGGCGAAAAAGCTTGACTTCCGATGACGCTGGGACGGAGTGCGAGGAGAGCTCTCACTGGAGTGCCCAGCATGCGGTGGAATGAGGGCGGCAGTGGCAGAGCACTATATGTCTTCGTTATTGAAAAAACGCGATCAAGGGAAGGTCTTCGACGCGACCGTCTGTCATGGGGTGAGCAATCACTTCATGCGGACGGGACGCTTCACCGCGCGCGTCTCGACGTGCTCCCCTTAAATGGGGCGCGTCGGTGGGGTAAATAGAAAATGCCATTGGTGCGGCTATGAGTCGGAGACTCTTCTCCATGTGCTCTGCCACTGCGGCCCCCACGCGGCCACTCGACAGCTACGTCATAACCGTGTTGTCGAGAGACTTGCCGCGGCCTCCAGGCTTCCAGGCGATCTCCGGATCAACCAGCGCGTCCCAGGCGTGGGTGAAGATCTCGCGGCACTGCGTCCCGATGTAGTCGTGACGCACGAGCCGTCGAGAACCGTCGTCATGGTCGACGTAACCGTGCCCTTCGAGAACACCTTCGAAGCGCTCGAGAAGGCGAGGCTTGAAAAGATACTCAAGTATCGCTGCCTCGCCGACTCGCTGCGTGGGCGTTTACACTGTCCACGTCGACGGCTTCGTTGTAGGCGCCCTGGGTGCGTGACATCCGCACAACGATCGCCTGCTAACTTTGCTGCGCGTCTCATCAGGCTACGCTGGTCTGATGAGACAATTGATAGTGTCCGAAACCATCGCGTGGTCCCGAGACGTGTACGTCGAACACGTCACCGGGACCAGACAATACCTCGTGCCGGCTCCAGGGGACCAGATCGAGATCTCGGTCGCGCGCGAAGGTCAGTGTCTTGGTGAGCGCAACGACGACGCCGTTTACACGAGCAACGCCGATTCTTAGTTTTAAACATTTCTCATAGACGTTAACCCAATAGGGTTAACTCTATCTTTTAATTTTTTGACAATTTCTGACTCCTTCTGAGTTATTTTATTTTATCTTTTTTACTATTTATTTATTACCTTTTATTTATTTTAATTATTTTAATTAGCTCATACGGACACGGGCCAACTATCTTTCAGCCGCGTAATTTTAACTATCGTAGATTGGCTAACGTTCCTCGTCCTGGTCGACATGTAGGCATTATTATGTTTTACTTTATTTTACTCATTTTACCTAACTTATTGATATTCCACCTAATTTCTCTATTTCTTAAATTCTATGTGATGTCGATCTATTCATTATGACATCTGGAATTTTAATTATTTGCTCTATTTTTATATTCTTTTAATTAATAATATTCGTTTTATAGTTTTATCTATAATCCTATATTTATACGTATTTTAACTTATGACATGAGATTATTCACCGGCCTCGACGCCTGGATTCGTCTCATTGGCGTAAGCAACGTTGATCGCCATAAAAACGTTGCGCGCGCGGCACTCACTGTGTCCGCTTCATATTTTATTTATTTGTTGTATTTATTTATTTAATTATTTATCTATAGGCGCACGGAGGAGGAGGGCTACATTAACTCTCCCGATATAAATTAAGATGTAAGGCCGCTCTGTTGAGCACTTGTAGCATGTTGTAGCATCCCACGGGAGCATTGTTCCCGTGGGAAACATGGCTTGCTAAATAAAGGTGTATTAATGTCTTTGTTCATCCCAGGCCATATGAACTTTTTTGTGTTTAAATGTTTTGTGGCTCTGCCGCTGGGATGTGCGAAATTATGTACACTGTCAAAGATTTTTTTACGTAATACTACCGGAATGTCTGATTGTTTCGATTGAAATTTCGCAGTATACTGTACTATCGGAATTGTCTATCCTCAGTTTTTTTAGCTGTAGGACCGTGCTTTGTAGGACTTGTGTTAGCTCAGGATCTTTGGCTTGTTCTTCTGCGAGTTCTGCAGTGCTAATCACATACTGATAACGTCCAGTCGAGATAAGGCGTCTGTTACCTCGTTATTCTGTCCTGAAATGTGGGTTATTTTTGTCGAGAACTGTCCTATGTAGTCTAGTTGTCGTAGCTGTCTCGGTGATGCCTTTTCCGATTTTTGGTGGAATGCGTAGGTCAGTGGTTTGTGGTCTGTCTATATCGTGAAGTCTCGTCCTTCTAAAAGATATTTGAAATGCTTTATAGCTTTATAGACTGCGGTGAGTTCTCTGTCATAGGTACTATATTTTATTTCCTGTGGTGAAAATTTCTTTGAGAAAAAGGCTACCGGTTTCCATACATCGTTTTCCTTCTGCTGTAGTGCAGCTCCGCAGGCTAAATTTGAAGCGTCGGTTATTAGTAGTAGTGGACTATTGTTTTTTGGGTGTGTTAGTAGTGTTGCATCTACCAATGAGTCTTTACATCTTTGGAATGCTGTCTCAACTTCCTCTGTCCAGATTATGCTTCTTTTGTCGTATTTTTTAGCACCGTGAAAGAAGGAGTTTAACGGAGCTTGGATTGCGGCGTTTTTTATAAATTTACGATAAAAATTTATCATCCCAATAAAGCGTCTTAGTTCGGATATAGTTTTGGGTTTTGGATAATCTACGATTGCTTTTACTTTTTCTGGTACAGGCTTGGCTCCCTTCTGACTAATCTGGTACCCCAGGTACTGTACCGTTTGTGCTCCGAAGACAGATTTTGCTGTGTTAATAGAGATGCCGTATTGCTTTAGTCTTTCTAGAACTTGTAAATGGTCTAAATGTTCAGACTCATTGGTGGAGGCGATTAGCAGGTCGTCGATGTAACAAAATGCGAAGTCGAGTCCTCTGATTACTACGTCCATGAAGCGTTGGAATGTCTGAGCCGCATTCTTCAAACCAAAAGGCATTACGCTATACTCGAAAAGACCGAATGGTGTAATTACTGCTTTTTTTTCGCGCCATCGGGATCTGGTGATATGCGCGGTCTAAGTCTAGAGTGGTAAAGACTGTCTTTCCGTCTAGTGCGTGAGTGAAGTCGTGTATGTGAGGTATTGGGTATCTGTCAGGTACTGTCAGTTTGCGGTAGTCACTACACAGTCTCCAGGTGCCATTTTTCTTGAAGACCATGTGCAGTAGAGTAGCCCATTCACTCGAAGAAGGTTGACAAATACTTTGTTGTATTAACGATTGGAACTCTTCTTTGGCTGCTTTTAGTTTGTCGGCTGCTAACCTACGAGGTCTCTCGCACATAGTCGTCCTGTGGTGACTATGTGGTGGTGTATTTTGTGTTTAGGAGGTTCCAGTCCCTGCGTAGGTCTCGTGACGTCTATGCACTGTTTTAGTATTTTAACGTATTTGTCATCGTTGTGTTTTTCTAACGTAGTAATTGATTAGAAGTTACTTGTAATCAATTACTGTAATCTAGTAATCTGTGCTAGTTTTGTGTAGTTTTGTGTAGTCGTCTGTTATCCGTCTGTTTTTGAGATCAACTAGTATACCGTGATGCCTGAGAAAATTTGCGTCGATTATTGGTTGCTGTACTTTAGCGACGGTGAATTTCCAGAGATATGAACGTCGTAACCCCAAGTCCAGGGTCAGCGTTTTGGTACCGTAGGTCGGTATCGGTGTTCCGTCTACAGAGTATACCTTAAAATCAGTAAGAGTGACATTTCCTTTTGCCATACTCAGTTGCAATACGGATATGTCAGCTCCGGTATTGATTAAAAATGACAGTTTGTTTTTGCAATCAAAGATAATTAGACGATTACTTTGCACGTCCCCCAGCGTCGTCTGTACTGCAGGACGTGCTTTTAGTTTTCCGACGGCTGAGTGACTACAGCGATAACTGATGACCAATTGCAAGGGTTTTTGCGCTCGTATTCCGAAGTTGAGGTGGTAGTAACAGAGTCCTCCTGTAGTTACGTGTTGTCCACGAGATCGCGATCGTCGGTCGCTGAATCGAGGTTATCGGTAGAATGGCCTTCGTCAAGAGAGATTTGTTTCCATCGTCGCCAGTCTGTGAGTCACTTCCGCTAGCTTGTGAGTTACTTCCGTTAACTAGTGTTGCATTGCCGCCACGTTGTCTACTATCTGCTGAGTTTTCGCCATGATGGGTTCGTCGTTACCAATTCTGAAATGGCTGACGGAAGTCGCCATGTTGGATCCGTCGTTACCAGCTCTGAAATGGCTGACGGAAGTTGCCATGTTGGATCCTTCTAGATTCGAAATCTGAGGCGAACGGGAATTCCATCACGCGGTCGGCATGCGTTGCCAATTTTATTAAGTTCGCTTCGGAAATTACTACTAGTATGTCGTGCAGAGATTGTGGAATTTGCTCTAGGAAAATAGTCTTTAGGATCGAGTCTGGAACTTTTCTGTCGTCCATGCTTCTCATACGCTGCAGGAAGTGCGACGGTTTCTCGTCGCCCATCCTACAGGTTCTGAGGAGTTGACGGACTCTCGTCTCTTCTGATTTCCTGAATAGTTCTTTCTAAGAGCTTATTTTTTAGCGTCTCATATTTGTTTGAAGAGAGGTTGTACTAATGTAGGTAGTGCTGTTTTCGCTGTGTTATCACTAGCAGTCGCTACAGATTTGTAGCGACTGTCATTTCATCAAGAGAATAGTCAGCGCCACCTGCGTTCATTCGGTCGTTCCGTAGAGAAGTACGATTTCGAGATATTGAGCAGCGCCAACTTGTACAATAGTGAAAATTTGTAAATTAGTAGTTCAATTATTTTGTTGTTATAGCAAATTTAGATGTTTATACCGTTATATATATAGTCATAAGAAAACAGTTGTTAAGCATTTTTTAACCAACTTCCATCGAGAAAACTGTGTTATTTATTCATGTAATTTATTAAATATATTTTGTTATTGTTCATTCTTAGTTAATATAATTATCATAATTATTATTATTATTATCATTATAAATATTTGTAGTACTGTGATTGAAATAATTATCATCATAGTACCTACAGATTTATAGGTATATGTATGATAACAGGTAAGGATGGAAAGAGATGGAAGGACGTATGGAAGGAGATGGACTGGGGTAGTGAGTAAAGAGTAGAGAAGAGAGGAAAGTGAATGATCGGATGGCGTTTCATCTCGGAGTCACTGCCGAGGACTCATCAGTGGGGTTGATGGCAGCGACTCCTAACACCAGACGCCTGTTATTGTAACTACTAAACCTACTAGGCTGGTCTGAGAACCCATTCTAGCGGGGTTCGGCACACTCTGCTGCTTAACGTCGGAGATCGGTAGGACTTCGACGCTAGGCGCGCAGCCACTTGCGGCTTGTGCTAGTCGAGTGTTCGAAACTCGTATTCGAGGAATCGTAGGGCCGTTACAGATTTGGACATGGTGGCGCCACTTGTCAATAAGCCAGTGGTACTAATTATTTTTAAAAAATTTTATTTTTGCACTTTATGGCGCAAATGAGGTATAGAAAGAGAGTTGGCGATCTAATTAAGATGCAATTACTAAAGTTTGTAATTCAATTCTCTAAATTAATTTTTTTTGCGAATGAAAGTTTGCCTGTTTTACGGGGTTTTGGTGGCGTATGTATTTAAAAAAGCGAATTTAACAGCGGAAATGGAGAAATGAGGAAAGAAAAAATAAAATAGCAAAAAATATATTATATTCTAAATTGTCAATAGTCAATCAAAGTAAACGGTTGTTATAAAATCTTGTTGTACATTAATATAAATAGTTATTGTTATAGTTTCTTGTTATATCTCGTAATGTATAAAGAAATAAACCGTAAGTTTAATAAGTAAGTGATTTAATAAGATTCAATATTACGATATAATAATTGGTGCAGATAAAAAATATTATAAATAAATCAATTAAGGAAAAAAGAGGAATAATACGTTCACCTCAAGCAATAGTTTCAAGAAATACCGAAATAGAAGACTACTTTTTAAAATCTTTATGGTTAAATAGAATGTTCATTAATCTAAGAGAATTGTAATCAGTTTCAGAAAAATCAGATCTTAATACTTTAACGGAAGTAGTAGACAAAATAATTGAAAATACCACAAATGAATATGTTATGTCACATGAATATGTTATGTTGATTATATATTTTTATAAATAATTGTATGTAAAATATATTAATGTATTATTTATTTATCTTATCATCGATTTATTTTTTATATTATACTTATTTCTTATACTATAATGTATACTAATACTTGTTAATTGATTCCTTGTTATAATATAACAATAATTATACATAATATAATTATAACATAATTACAATGTATTCTATATAAATATCATATTTAATATTCGTATCAATAAACAAAATAGATTGTCTTTTTAATTAACTTTTTATTGTTTAAGAACACTTACTTTTTTGTATGCTTTCAAATTCATTCATAACATTTGTTCTGTTTGAAATACTAGTAACATAACATCTATTGGCTACACTGTTTATTAATAGAGTAATACTTCACGTAATACGCAACGTACACAGAAATTTCGTTCTATGGTGTCATCGATTTACATTAAACATGTAACAGTAAGAAAGGTAAGGCGTACCTTTCGAAATGTTGAACATTACTTTTGCCTTTAAACGAACATGACAAACATATACAAATGTTTTTATAGGAAAACGAAATCTCTATTTTAAACGTATCCGGTAAATTGTCTCCAGGGGTGGGGTCTCCTGTCATTTAATGCCAAAGAGGTGAATGAATTATGTTGACCTTGTGAAAAAATAATATAATATAATCATGGCACGACCTATTGTACCTAGTCAACAGAAGTTAGCAGAAAAGCTAACTATTTTAAATGACAGAGGTATTGGAATGTTAACTCGCATTTATAACATAAAGAAGGCATGTGGTGATGCAAAATCAAAGCCCGGATTCCTTTCAGATAAAAGTTTAGAGTCTTCTATCAAAATGATTGTTAGAAAATTTCCTAATATTGATGTAAAAGGTCTTCAAACTATTACAAATCTTCGTAATGAGATAATTAAATCTTTATCTCTATATTATTATACTTTTGTTGATCTACTTGATTTTAAAGACAATGTTTGTGAGCTTTTGACTACAATGGATGCTTGCGGTGTTCATATGGACATAACGATAAATTTCGACTTAACAAAAGGTTATCTGGATCTTGTTGTTACATATGTCAGTTTAATGATTCTTTTATCGCAAGTAGAAGATCGCAAAGCAGTTTTAGGATTATTTAATGCAGCCCATGAAATGGTGCACAGTCAATCTGATCCAAGCTTCCCTCGTTTGGGGCAAATGATAATGGATTATGATGCTCCATTAAAAAAGCTCTCAGAAGAATTTGTTCCTCATTCTAAATTATTAAAGACTGCTCTTACCTCATTGTGGCCTATTTATCCTGAAAGAAATTTGTCTGCAGATACATGGAGAGCAGATCAAAAACTAAGCCTTGTTGGAAGTCCTGGACAAATACTTAAGGCAGCAGCAACTGATACTATGTCCTGTGAAACTTTGAGTTTGGATAGAATAGAAAGATGGGTTATTTTAGGCTTTACATTGTGTCACTCTTTTTTAAATCAGGAACAGCCAAGTAAATTATGGACCACAGCATTAGAATCTGGTTGGGTACTTGCTTTGTTTAGAGATGAAGTTATTTACATACATCAGTATATACAAACATTTTTTGAAAGTATAAAAGGATACAGTAAAAGAGTATCTGAAGTGAAAGAATGTTATAATCAAGCAGTGCAAAAGGCTGGTTATAGACATAGGGAAAGAAGAAAATTCTTAAGGACGGCATTGAAAGAATTGGGTTTAATTTTGACTGATCAACCTGGTCTCTTGGGACCAAAAGCACTCTTAGTTTTAATGGGACTGTCTCATGCAAGAGATGAAGTTTTATGGCTTTTGCGACACGGTGTTAATCCTCCCACACAAGGAAAAGGTAAAGGAAGGGGAGGTGAAGATTTAGTGGATCGCCAATTGCCAGAATTACTGTTTCACTGTGAAGAATTAAGGGCATTAGTGAAAAAATATTCTCAAGTACTTCAGAGATATTATGTGCAGTTTTTATCCGGATTCGATGCCCCTGCGTTAGATCAAATGATACAAAATCTTCCAGTTTGTCCAGAGGATGAAGGAGCGATTCTTAGTGATATGTGTTCAAAGATAGCCGGTTTAACAGTGAAACAAGTGGAGGATAATGAATTGTTTGATTTCCGAGCATTTCGATTGGATTGGTTTAGATTGCAAGCATATATGTCTATTGCAAAATGTAATATGAATTTAGCTGATAATAGAGAATTAGCATCTTTTATGGATACTGTAGTGTTTCATACCAAAATGGTGGATAATTTGGATGAGATGTTAGTTGAAACATCTGATTTGTCTATCTTTTGTTTCTACAGTAAAGTTTTTGAAGATCAATTTCACATGTGTTTAGAATTTCCTGCTCAAAATAGATACATCGTTGCATTTCCTTTAATATGTAGCCATTTTCAAAGTTGTACACACGAATTGTGTCCAGAGGAACGTCATCATATTCGAGAAAGAAGTTTATCAGTCGTTAATATGTTTTTAGATGAAATGGCCAAAGAAGCTAAAAATATTATTACTACTATTTGTGATGAGCAGTGTAATATGAGTGATAAATTATTACCGAAACATTGTGCGTTATTAATCTCTCAAGTTGTGAATCGAAAGAAAAAAGATAAAAATAAGAAGAACATGTATGAAATTCATAAACCTGGTATAGAAAGTTACAGAAAAACTAGAGAGGAACTTACTACAATGGATAAACTTCATATGGCATTAACAGAGTTATGTTATGCTATTAATTATTGTCCTACTATTAATGTATGGGAATATACATTTGCACCAAGAGAATATTTGCATCAACATTTAGAATCAAGATTTGCCAGAGCACTTGTTGGTATGGTCATGTACAATTCAGATACCAGTGAAATAGCTAAACCATCAGAATTATTTGTTAGCGTTAGATCTTATATGAATGTACTTCAGACAGTTGAAAACTATGTGCATATAGATATTACACGTGTATTTAATAATGCACTTCTTCAACAAACTCAAGAATTAGATAGCCATGGTGATAAAACTATTGCTGCTTTATATACACAATGGTATTCAGATGTTTTATTAAGGCGAGTTAGTGCTGGAAATATTTGTTATTCTAGCAATCAAAGAGCATTTGTTAGTTTATCTGTAGAGGGAGCAATACCTTTTAATGCAGAGGAATTTTCTGATATTAATGAATTGAGAGCATTAGCTGAATTAATCGGACCATATGGTATGAAAATGTTGAATGAAAATTTAATGTGGCACATAGCAAGTCAAGTACAACAGCTAAAAAAATTAGTTGCTGGTAACAAAGATGTTCTTATTGCATTGCGAACGAATTTTGATAAACCAGAAGTAATGAAAGAACAATTCAAAAGATTACAGCAAGTAGATAATGTGCTGCAACGAGTTACGATTATAGGTGTAATATTAAGTTTCAGACAATTAGCGCAATCTGCATTGGTTGATGTCCTGGAAGAACGTATACCGTTCCTTTTAAGTTCAATTTTAGATTTTCGACATCATTTACCATCTGGTGATCCCATGCGTGTTGTTTCTGAAATGACATCAGCTGCGGGTTTAACTTGCAAAGTTGATCCAACATTAACAGCAGCATTAAGAAGCCAAAAATCTGAAGTAGATGAAGATGAACATTTACTCGTATGTTTGTTAATGGTTTTCGTGGCTGTTTCTATTCCGAAATTAGCCCGAAATGAAAATTCTTTTTATCGAGCATCTCTAGAAGGTCATTCTAATAACATACATTGTATGGCAACTGCAATAAATAATATTTTTGGTGCATTATTCACTATCTGCGGACAAAATGATATAGAAGATCGAATGAAAGAATTCCTTGCATTGGCATCATCCAGTTTACTCAGACTAGGTCAAGAAGCAGACAAAGAGGCGATTAAAAATAGAGAATCCGTATATCTTTTGTTGGATCAAATAGTCCAAGAATCTCCATTTTTAACGATGGATCTGTTAGAAAGCTGTTTCCCATATGCTCTAATACGTAATGCATATCACGATGTATACAAGCTCGAGCATTCGCAGCCATAAATTAAGAAAATATAAAGATAAAGAATGTTTTCAACTTGCCACTCAGGGTAATTTTTTTTACGTCCATTACATTAAACATGGAATTAAAAGTATTTTCATTGATTGTTTCAGAACAAAAAAAGAAAATGATAAACGTGGCAAAATATTCTGTATTCTATATACATATATATATATATACTATAAGCATTTATATACAGAATATATATATTATATTGCTCGACTCAAATTCTCCAACAATATTAAATTTGATAAGTCTGTTTCATATTAAAAATGTCCGTTAACTTTTTTACCCTTGCTGTTTTCTTTGCTTTTTTATCACATTTATTTTTGCTTAATATCTTTTTTTGCAATACTTTATTTATAAAAAGTATTGTAAGTATTGACGTAATATTGTATCGTATTGAATATTAAAACCAAATATGTAAAAAACTATATTTATTATAATAATTTATTATAATAATGTATACTGAAATATCCATTTTGTGCCCTATAGACTTGTGGAGAACAGCAGGGTAAAAACAATGCATTTTGTATAGAACAATATCATCCATTTCATATTTGATACTTGGCTTAGAATATTCGATGACAAACAATACATTTTTTCAGTATTCTATTATGTGTCATTCGTATCTAAGGAACATTTTGTATTACAGGTGAATTGTAAAATGCTATCTATCTATGAATCGAAATAAATATTATATCGTATCGTAAAATAGGTATCATTCAATTTACATTTTCTAATGTACAATTGTAACTTTTAATAGTTTATAAAATAAATAGAAGTATCTATAAATTGTACTTATATGTACTATAAAACCCTTTTCTTTTCAAATGGTATAAGAGATAATAGAAAAGAAATTGAATATTTTTTAAAAAATATTATATTAATTTATAAAATCTTATATGTTAATCAGTTTTAAAAATTAAGAATATACGTTTAATTTTTTTTCTTACTCTCCAATATTATTTTTTTCATTTTTTATCAAAATTTCCAATTTCTTTACCAATTTTTTAACTGAAATAAATATTATTACTTACACAATTGTTTGTTTGTAAAAAATAATATTATGTATATGTGATGAAAATAATAATATGAAAATTCGTTTTTCTGAACTTATGATATTATTCTTAATTATATTAATAAATATAATAAGGTGGAAAATACCATTGTATAAATGTAAAATGTATGCTTTATTTAGTTTTTTACAATGTTTTTGTTCTTTTCTTTTTTTATAATCACATTAACATAACACAAAAGATTCACAATCAGATTCCTTTTATTTATAATATTCTTAAAACACTCGCCACGTTCTAGACATTAGGGAAAAGAGAGAGTGGTGGTCTGAAGCAACGTTCAGGCGATTGGTCAGTATCATGCTTAATGGAACTTATATCAAAATATCAATTCAAATATAGAACTTACAATTGTCTGTATGAACTAAAAGATGAAATAAAACACTACGGCACATAAAACACAAAGGCAACTTGGTGATTTTGTGATATCCAAGCAATACTTTCTTTACATAGAACGTACTGATTCTTGGTGAAACAAGACAACATATGTATGTACATACATATTATATTAGCTAAAATCATATCAGAACGGATATGAAACTAACATAGATGAAACTAATTTTGGATGCACGATGTTGATAGGTCACCACATTTTTAGATCAATAGAAAAAATATAATCTTCGATTTCTTTTTGTTTCTTCCTTACTAATATTATGTACAAGTGATAAAGTAGTGTGCATTGCGTCACAATGACGTACGCCTGGATTAAGATAGGTACTTTGAGGATGTTAATTTTTGCAAAACATTCGAATTTTCTTTTAATCAGAGTTTTTGCTCGTACCCCACAGAAACTGTTTCTGTAATATATTTCGTGAAATGTGTCGCGAGATGCACAATTATCAGTAACGATAATAATAGAACGCAATCTTAATCCAGACAGCGCAGAAACAAATGAGCTTAAAGCATAATGTAGTAGAGACTTCTCGAAGACAAATGATGAATGAAAACGTACTTTTGCTTTTTAATTTTTATACTTCTCTCGATAAGCAAGCAACGTTTTCGTCAACTAGATACTAAAATACTTGGTCCCATTCTACGCTCGTCTTAGGCTTTTCTTTCCTAAACAATGCCACTATTTTCTTTTTTCTTCCTTTTTTTTTCTTTTTTATTTTGATCTTATATTCAGTCATTTGAACCGTTTTTATGGCAGTGAAATGGAAGCAAGAATAATAATGAACGATATTTGAAACATCGATCAATTCGTTTATGGAGTAAAATCTGTTTTCTACGCACCGTGGTTGCTGATTAAATGGCAGTCGATATTTGATATTTTCGAAAAATCTAATAATATCATAATACATACGATCGAAATGATATTAACATCACATTAGTGATCCCAATGCCTTTTTTTGTTTTCGAATAAATTTATAATATTATCGTTCATACCTTGAAAACTCACTCGATCTCTTTTGCTACGCATTACTAGAAATGGCAGTAAATCACAAATTCATGGATTGCCATGAATTATTATTATCGAACCATATAGAAAATAAAAAAACTAACTTTTACAATGATCGGACGAGCGATTACGAATGGGGCCAAACGGAATCCCGTTGCATCTATATGTAAGAAACTTCGAAACTTCTTAAATAATTTATGTCAAACGATCCATCCCGGTTCACGCTGGATCGTCGTTAAAAGTCATCACCTTAAAAATCTAAGGGCTCGATTAGACGCACGTACAGGCATTCGTTCCTCATTCCTTATAG
Source organism: Melipona beecheii (assembly GCA_032399605.1). Lineage (NCBI taxonomy): Eukaryota > Metazoa > Arthropoda > Insecta > Hymenoptera > Apidae > Melipona > Melipona beecheii. The sequence continues at coordinate 2,573,539 of JAUCMO010000101.1, forward strand.
CTTCCGTCCCGATTACAAAATACAGAATAATATTTCGCTATAATACAGATTTGATATAAAAACAAGTATTTTTTTTTTTGTATTCGCTTTATCATCCGGTTACATAATTATCGTTTGTGAACGTGTATGTGTGTATGTGTGTACGTGTGTGCACGCGCGCGTGCGCGCGCGCGTGTGTGTGTGTATATATATATATATATATATATAATATATATAATAAATATATAATTATATATATATATAAAATATCAATATATGTACACAATTTAACACTCTCTCTTTTATTTTTTCGCGCCCATTCTCTTTCCATGTCTTGTCTTCGCATTCTTGTTTCTTTCCTCTTTCTCACGTACATTGCATCAAACTTTCGTATTATCCACTTTTTTTTTTATAATCACATTGCGACTATTGTACATTTCCACACGATCCGCAAACTCGTATTTTTTGCGATATTTGACAGACACCTCCTTCTTTTTAATCTTCATCCCTGTTAATGTTCCTTCTGTCTTGCATAGTTATATATTAAATTTTTGACTCATCGTCTAAATAAAATCTATGTCTTTTTTGTATCGTGTAAACTAGCTGCCATAACGTTGAATGGTATATAATGACATTTCTTATAATATACAGAACGAGAAGAAATAGCGAACACGTTTAATTCTGAAAATATTGCTAAGCCTAGATATTATCAAAAATATTAGATAAAAGAAAAAACGCTAAATCGGGATGTTAGTAACAATTATTATATCGCTAGTGATAATGATGATAAATATTTGCACGCTCGATTATTACCTCGAATAGAAATTCATGGAAAATCTAGACAATATTTGCGCAAGAAGGTTCGACAAGGGACGAGTAAAAAAATTCAGTCGTTCACGTATAACATTTTGGCGTTTCGAGAAAAGGAAGTGTATGTATCGTGTACAATTTAATACGATTCGCCGTTGGGCAAGGGCGAACTTTTTTTCTGTGGTATACGAGTATGCAGCAGTGTATGAATATGCTGCTTGAGCCCATGTATGTTAAAACACGTTTATATTTCAAAAGGAGGGCTCGTCTTTGGTCCCGTATGCGCATTATTAAAGCGCGTTTACGGTACAGCCCTCGACAATTGTAAATTAAAAATCATATTTAAATATAACTTATAACATTCGCGATAGCGGAGATAAATTATCATTTGCAATAGATAACTAATTAATAATAGTAATAGCCATAATAATAATAATTATAATAATAATATAAATCATGAATAATATCATAATAATATCATTAATAATTAGTGTAATTATAAAAGAATTGATGTCATTTTCATTGGAATAATTATTAATGAAATATAGCTATAAAACTTTTTTTTGTTGATACTTTTCTTTCATGTTCATAATTCATCTCTTTAACTTTGCTCGTTTCAATTGGCTAATAAAAATTAGTATAAGAATATTACATATTATTAATTATTATACTACAATGGTAGAGATCAAGTGAATGACCTGCAGTAGTTTGGTAATGGTAAACGCGCTTGTTCGCTGCGGAAAGCGATAGTACAATCACAAAGATATTTTTAGATTTAAATTAAATAATCTTACAGACTAACAACTTATGTATAAATGCATCAAAGAGAAATCATATTAAACATTTTGGCATTACTTATTAGTTATCTTTACCTATATTTGTATAAAACGTTAATAATTAAAAGCTTTGAATAAAAAACATCCATTTGGAAGAACATTAAAATTAAAAAAATGTTTGTCTTTTAAAACCGTGCTATAATAGAATAACGTATGTAACAATCGCGTATAAGTTAAAAGGCACAAGGTACGTTCAATGGGAGCTTCTCAAAAATTACGGGTTATCATCCTAACATTTATTCCAAATATATATTGTCATCTCCGTTCTCCCTTTGAACTTCCCTTCCTCTTCTAACCAGCAGTCTCCATATATGTATAAAAATACGCTTTCCGAAGCGAAAAGCACGCGAGAATTCGACTTCATCGAGAAATCGAGGCATAAACGCTACTATGCAACCTTGGCCATAAATGTTCTCTTATATCGAACGACAAAAATATGTTGCGTTCAGTATTTACTGCGATATTTGTTGTTTAAGTCCAGCATTGTCCACAGAAATAAATTTCCACAGGTTCGATCGGGACATTTATATCAATGAATTTTTGCGGACAGAGAGAATTATTAAAAAGCTTTGTAATTTCGATCGAGACGCGAAAAATATTTCATGGCAACACGGAGGAATCAGCAGGAAACATTTAAAAGATGAATTACAGAAAATCGTATATTAGTCTTTTAACGATTTCTCAGTTTCACGATCTATCACGTCCGAACGCTATCGTTCATTTCGTTTCTGCAATGTTGATGTCCTCGTATGCTTGCCGATAAAAATCAGCTCGACAAAAACTCAACGTCAAACGAGAAGTCTCAATATATCACCATTGATTATATAATACACTTTGTCAATTTACAATTCCGAACCAGTTCCCTTGCACGAATTATTCGAACCCAAATAAAAACTTAGATCGGCGATTGTTGGTACTTTCAAATGCACTCGATTACGCTTTCGTATTCTTCCATTGATCTCGTCGATCTCAAGATTACAAGAGATATCATCCTGGCTGGATCGGCTCATCTCACAGTTTGGCATTAAACAAGAGAACAATTTACGGTGCAACGTCGAGATTATTCCTCGTCCGTGGTAATTCTCTAAGATCGTCACACCTTGTTGTGATGCCTCATCTCGTAGGCTGAGGACCGCCCGCCTCCCCCGGAGCCCGAATAGGCGCCGGCGTACAGTTCTGGGTGGTTGGACCGGCCGTAGTTGGGTGCTGCGCTGCTACTGGGTGGCGCACTAGCTGTGGGAACCGAGCGATAGCCTGCTTAAGGTTTAGAAAAGTATTCGATCGTGAAAAAGAAATATCGAAGCAAACGAAACAACGATTGTAACCAGGGTAAGAAATCATTTACTATTGCTACATCCAACTTGTCAATTGGAAAAATGGCAAAATTTATGACAACTACATTTATCATGCGCTTTTCTTTTTCAATCCTACTACCAAGATACTTCTACCAAGATCCACTAATCACACAAAAGCCATATTTCTCAGAAATATCATCGAAATTAATGCGAATGATGCGAAAGCGAAATAAAATACTAAATAATTCGACGTGAACGATCGAATGAAAGTTTAACAATGGCTTTCATCGAATGGTTATGAAAGAAGATTAGGAGCAAATACAAGAATGTACAGCGATTGAGAATAATCAGCAATCGTTCTCATCCGACATTTATCTGTAGAATATGTTTCTTTTATCAAGTTTCTATTCGTGAATTTGCTCCTGTCAAGGATATAGAGTATAGGCCCCAGCTCACCTCTGTAGGTCATAGAACGATAGTATCAGGTAGTGATGCGCGTCAATCAATGCGAGGAAAATGCAAACAGGAAAAAACATTGATGTAGTTGCAGATCACACAGGGACAAATACATAACAGCAAGCTTCTTAGCTTGAGTTTAATCCGTATTTTACCAACTAATATACAAACATATGGTATGTATTTTAATGAGCAACACTTATCAGGATCAAACTCGAGCAACGATAGCTGCATTGAAAAGCGATCGAAATTATCATATAGATTTACCTTTTGGATAATACTGAGCACCTCTACCCTCTCCGTAACCATGAGAGGGACCGCGAGTAGCACCATGGCCTCCTTGACTTTGTCTGGGAGGTATACTTCTGGGACCGCCGGCCCCACCTCCACCATGTGGATGTCGCTATAAGATATAATTACGCCAGTTTTCGTTTTAAGCTAGACAAAAATGACTTGTACTTTATCATTCTATTTCTTTTTTTTATTTTGTTTCATTATACCATTCTTCTTAGAGTATTCATCGGTCTTCTTAAAGTATCGCTAATACGTCTCGCTGGTGGTTTCTTAGGATTACTCGAAGGAGTATGAACGGCACAGCACTTGATGAATAAGCCCATGAAAATAATAAAGGCTATTCCCATTAACAATACTGCCCACCAGAATTCCTAAAGTAATATAACATGTATAATCCTGTGACGTGAAGATCAATAGATATTATAATAGATGAAATTTATATTTACAGTTATCCATTGTGCTACTGTACGCAATGTGTCCTTATTGAATAAAAGATTTTTTAATCTGGCTAATGGTCCTTCCGCGTCAACCGCACGACACTTCAAAAATACATCACAATATCCCTAAAACAAGCGAACGATTGCTATTAATTATACATATACAAATAATAAATTTATAGAGATATAACATATATAATTAGGTTATTACTTGAAAGTTATCACAAGGTGATCCAGGTCGAAGGCTAATTCCACCTTCAGGCAGACCAACAACGTGTGCAAATTCGCTGGTACTACGGCAGGTCGATGGATCAGTTCCATTTTGGCAAGCTAATTCACACAATTTACGTTTATCGATATTTGGAATTACGTTGCTAGTCAAAAAGCACTCAGTTAGATTCCATTCGAGGCAAATCGATCCCGTACACTCGCCATTGATACACAACTGCGAACAAAATTGCGAAATAAATATAATTTCCAAAATATCTGTTCTAAATATCTAGACACAAGTTTCAAAGCTGTTTTTCTTTACCTGAGTTCCTTCGTTACATCTAGTTTTATTAGCCCTTGGCAACGGTGGAGGACACTCAGAGGACCGTCCGTTACAAGTTGAATTGTAACTACAATCCGATTCAGCCTTACATTGAACATTTTTAGAAAGAGGAACGAATTGACACGATTCGCTGGAGCAACAAGGCCCTTGACTAGGACTGTAAGAAAAAGTCTCGTAAGAATTAGTTACGCAAAGTGGGCATTATAGATAGATTTCTAGCACTGTATCAAAACATATACCTGCATTGTGTACCGGACTTTCTGGTACAACCTTTCGCTGTCTCATTCTTGATCTTGTCCAATTCCGATACCTGCCTCGGATAGCAACACTTATCCACGCACTCATCGTCGTCATATCCACAATCGCATTCTTCTCCAGCTTCGACGATCTTGTTGCCGCAGAATGCACCAGCAGAAGCTACACAAAAATAAATTAAGATTTCTACACTTCTATCAATATAAGCATACAAGCATATTTTATCTCCATTAACATCATATATACCGGTAAAACAATTTCTTTTCTTGTTGTCTTCTATAGCATCTAGGACGTTGCTGATATTGCCAATGCTGCATTTCGAAAATTTACTGTTATTCGGTCGATCTCCGCTCGTCGCTGACGCAAACATAATGTAATTTCCGTGCAATCCACCGGGTCTACATTCCGGTGGAAAATCGTGCTGTAAAAAAAAAAAGAAAAGAAAAAGACGTGCTATTAAAGTAAAATGGAATATTGTAAAAACAAATAATTAGTTCTTTTTAAACGATAAATTCTTACAGGTGATCCAAAATTATGTCCTATTTCATGGGCCAACGTCAACTGTGACACTTTCGGTGGTACTCTGCTATTGTAATTAACAAAAGTAATGATTCCGGTATTTAAAGATCTCTTGGTGGATTGATACATTCCTCCCACAGTTTCTGTGTAGGTTTTGTATCTTTCGCAAATGCCACCGGATGCGCCTGATGCGGAAGCTACCCAAGCAAGACCGAGTGTTCCGCCAGTAAAATCTCTGTTAATAATACAAACCAGTGAATCTGTATTCATACCGTAGCACTCGATATGTATATTTTAAAACGGTTCGCTCTTCTCGTACCTATAAGTGAACACATAAGCGAGGCAAAAATCTTCGTGGTTACCGAGCGAATGCAAATTTAAAAAGTTGCTAACGTCGATGTTCTCCATGCAGAACGGATTTGGTTCACCGTACGTTTGTTGAGGTGTACATGCTGTGTCGTCATCGATCTATTGATAACAGAATAATATTCGTATTTAGCGCAACGGACAGATCGTGTATCCATGGAGCGTAAAAATTACCCAGTAATTCAATCACCTTTATCCGTTGCACTTCGAATTTAATATTTCTGTGCTTGATTCTACCATCGAACCTAGTGTCTCTATAGATGTAATTCACAGCGGTAACGTGGTGTGCGATCAAAGACAGTATCTCCTCTCTGGTCTTCTCCGCATCGTGATGCAACTGAAAGAGCAGTCAAAAAATCAACTATTCGACATTTGCCAACGCTACCTGCCAACCAATAGCTTCTGTATAAAGAGATCTTTACAACGGCACGAAAAAGAATGTCCGGGGGATAAGGATATAAAATACGAAGAAATAGTCTTGTGAATATACATAAGTACAATAGGAGAACGGTAGGTGTCTGGAGCATTCGACGATTATGCAATGAGTTATGTGATTATATATAGGCCGATTATTATTGCCTTGAATAAAAAGAAACGGGGTTTACATTTTAGATTATTTTCTCTCAAAATTAGAATGAACTTAACGTTAAAACAAATTTTGAATACGTTTCAAAGTTAACTCGTTGAAATAAAGATAATACTTTCATATACACATATTCTAAACTTACTTGTTCCGATATATGTCTCCATATAAGTGGATCGGTTTGAATAAAAAGGGAACAAGTGTTTTTATTATCCTCTTTCGGTCTGGTTGCTCTCCGCGTTCTTCGATGATTAGGTTCGTTAGCTTCTCTTGAATATTTGTGACCTGGTGATTCTTGATCGCCGTTCCACGGTTTCACCTGCGGCTTGAATTTCTTCTCATTTGCGGTTACCGGACGAGAAACGTCCGGTTCGGCAGAATTTTGAACTCTATCCATCCATTCCATCACGTCATCGGTGATTCCACAACCACCAGATTCACCTACGAAGGATAGTAAAACGTTAATAATATTTGGTGTGTAACGTATAAATAAACTTAGGCAGATAAGCTTAGGACGATATTCATTGAGCTTATAATATTTAAAAAAGTTTCTTTCAAATTTATTTTCTAAGTTATTTTTAGACAGTAAAAATATTTAACTATCTTTTAAAACGGATATACTATAGATATCATATATAGGATGATTCACGTAACTTGCACACCAGAAATAACTTTAATTACGCGTTTACTGAAAAATTGTTTGATACAAAAGTTATATGATTTTAAGGAGGCAAAATGGCGCATCGATTTTTTGTGTGTTGAGGGGTTTCGAAATTTTCAATGTCATCTCCATTTTTTTAAATTAAACTATATATATTTTTTCATCATAAATCGAAAGAATATTAAATTCTAAATAACCCCACATTAGTCCTAAACCTAATAATTAAGGAGATATTTTACGATAATTTATCTCGAGGATGAGATGATATGATTATGATTATTATTCATGTATTATTATGCATTCATTACTTCAGTACATTCAGTACACACGAATAGATCAGAAAAAAAAAAATTTGTGCGAGTTTTTCAAAGTTTAGCGTGGTGCAATCGTTGGAAATCTAACGAATTAAACATCCTACAAAATTACGACGATTTGCGCCAAGAAACGACTTAAAATCATTAAAATTTCGGTCAGACTTGATTTTGAATCTAGAATTGTTGCCAAATATTAAGTCAAGTCAAATACAATTGGAAACTCGAAATGTCTATGGGTTTCAAATCTTCAAATCTTCGAATAGAAAGTAAGTAGTATGAGGAAAAATCGGATTCGTGAAAGTATAGGACTGTTCTTAAAAACTCTGACGTAAGAAATGGAAGTTTATTCAAGAAGTGGATAGAAGTTGGAATTGGGTTCGAGCATGTGTCTCGGTGTTTTCACGCGCAAGGGAAGTTTATAACGCATTGCAGCGGAAGTGCCGATGCGCAGTTTAATTATTCGTGTAATTTTGAAATGCAGGGAGAGCTGTGTCTATAAAGCGGATGTACGGACATAATGTGCTACGTAATGACAAACTCCAACCGCTTCCCCTTGGGTGTCGTATCATCCGTAACGACGATGCTATTATTTTGAGGACGTGGTCACCCACCTACATATGGGTGTGAAATCATACTTCCTCTTTCACTATCCATGGTGACGAACGACACGGTGTATTAACCAGACGAGTGAACGAGCAAACTTATCAGACGAACGACACTCTATCATTTTTTACGAACCGAGATTTTATCAAATTCGTTTTTCTCTCTAGCGTACCACTAAACGAGATTATTTTTCAATTAAGCTTTAGCTTAAAATTGGTACGACTTTGAAATCAGTATTACGTCAACAAATTTATGTAGACACGTATATATATATATATATATATATATTGAAATCAATGTAATACTGAAATTTACTATTGTAGATATGGTACTTTAAGATTGAGACGTGTTTTTCTTTCTTAATAACTAAAAACAATATATTTAAGAATAATCAATTAATGTATAATCAAAAATATTATCAGATAAATTATATAATTTTATAATTTTTGATCATTACATCGACGACATCATATTCTTTGATCACGATCAAGAAAAAAATTAAAAGAATCACGATCAAGAAAAAAATTAAAAGAATTAACGATAAATAATTTACCATTATTATGAAACAAATATACAAACAAATATATTTACTTGTCTTATAGTTGATATCATTTATACTTATATCATACACCTATTTTCGTATTTCAGTTTATAAGGTAATAATCGAATAATTTTACCATATATGATAATCTTTTATATTACATGATCTTTTCCATTCAGAATAACATACGTATTTAATATGGATTTTGATTCACTCATTTTTTATTTATTTTAGAAAATAGATTTTTTAATTGAAAGAGAGAAATAATTTTTGACTTTTCAAACATTTTATACCTTTTTTTATTCGTATAAATTGAAAAAAATATTTAAAATGACGATTTTCCTTCTGTAAATATAGATCTATTCAAAATTTTAATGATTGTTGCCAATCAATTCTATTAATTTCATTTCTAATGTCCTCAATGGCAATTGCATATTGCTTGTCTTCGTGTGTTTCTGAATTATTGTTGCTGTCACACGAGAGGAAGATTATCATTTTGAACGCCTCTTTGAACACACTTTTAATTTACTCAAATAAGAAAAAAGATATGAAATATAGGAAAAATAAAAAATTATTTCTCTATTTCAATTACATATATAAAATCTATTTTTTTGAAATAAATAGAAAGCAAATGAATCAAAAGTATATAGTATATCCCATAGTGGATATGACCATTTTTATTCAGTATGAGTTACCAAATACATTGGTAATTTGGATTATTCGGTTTCCTTTTGGAACACCCTGTAGAAAGCACACCATACCATTGAATATATTATTACAAAGGACATTCTGAGAATTTTTTTCTTATACACGTAATTGCCGTTAGGTTTCAGTTTTCGAAATATCCATAAAATTATTTGATAAATAAACAGTTGTCCTAATTTTTATTACATTATAATTCTTTGCCACTTCGTTACAATTTTTTTTAAAAAAGCTGTTTTTCTAGAAATTATTTTATTGCTAAAAAAAGAATTCAATCGAAGAGAATCATATAATTTTTTTATTTACTAAATAAATAAATAATAAATTTAACAAAATAAATATAATTAATATAATATAAAATAATATAAATATAATGTAATAATATAATATAATATAATAATAATATATAATATATAATAATATAAAATATAATATAAATATAATAAGTTAAATATAATTAATGTAATATAATATAATAATAAAAATATAATTTTTGTTATTTATTAAATAAAAAAAAAAAAGAATGAAACTAAAGCCTTACGTATTTTAAAAATCCTTCAGATTATGCTTAATTATGCTAAATATTTAAGGAATATATGAATCTCATAAAATATAACCTAACCTAATCTAATTTAGGTATTCTAACAAATCTACTCCGCAAAGCTTAACTATTCTACATACCACATTAGTAAAATAAATAGGTTATGTTATATTATATTTTATGGGATGAGGAAGCAGAGCTCTTCCGTGCTTGTGCATTTAGATTTGAAACTTTCCCGGAGGCAATATTTACGTATTAACTAAAGAAATATCATGTTTTCGTTCGTTTTTTTACAAAATGAAAAAATATCTCAATTTCACGTTTCTCTTCTTAAAAAATAACAAAAACGAAATAGAAAACCAAAAACTAAATAAATAAAAACAAAACCGTCAATTTTACTTTTTCGATGTTTCTCAATTAATTTCTCGTTTTGTAGATGAAACGGAGCCATAAAAAAAAAAACTGTAGCGAAATACCCAAAATATGATCCAAATTAAACTAAAATGTATAACACAAAAAATATTTTTAAGAAAATACTAATATCAATATTTTACAAAAATTTTCGACAAAAATCTATGCTTTAACGATTCTTTCACTGTCCAATATTTGTCGTTTAATTTCAACATGTAAGAATTTTTACTAAGCTACGCGTGAAATTGTAGACAATAAAATCGTGGCTGAAAAATTATTTTATTCTTAACAAATAAATTTAAAATTTTTTAACAGTCGAATACATGTAAATCGTTTGATAATTATTTATATTTATATTTATTATTATTATTTATTTATTATTTATTATTATTATTTATTTATTATTTATTTATTATTTATTTATTATTTATATTTATAGCAATTCCTCACGGATTTTCGTGAACTGGTAATATGATTCTGAAAGACTTTTGCCAATATATTATAGTTTATAGCCGCGCGGCTGTAGTTTTCGGCTGTAGTTATAAGCAAAAATATTTTTCTCAATGATTTTATGTTTCAGTTTTAAAATAAATTTAGTATAAAGTTTGGATTAAATCTAGTATAAAAATATATAATATTAAACTTTAGTTTCAGTTATTGTTAATGAAAATTGGAAGAATGTCTACCGTTATGTCAAAAAATGCAACTATTCTTTGAAGACATATTTTCATCGAAATAAAAATTCAATGCATAATGTTGCTGTCACATAATGTTAACGGCTCTTGTCAACAACGTCAGATATTTTTGAATAACGTTTTCTTAAATGGAATAAAGTTTCAGATAATTTGTTCAAAATTGACTCGAACGTTTAGTCATTTGTTCGATGCTACCGAAAATCCAGTAAATAGATGTTCTTTATTAAAACTTAAATTCTTTGCCTCGACAATTTCAACTAACAAGTTGTCATGTCCAATTCAATTTCGAATTTTTCTCTATCCATAAAACACAATTTTCGGTTAGTTGGAATATTTAACTCATTTCGTAGAAAAATTTGTTATCTCAGCATAAAGTAATATCCAATAAAGTAGCAAATATTTTGGATAGGATAGCGTATTTTAACATGTTTTTTGTTTCAATTTTTAATATAAGATGTTGTATGCCACAAAAATATTAAATTTTCTCAATCAAACTTCATTTCGTTCCCACATTTTGTGTAGTTTATAGCATCATTATTTTTCATGGAATTAAAAAGTTCATTAATTTATTATAATTGTTACATATACCTAAAAATTTATATAATTTCGTTTTAGATAGTTTATAATAAGAAAACAATTTTGTACAGAGTGTCTCATAAAGTAATCCACATAATTATCTCTTAAACTGTTCGTTAGAAAAAAATGTTTCAAGTAAAATTTACTTTGTTTCGAGGGGAATATCCTATGATAGTCACAAATCTTGTCTAGATGGATGTATGTACCTCTGATTTCAGAGTGACCTTCGTGTTTTTAAATAGAATTATATATTTTTATTCAGATCGTGTAGCCTATTCTATGACTAATTTATCGACTTAAATGTGGTATCCCAAAGTTAGGGTTATACTTACTCCCAGATTCAAAAGTTATCTTGAACATATTAAGATTTCTTATTAAAACTTTGGAGTAATTCGTCGAGCATGACTCAAAGTGAATTCTCGTTACTTCTTTTTACAAACAGAAGATATCTGCTACTACATGAATATTTCCAGTTTTTATTGCAATCTTTCCGAAGAAATCAGTATTATTGCGACTAGCATGTGTTCTTCGCTTCGGTAAGTTTTTAATAATATTTCTAATAGTATTATAATATTCTAATTTTAATAATATTAGAATATTAGAAATACACAATCTAATATTAGAAACATATCTTTCTATTGTGATAATAATAGTTTAGGAGAGAATTACAAATGGGACACTTTATATATAACACTAACAATTTAATAGATGGTGAAGCCTGGAAAGTAGAATTTGAAATGAAAGTAGAATTTCTGTAAATAGAGAACAGACTAGTGAAATATATTGTTATGGCTGTATACAATCATAATGTCGAGTGACACTCAATTTAGCACTTGCAACATTATTACTTTGTCACAAACTGAATACACAACACAAAAAAGTTACATGGAAATGATAAAATATTGCCGGCCGGAAACTTTTCTAATAAAAGTAAATGCCAATTCATAATGAAAAGAAAGATTCGTTGGACTCAAATATCACTTACTGAAGAGTATATTGTTGAATGGGAGTACCCTACATAACGCAGTACATATTTCTATATATAATGCGAATTAAAAACTGCCCCCATATAACGCGAATAAAAACTTGCTGAAAAAGACTCATTTGTGACATGAAAACATATGCGTTTTTCTGTCGACTTAAAAAACAGTTTAGCATTAAATAAGTATTAAATAACTATTAATTATATCATTATTATTATATTAATATATAATATGATAATATAATTATATTGTTAATTGATATTAATAAGTATTAAATAACTTCTTGTGTGACATAAAGGGTCTTGATTAAAATGTGCACTATGGGACAGTACATAGAATTAGTTGTGTTATTTCAAAAAGGAATTTACGTCAATCACAAACAATTGATTCCCATCAATCAATTGTTTTTATATATTATTTATATTGTTTATATATATTATTTACATATATATAAACAATGAGTCAATTAGTTGTAATTGAAATATATATATATATATATACACACATACATAAGGCAATTTTTCTCGCTATTTTTAATGTCAAAAATAAAAAATAATATTTTTCAGCTATGAAAAGATTAAAGATCTTCAGAAAAGATAAGTTGGGCAGAAGATTTATATCACTCATATCATTCATGAATATTATTTTGTTTTATTAAAAAAAAGACTATTTAGTTCTAACTTTTTACTCTCTTGATTTCACATAACTCGGAATATTTCTCGCATTATGGCAGATCCTACTATGGGTAAAAATCTAAAATTTATTTATTTAAATTAATTAAGTCTGCTCATTAAAAATCATAAAACAAATTTTTATAAACATCTTAAAAACTAAAGTCGAGCAGCGATAAAGATAAAAATTAATCAGAATTGTGCCACCGACAATACATTTCGACCCTAATGAAATCGATGAGGAGTCGCTAATATAAACAATTATCGATCGGTTTTACTCTATTGGTTGTACTACATATGTAGCGTGAAAATTGAAAATTGAACATCGATTATAACAATCTTTATAACCAAATTGAAGTGTCCCGGTATCGATAATCTTGTGTTAATCCTATTGCTAACGAGAGAGCTGATATTCGTGGCCAGCGGGATGAGAAACCGCGACACACACGAATTCGATTTGCAATATTTATAACTGTTCCTCCCATACTGTAGCCGATTAAGATCGCTGTTGCACTCCTTCGCCTAAATTCTCTTTGTGTTTTTTGCAATTGAATCGTACAGTGGAAGTGCCGCGGTATCGTTGATCTTCGTATCCAAGATAATTGCAGTGGTCGTTGCTGGTTTTATTGGCGGGTTAACCGTGAACCACGGGTTTTAATGACTTGGTGCTTCGATGTCACGATATTTGCCAGGTTTGTCGATATTACCTACGCGATAGCGTTCATTCGGATAAACGTTGCACGAGCTAGCAAATATACAAACGTTCTTCAGCTGTCAATAGGAGGAACTTTTATTTTTCGTGGAAAAAGGATTACCGAAAGAAACTTGACAGATTAAGTTGCACTAAATATTTAAATTTGTACTGCGATAATTTTGTGAAAAGAGATCATATGATAGTAAATTATGTTCTTCGCTCATTTCAAAACTTGAAACCTTTCAAAATTCATTGTTCGTTTTATTTTATTTTTCAAAGAGTTTTAAAATGCTTTTATCTGTAACAAATGGCAAAGTAAAGACACTTTTTTTCTAGAAAATTACAAGTTACAAAACATTGGAAAATTTCTTTCATGACTGAATTTACAATGGATTTTTTATATTCTATGGTAAGTTGTAATATTTTCGAGAAGCAAAGCACTTATCCACCCCTTATGTGACAAATTTTGATAGTAGAGGATTTTAGAGAGCTTTAAAATAAGCTCAAGTTTATTATTGTATGATTTTTGTGTTTACAAAATTATCAGTTTTAATGTTTAGTGTTTAAATATTTAATATTAATAGATTTACTGTAATGATAGATCGGTACAAGTAATGACTGAACGATATTATAGTTTATTGGGATAGTATATAGGATTACATCATTACGAGGACACAGACGTAATTAACTTTGTAACAGAAATAAACGGAAGATAACACGAAAACCACGGACAGTTTAATTAATTAACAACAATCAAAAACGATTGAAAAATGATTCATACAAAAGTTCGTGCCGATATGTATTTAACCTTGCAACGATCCCGAAAAAGTCTTTATGAAAATTTTCCATACTAAAATTTTCAAACGAAAATCTATTCCTTTTTTTTATTACACATTTTCGCAGCAATATTTTACAATTGATGTTTGTAAAAGGAAAGTGGAAGAAATATATTTGTGGACAGGTTCCGTAATCAGTCCGAGGGAATTCATTGGAGGCATTAATTTTGTAGATTCATAACGGCGCGCGTATATCCAGCACGTAAACAGGCAAGATGACGGCGGAAGTTTGTCCGTGAAACGCAATATGGACGAGAAGCACGATAAATATTATACGCGATACGGCAACTGTTTGTTTGACAGTTATTTGCACAAATGCTGTAAACACGGTGGAAGTTGTCGGACTTGGGTGAAATCCGCTTGCGTATCCATAGTACGATCTAATTCGAACTTGGCCAACACTTTCTATCCGGTTATTGCTTATATTTCTCTCGTCTGGAAAATAGACTACTTACCTCCTTGTGTAATGACGACGATATCACGAATAGCAAGTGTACTTTTAAGTGGAAAATGCAATCTCTCTGCATGGCTGCGGAATTGTCTCAAACTGAAATAGGCTAGTTCGCCTAGGTTCAAACAGCTAGTCAGTTAGAGGAGCAAGACGTCCGATGAAGAGTTAAATTCTTTCATATATTTCGAACGTTTTGAAAGAATCGAGCAGCAACCTCGACATTGGCGCGTGACTCTCATCGAGCAGCGTAAAGAACGTCAACGAAATAAGACGAGATGAAAACGAAACAATAGGTTGGCAGAAACGAGTTTAAAAAGGAATGACCGAGGCGTGTAAGTACTCGTGTAAGTGTCGTTGATGCATCTCTTCCGGGAGCAAATGGTCTGGAAAAATGTAATGTCTGTTGTTCAGCTTCAAATCAAACTGTATACACGTCGTTGCTTACTTTAACTACTAGATATATTCTAGAAGTTCAGCCTTCTAGCTACTTATTTCAATTTGGCTCTCCAAGGGTATATTTACACGTACTTAACATTTTCTCGGCAGGATGCTTGAAATGACACTTGCGTGTATTGTCTATTAGAACTATAGAAATTTTAAAAAATAATTGTACAATTTTATTATTTCAACACTACAACAATCGATGTGACTGATTTCAGACTTACGTCTTTTACAAGCACTTCAAAGATACAGATACTCTTGATTATAATGATTTATAATTCAGAATATTTTGATACGGTTGTTCCAGCGTTAATGGATATTTATTTATATTAATATTTTCATTATGTTTATTACTGTAAAAGTACTGTAAAACTTTATAACATTATTACGATTATTAATTATATTTATATCAATATTTTATTATATTTTATTATATTAATATTATATTTTAATTAATTAATTAATTTATATTAATATTTTTATCAACCAACCAAAGTCAAGTATATATGTGAAATTGTTAACTATGGGCGTGTTGCGTGCACCTCTATTCAGCAACCGGTGGAGTTCAGAGCCGGTTACGCAGACCGGCGTTATATCGTTAAGGCGATTCGCTTAAAAACTGTATGTACACGGCTGGATGCTCCTTTAAGGATGGCTTGTAAACGCCAACTAAACTGTCGTCCGTCGACTCGAGGAAGGGAGAAACCGTGTACATCGCGTGGCAAAGGGGTGGTGTCCGTCCAAGTGTGTAAACGCAGGGTCGTGTGGCGCCGGTTGCAAATATTACGTCGACGCGACCTGTCCGTTGGATCTACAGACGGTGTGCTCAGAATCATGCTTTTCCACCGACGAGCCTCTTTCGTCCACATTTCTAGCCGCGGTTAGCCGACTTTTATCTATTATCGCAACTCGTCATCTTTTTAAAAGGAAATTTCCACAAGACGTAATTATCGAATTGATAACTTTTCAATGAGCGTTTCCAATAAGGATGGATGCTCCTGTGACTATCTTTGTATCGATATATGTACGTGGATGAATAAAATCGATCGGACGAACCGATAGGCATTAAGATCTCGTTTAGACGTTACACTTACGAAAGTGTAACTTAACACGATATTGACATTTAGTATTCTAAAAATGGTACGTGAACTGGAAATTCTATTTTAGAGGATAACATTTGTCTTCGTGTTTTCGAGTACCAATATTAAAAGTCAACCCAACTTCGGAACAAAGTTGCGTTGTAACATGTATTTAAATGGATAATTCAACTGTGGAAAAAATTTGAAAATGGGAAATAATCGTTCTCAAGTCTCTTGACAGGCAAAACATTTCTTACTAAATATCAGGCGTCATTATACGTTAAATCTACCGTCTCTTCGAAGATGCGTATAGATCTCTCGAATATAATCATATAAATGAAACTCGAAAATAAATGATCATAACGTTAGACAAAATTAAAGAAGATAAGATTACAATATGGAAATTGAACATTTATACATAGAAGAAATAGAGAGAACAGTTTATTTATTGTTAATAAAAAAATTTACAAATTGAACTATTTATTTTTTCGTCGTAGGTATTACCTTTTTGCCATTGTGTCAATTTAACACCAAGGAATAAATTAAGTTAGAAAAAAAGGGATGGACAATTTTTTACAATGATTTCATGATAATTATTTTTTTTTTTA
Source organism: Melipona beecheii (assembly GCA_032399605.1). Classification (NCBI taxonomy): domain Eukaryota; kingdom Metazoa; phylum Arthropoda; class Insecta; order Hymenoptera; family Apidae; genus Melipona; species Melipona beecheii. The sequence goes on from JAUCMO010000101.1 coordinate 2,590,729, forward strand.
ATTAATCGCGAATGCGTTGCCATATCAATATCGTAGATACTATACTCATGAAAATTTTATGGCGTTACAAATCAATTTACGTTATGATATGTTATCGAGTTGTTATAACATACAATAGGCATAAGTCGAATTGCAATCATACGAATGTATATGTAGTATTTATATATTTTCAGAAAATAATAAATTAAAATTAAATATATATCGTACGAAAGATTAATATTGTTTAATAATCTCACGCTTATTTCAATTTAAGTGCAATTAATCATTCAATAAATCATTTGTTACTAGTTCATTGCTCTCTTAAGCTTCATTATTATTTATTATCGCACTGTATAATTTTTATTCGTGTAATCTGTGCAAGGTTGATGGGATAAAAATGCTACACAAATAAATATACAATGAAAATTTATTTATACATATGCTTTTGTTGTTAATGTATTTTCTTTATAAAATTCACGTGTGGTTAATAATCAAAAACTAAATCACGATCGTGCAAATTTACTCACTCATTTTGATCGCTTCAACTTTACATTCGCAAAACATAACACAGAGAGTATGAACACATCACAAAACAAATCTATTCAACGATATAATATAATGTATCACAAAATGCACTCTATTTTAATTAATTACGCTGCAGCACGATGTTTGGAAATTTAAAGTAAATAATGATTTAGTTTGAAAATTTCGTTTGGTTAATTCGATTGACTTTAGAGTGCAAAATAGGAGTTGAAATATATTAGAGAGATAAACTTTATTTTCCAAATACGAGGAGGGACAACGTGGTTAGTTTCGTTCGCGCATCACGCGTTAAAAAGCTAATCCCTAGCCACTGCACGTCCAAACTTTAATTACTTTTTGTAGTTCATTATTCCAAAAAAATGTGTACCTGTACATTACGTAGCAAAAAATTTCATTAAGTTGGGATATGACGGAACAGAGTGACTGCCTTTCAAACATTCTTCAAGTAATATCGTATCTGAATTATTTTGCACAATTACTTTATAGTCCCTGGCCGAAAATTTAAAACCATTTATAATTTTCAACGTGCTTGGTGTCTCTAATAAAATTTGAAGATCTGAATGTAATTCCATAATAATTTTTATTAATTAATAAAATAAAAATTATTGCATGAATGTCCGAATTATATATAGAATATTTATATAGAATTATACATATATACAATTCGGATATATATTACATGTATATTAATATATATTCAAACATATTACATACACAAAAATATTCATATTCATTTCAATAATTTATAATTTCTGTTTTCCCAGCATATTTCACAAGCACTGTTCTGTCGTCCTTTATTTTTGGATGATCTACAGTGACTTCCACTAATATTCAGACATTAAATATTGAAACTGTTATAATTTTGAAAAAAAAAAAAAATTATATAATAATAAACCTGGGCTCATTTTAAAGTTTACAGCTTCTATATTTAAAGTGCATCGTTTATTTTATTTTAAAATGGTTTTATATCAAGTGAGTAAGCGAAGATATTTTTCTTCTTGAAAATGCTATAAATTCTCATAGTATGTCAAAACGTCAAAAAAAAATTTTTTCATGGAACTTTCCCTTTACAACAACTCTCGAAAATTTGACGTATGATTTTTTCTGGCCATTTCATTGAGATTTGAATATTACGTTTATATAATAAAAATTCAAGAAATCGTAATATTTTCATCGCTTCGTTTTCGTTTTCGTCTGATATTCAAAATTCAATAAACTGGCGAAAAGTAAGTCGTACGGTAAGTTTTGAGAGGTTGTTACAAAGGAATTGTTCCAATCTTCAAATCCATTGTAGATTCAGTCGTGAAAAGAATTTTTCAATGTTTTCACATACTAAGACAATTTATAATGTTTCGGAGAAGAAAAGTGTTTTCACTTTGCCATCTGTTACGTAGTGTGTAAACATCTTCGAAAATAAACGGTGCGTTTTGAAAGCAGAGATTTCTAGCTTTAAAATAAGTTTATCATTATACGATTTCTTTTTTATAAAATTATGACAGTTTTAGTATTTAGTATTCGAATATTAATGAAAGTCACTGTAAGTCTAAACGATGTATTTAAGAAATTGATAATCACTTGTGACTTACACTCCCATTTAAAAATCTTAGAACAAACACTACATTTATTTCGAAATTGAAAGAATTGAAAAATTATATCATTTACCAGTACTATTAAATTAGATATTATACAAGAAAGATTCTGCCAAGTGTTAATATATTAACAATTGTATCATGCAGTTAAAGAATTTCATTATTTATTAATTATAAAATGTGTTCTAAGATTTTTGAGCAAGAATATAATTTTCGAATGTTATTAGTTTGGAATTAACGTAGGTACGAGTACAATATTCATTTATAATAAATATTGAAACTAATAAACAGTAAACTAGTTTCTTTATTTTTCTAAGCTTCCAAGAAATGTAAAACAATTTTGGATTACTTAGCGAAGCTTTCTCTACATTATAAAATCAGTTTTTAAATCAAATCTTTAAAAGATTTATTCCTTTAAAGGTAAACCAAACATTTAAAAATTTCTTTCAGGAAATTTACGAGTGAAATTTCACTGCACAAGTTAACGACCCAATTTGGAGTGTTAAAAATAAAAGGTGTCCTAAAATTTTTGAACGAGAATATACACTCTAGTAGCATAAATATTCATTATTCAGCCCTCAACTGCTCGTTAGGAACAGCAATTGTATCATGCAGAACCACTCAATAGTAAAAAATAATGTATTATTAATACGTGCATATGTGTGAAATACAATAATAATTGACAAAATTACTAATTGAATTATTAATCCCGCGTAATTAAATCCTTTAAAATTTATTAAGATGTGAAAGGTGTTGAAAATTGTGACTGGCTTTAATTTTTTGCAACACCGAAATATATATACAGAGTGAATGTTATTATCAATGCAATGCAAACATATTATCAATGCTATTTTCAGTCGCTATTTTCAGATTTTATTTTGATATTATTCGCACATTTTCGTAAACAAATTTGTCACTCAACCAATTTCATTATGTTTTGTGAACATGTAAACGGATGAAGATTTTTAATAATGAACGGGATTTGCATTTTATCACATATAGTACGTGAAACTGTTGTTTCAATCTACTATGGAAACGCGCAGATGTATAATTAAAATTAATTATCGCGAATAATCCACTGCATGATTTCAAGTGTATTAATCGTAATAACGTAATATATTTATAGTGTCGAATTAGGAAAGTTTTATCGTTTCCTCAATCATTTTTTTTTTGTTTTGTATTTGATAGATACATGCCGATAATTATAAAAGTAGTCCAAGTCAGAAATGTGAAAAAATGAATTTATTTGTAGACATTTTCTGTTGAATGTATTTAAATCATTATATTGTGAAGCTAGTTTAGAAAAATAATAGAAAATTCAATTATCAGATCGGATCAGTAGACAAAACAAAACAAATCTGATTTGATTCTTGAAGTAATTACTTTTTATAATAATAATGTTAGTATGTATGTCTGGGATGAAATTTTAGCATCACGAGGTATTCAAGAAATAGCATAAGTTTGAAAAAGCACATTAAAGTAATATAACAAAAATATATAATGGCTCACAGCGACGTTCTTTTTTATTTTCTTTTTTTAAGCTTAAAGTAACAGTGAGTTTGTCGTATCAACTGCTTGATTATTAGCGGTGAATTTGATGAGAAAGGTGGTAAATTAATCTGGATTTTTTATTAATTTGGAATCTAATAAGTCCTGACTTCTTGACATTTAAATTATCTTAAGTGATAATTCCAATTTGTATTTATTATGTAAAATGCAGTGTAAGAATAAATGTTCTATTGCAACGTTGCATACATCACACCAAGGAGAAGTTGAATCTTTTGATAGAACCGTAAGAGTGGATATCTTTATCTTCTGGATAAAGTAGTGTTCTTTGTACAGTTTTTGAAAAACGTTTTTGGCACAGTGATACTTGTTCTAACCAGAATCGTAATATTAAAGTAGCACCGATATGGATTGCATTGGAAGATTGTTCAGTCTGAAGAGAGCAGTATTGAAACAATAGACTATAAATTTTTGGTGTCCGACTATTCTGTTTTACCAAATGACTAATTTTGGTTTGATAGAAATGAATATAAAGGAAACGGATTACTTATACATATCCAAACATGACTATAAATTAATAGTTTTGTAAAAGGAAACCATTTTCTGTAGAATGAATGGTGCAGAAAGATTTCTTTCCATCAACTATTGAGGGGATCAACAATAAACAGATAAAATTGTACCAAAGGAAAATTTGTTCATTATTTACAAATACAGTGGATGAGATTTTAAAAAAAATAATATACCCCGTATAAAGCTCCATATAAAATGTTTTGTAAGACAGATCTGTCTAATATCTAATCTAATAATGATGTTACATCCGAAGTTTTCAATTTTTCCCTCTAAAAAGGAAGGCTAAGACTGTATCAAAATATTCGATTACTATATGCAAGCCAGCAACAAAGAAAAGATATGATAACATGATAGATTTACTGTCCTACATTCCACCAATTTATCAAGAATACATTAAAGTATTCAGCATTGAAAATTCTATTTGAATTAATCGAAATTACAATTATAAAATGCAAATGATTATAAGTCATTTCTTGATCATTCAATTAATATTAAAAATAGTTTAAGTCATTCAATGTTTAAAAAAAACAATTACTTATAAGATACAAATAAAATTTTACAATCAAAGGAAATATTTACATTATGGGAGCAAATATATAATTATATACTTTATTACGTGTACATTTTTATATTTTTTCATATGTTGTATTATTACACTAACAAATATTTTTATATTTTTTTATACATGTAAATGCAAAGTATCTCGAAACAAAGAATGTACGGCTTAGGCCACTTTCATAATCACCGGTACGTATCTCGTATTTAACATTTCTCTCGACCAAGTGGTTTTTGTGATATTGTTATTTAACAGAGAACATGAAAAAAACCAATGAATTAAAAAAAGTTCGACGTACCTTTTCGAAGATGGGCGTACGGGTCACCGACGTTATTCTCATGATAGATGACCGAGTGTAACGTGTCATTTATCTCGTGCGGCGGGAAGTAATAGTGCGCCTTCTCCACGTACCACGCGCCACCGCGAGGCGAAATGATTTTTCCGTGGAAAACACCATCGCTGATGCTTCCAAATACGTGACTGCCAGGTTCACCTAAAAATAACAATGGCTCTATTTAATGATGATCGCCAACTAGAAATATTTCAGACAAATTTTCGACAAATATAACACGCTATCTGAAGTTCCACAGTTCATTTTTCTTTTTTCTTTTTTCTTTTTTTTTTTGAGCAGTATAATAGCAGTATAACAGATAAAAAATGTTTTCATTTTTATTCCTCATTGCACGCTATCGGTCCGTTGACGCTCTGCTCTTTGGTTCAATGAAATTAGTTAATTATTTAGATGTATGTATTCACATACATTATGGAACGACGAAATTCGATTCACACTATGGATCCGCTCACACTCCGCTCTCGGTTCGATCAAATATTATTCAATTGTTTATAATGTATGTAGCCACGTCATCGGTAATCAGAGTTGGGCATTAATCGATTAAATTTTTTAGCTTAATTAACTGATTGATGTTTGTGATATACTAATAAAATTAATCGTTGAAAAATCGATGATTGATTTAATTGATTATAGCGTTATCAATTATCAATTGTTATTTATTACATTGAATTGATTATAATTATAATCTCAATTCTAAATTGAAGGTATACTTCAAAATTATAATAAACCATCATCATCACTTTAAGATATTTAATCAAAATAAAATATATTCCTAATTTATATTACATCATCGAGAGGTATAAAACGACTCGTATGCCACGCTGTAAAACTAATTGTAAGTAACATATTTAAAATTTCTTCACAACTTATTAAATAAACAAGTAATAATAAAACTTTATTTCGTTGCATTAGGCATTAATATTATTTCACTTTTCACGAATTTATACGGAGGCTTTATTATTTTTTTACATATCATTTCAAAGTGTCACGACCTCAGCAGCGAACAAAAAGTCATATAAAAACTAATTTCACTACAAAAAGAAATTTAAGTAGTTAATTGTTAATAAGGTACCCATATCTGATGATTGCAATTGAAAGGAACTCAATAGTATGAACTCAATAAGAATTTAATCATTAATCGCAATTAGCAATTAAAAATATTTAATCGTTCATCGCAACTAAAGTAGGAATTCAATCGTTATTTATGATCAACGACTGAAGTTGAAATGTAATCATTAATTGCAATTGAAGATTATTGGAAAAATTTCATCGTTAATCGGTAATTTATTTTTTATCCAACTCGGTTGGTAACGTTTCAATTTCGATTCGACCGTAGTCTAACAAGTGTTCTTGCAAGTTTTTTATTACATCGAGACTGAGATTGTCTATTGTAGAACCGAATCGATAGTTTGATTTATTTTTCGATTTACCATATGTTGTTCAATGCAATATATTTTATGATGAAAACAGCGCTGTTATTAACGGTCATTAATACGCATTTTGTTGCAGTATTATATTGAAAATGAAAACTAAATTGCTCTTCTGTTCTATCTTGATGTTTTCCCAAGGAAAACATATTTTGAAATAAATTGAAAAATATTCGGAAAAATCTGTATATATAAAATCGAGATTCCAATTATACTTTAGTTATTGATTAAACATTTTTTAATGTATATACAAAACGTCCTGATGGTACAACCGAGGTAGGAAGAGATTCTACATAAAAGAAAAACAAGTTGAAAAGAAAGAATAAAATTTGTTCAATCTTTGTTGCCGAGAAAATCGATAAAATTTGTTTCCGAGTTTGATAATTTAAGCATACTCGACCTCAGTTATTTGAAAATTTATTAAGCTACCTGAATTCCAGACGTGACGGAAAAGAGTAATTAACAGGAGGTTATTCTACGTGCAAAAATTTTATTCTACATGTAGAATTTTTTTGTAAAATGCTTTGTTTTCGAGAAAATCAAGCTCGAGAATTTATCAGCTGCACATTTCATTCGAAAATAATTTGTCACCGTCACCTATTCCTTCTCTATTCATCAAAATGGGCTAGAACTGTATTGGTCGAATTACGTCGAAGAAAACACAATCGAACCAAAAGCGAAACATGAAGATAATAGGAAAATATATATTACATATTAAATTTTTAACTGACATCTTTTTAAATTCAGATTAAAACAGAAAATTTATTTTATAAATTATTAAACTTTAAAAAATAAAGAATATATATCAAGATTGCACGAGATTATTGTTCGTTTTTTTCATCATATAGAATAAATATTTCCAGGAAAAATATTACTTGACAATCACTGACATTACGTGACTGATTGATCGTTGAATTCCAGCAAATTTAAAATAGTTTTTCTTCCCTGGCACAAGAATCAAAATAAAAGAGTAGACATATATATGGTAAACAAAATTATTCGAACAGCAAGGGAATAATAAAAGAATTTATTCTAAGATTCATTTGTTCATGTTACATAACATTTACTAAAATTAATTCATTCTTTAATAAGGTATAACAAGATTTTTTAATATTTTTTCACTGCTGATTTGGCCCATAAATAGAAATTATGTTACTTTCTGATTCATTTGACGCTGTGCTGCTGCTTATTATGAATTCTATCTTAACTATTATTGTGAACAAATACATATTGATAAAGCAAGTAATTAATTACTTTGAATTGAATTGTTCCTTTAATTAACAAAATAATATTTATTTTCTCCAAAATTAAATTACTGTTTCTCCTGAAAAACATACTTTTTCAAATTCTGTCGTTTTTGTCGCAAGGGAACGATATGTACATATATATATATTTCTTTCTTCCAGTTCGCGATAAATATGCAGAGGTAACCAGGTGGCTTGGATCGCAAGCACGAAAATGAAAGATAAACCATTCCAACAAGCGAACCAATCCATAATTTAAAATGTTCCCCTTTGTGCCAACTCCCGTAAATTATTAAACTGGAAATAAAGGTTTCACCCAGTACGTACACGCACTTTTGCGTGCCACACCTGGTATCACGACTGGCTTAAGAGCGCGGACTATGTTGCATAAAACGTCCAGGATAACGCAGACGCAAGAAGAAAGCAGCTCGTAATTTATACTGTACGGAGATCATGATTGATTAAATTACTTTTCACGTCGCATCGTACTTTACAATTACTCACTGACTGTTTTTTTTTTTCTTTCATATGCATTATATAATGTTAAATATCTAACATTTGCACCATTTGATCTCAAAGACACGTCTTTGTAAATTTCACGATCAGAAAACTACTTTCTCTGTTCCAATATCGATACATTAGAAATAAAAAGAGTATAAAACATATAAAATATTCCATCTTAGAGTGCTTGCGAGTAAACTATCGAAAGAGGATAACGCTGTTCGAGAATTCCCCATAATATTTATAAAATTTTCAAAAGGTCGAGTTACAAACTAGCTGAATGCCGGAGGAAGATATTTTTAATTCAGGTTGTAATATCGATAAAAACGATTCTACGAAGAAGATAAATATGAAACGAAAAAAAGAAATTTCATTTTCTATTTACAATTTTCTCTCCCGTCTCTGTTGCTAAAGAGATTTTCGAAAATTAGCGCCGATTCGATGTAAATCAGATCGTAGAAGCAAGTAAGTGAAAGAAGAACGATCAAAGGTAGAACTTACCAACTAAGTGGCCCTGGTAAATATGTGAGGTATCGAGGTCCTCCGTTTGACCGGAAGGGCTCTCGATAATTAAGTTATTGCTAAAGGTAGCCAGATCTCGCTTCAGTCGGATGTGGAAGTCCCTTCCGTGCGAACGAAACTTCAGAGTCACAGAATTGTCGCGGGTAACCGACCTCTTGGCCCTCAAGTGACCTCGGTGGACCTCTTCAGTGGGGTAAGAGAGAGGTTCGTAGTGGCGAATATATTCGTTCAATCGACGAGCTGCAACAGAAAAGTGAACAGACAATGCTTTAGATCGATCTCTAACGATACATTTCGAGAGTATTTTTACTATTGTGGGGGGAAATTATATTAAATAGAGAATTCGTCATAAATTTTATTTCCATTCTAAATTTGTAGCATATCAACATGACGTTTGAGAAAAATGATTTATTTTCTTCCAATCAGGTCGCACTCCTGAACAGTGCGCAATTTTCCTCCAAATTCGTACTTCTTATTTTCTCACCAACTTCGTAAATGAAAATGAAAGCAATATACGCGTTGCGAAATGGAATGAGACAAACATATTCGCAGAGGCAAGTGAAAAATGCCACGTCAAACCGCCTTGGGAATTTTTGTTAAAGTTATTTCGCGGATTCCATGGTTTCGTTAACCGTTAACGAAACAAAGTGTCCCACAGTGGTTGGCAATAGTCTTTCTTCAGTTTGACGTGGCTCGTAATTTTCAAGGATGAATTTATGTTAGATAGGTTTTCTTTGTGAGGTTCCGGTGCGGCCATACACGACGCGACGAAAGGAAGCGGCGGGACTTCAGATCCGCCATTTATGCATCGTTCTTCCGATTTATGTGCCCAAGGGGACCCGCGTGTATGTAACTTGCTTCTTATCGATGCTTGACAATTTTGAATCGCTAATACTCGCCGCTATTACTGCCATAGTATTTTATCTTTCAAGACATATGACATATTTTTAGACAAAATATAGCAATAATAACAAAAATACAATATCGTTAAACACGTTCAACAAACATATCTATCTCTGATGTCTCCGATCCTGTGATACAATTGAAAAAAAAGTTATTCCACATAAAAGAAAAAAAAAAATAAACCGAGAAGAAAGAAAAAAATAAAACCTTCGTTTTCGAGAAAATCGAGTTTAAAAATTTATTAAATATACTTGGCTAATTCTAAATTAGACAAGAGTGAATAATCGCTAGAAGATTATTCCATTTGCGAAAATAAATGTATGTGAATAAAATTTTTCCATTTATTAAGATCTCGTTTTAAAGAAAACAGACTTTATTTAGTTAAAAATTAGTTTAGTAGACGTGTATCTGAAATTGAATTTTCTCAAAAACGAAAAATATTTATACATACATACATATACATACATACATACATACATACATACATACATACATACATACATATATATATATATGCGTATAATAATTCAGGATACCGCTCTTCAAGTTTTTTCTAATTTCACAAGTCTATCCTTGATTTTCGATATTCTTTCTTTAGATTTTCTCATGCTTCTCTCCAATTTCTTCCACAATTTTTCAAAAACTGGTTTCTGGTCTGGTAATAACAAAGCCGTACTATCATACTACAAGTATGTTAATCCATAACATTTATTTAAATTACATACAGAATAATCAGTTTTGATCTATAAATGCTTGATTACTCGTAAACTAATTCAGATAAGAGATGAATAACTTGGGGAGAGGGGTTTAACTTAATCTGATATAAATAGTAGATGAACGCATAGAGAGATCATAACGAAGGTCACCTTCAATTTTTTTAAACGAACGTAAAAATAATTTTTTAAATTATATTCTTTGATCCATTAATCGATGCACCCGACATTCCGTATAAAAGAAATGTTAACATCTATGTATTTCAAAAAACTATTAGCTTAGGAGATATTTTAACCTCAATTTTAACTTTAATTTTAAAATCTGTACATGAAAAACAAGGACGTTATGAACATAAGAATCCTGTCCTTGTTTATTTTCGTCTTTCATACAAAGAATAAAGATTAAAATATCTCTTAAACTAATAATTTTTTCGACATATTTAAATTAATACCTTTTTATAGATGACTGCCAATATTAAGCTGCATCGATTAATGAATCAAAAAATATATCGATCCATTTAATCGTTTGAATGTTGACGATTGCGATCGCGTTTGTCTGTTACATTGAAAATGCAGAAAGCACTTAAACAGTTAAAAAAATGAAAGTGATCTTTGCATAACTTCTAAGCGTTGATCTATAAGAAAACTACTTACATTAGATTGTAATTCCTTCGAAATCATCCATTTCTTACGTGAACTATTTTTTTACACATTTTTGACACATATTATAGTTTACGATTAAAACCAGTCATCTTACATATGTACATACGGATATTATCGTCGCAAATTAGAAATTGTATTAATATTTTATTATCTAATCATTTTGTTCAAAAATGAGCGATGTCCGGTGACTTGTGGACGAGAATGTATGTTGCTTTTCTCCAGAACAAGACAAAAGAGGGCAGAGAAAAGAAAATATCTCAGGATTAATCCAAAAAGGTTGGAGCGTAAGTCACGAGAACATAACGTCATTTTCGTTTATCATCATTTTCTTCGAGTTACTCGCGTCCCACAATGTGTACACTCACGTAAGACGAGAAGTCGAGAAGAAAACGGTCCAAGTCCGATAACCAATCATCGTTTCGAAATCGAGGAAGTTGGGCACAACACACGAGAATTCTCTTTTCACGGGCGTGTTAATGTGAAATTCGCGTTAAGAACTCTGGGCAACCGACAACTTTATTCCGAATTTCACGGAAAATTATATTTACAGCTACGCCTTTCTGCGGAAACTTAGATACTCGCTAATATGAAAAGGAGCTAACATATTTCATTAAATCGTATAAATGTAATGGTTCGCTGCGGGCACTGGATTTAACTTTAATCCGAATGACAGAGGAAGTGCGTCGTGTGACGCGCAACGTGTATGACTATGACAACAGAGGGGAAAAAAGGCAGGAGCAATATGCTGAAAGCACAGAGAAAACGTAGAACGATGGGATTGAGAAACGTGAAATGGTTGTCGCGACTTTCAATTTTCCGGCGAACACTTTTTCCGCGAGAACAGCAGCTCGATGCCAAAAAACCGTAATGACGTCGAAGATTCATAATTCGTGCTTTTATAAAAAATATAATTGTTAAAAAGATATATCTAGAATATAAGTTGCTCGAATTACAAAAATATGTGTCATATCTTGTGCACGCTCTAAACATGCGTGTCAAAAAAATTTTCATTCGATCGACCGATTAATTTTTAATTAATCAATATTATTTTGATATTTATTACTGAATTTCATGGATCCAAATAAACGAATCGTCAACTTATGTAATGAGAAATTTACGAAATTCAATTTTGTCCTGAGGCAACATTTCCGTGAAATAGTATGGGAGCTAAGCTCTTGCGCTGGCAATTGATTCGCGGACCATAACGAGTGACCAAACCGTATATGATACAATAATTCGTCGTTTTCTTTTTGAATTCGTCGATATGATGTCACTACAGATAGAAATTTTTAAAAAGTAATAAATTTATTACTTGTTTTGCCTGGGTAATATTTAAATATACTTGAATTGAGAAAATATTGCAATTTTAGGACAAAAAATTCTCGACGTGCGCATTCCAGCGCAAGAGATTAAATTGCAAGGACAATGGTAAAAATTTTGAACCTGGTGTCAATAAAAATTTTCTATAGGACATTATTCTACATATTTTAAGGAATCCAAAGTGCATAATGCAAAAATTCAATAAAAGAATTATACATCAAGTTGTTGGGATTGTTGTAAAGGAATGCAATCTTCAAATCTATCCATAGTAGATTTAGTTTTCTATGCTTTTATATATTATGACAATTTATAACATTTTTGAAAAGAAAATTGTCTTCACGTATCCGTTATGCTATAAAATAACGTATTTCGAAAGGCAGAGGCTTCAAGCTTTAAAATGAGTTCATTATTCAAAACAGATTCAGTACTTAGTGTCTGAGATTACTGAGATTCACTAGATGTGTTTAAAGGAGATCGTACACTATAGAAGCATCAACGGATTGTCAGTTGTTTTCCTACGCAACAATTTTATGGTTTTCTGGGTAGGATAAACACCAATCCACAAAACTGGATTGTTTTCTGAATCATTATTTCATCATTATCCGAGGAATATTCCCAAGTTCACGCTTATTTTTTGTAACTTTTCCATTATCCTCAGGATAAATAATTATGCATTTTGGATTCCTTAAAACGTGTAAGATAATGTTCTGTAAAATATTTTTATTGGCAACCAGGTCCAAAAATTAGCCAATTTTTATCATTCTCCTTTGCTCAAATATTCTGCCAAATGTATCTGCCAAGTACGTATATTTTTTTTTACCCCCGGTAAAATAATATAAAACTACGTTTATCTCAATTACGAAATGGATTTGACGCTCAAGGTGATGAAAGAATCGAGGTAAGTAGGTCAGCACGTACGGCATTGTACCCGATGTGCATCGTGGGTGTAATTGGACCGATGCGACAGCAGCTTTAAATTAGCGTGATCGTGTAATCCGAACGGGGAAATTTCGTTTTGCCATAATTCCGGTATAACGTACAGCCCCGATTACTTTGACGTACAGCTTAAATATTTAAAATAATGTTGAAATTTAGTTTACAATAGATTTTGTTTCATTCGGTAGTATTTTCATATATATATATATATATATATATATCTATGAAAATTTGAAACATAGGACTTCATAAATAAAATCAGGGGTATTACTTCTTGCATCTTGCTTGAATATACAAGCAATTATTAACTTACAACCAACTTACAATAACTAAATTAACTTACATTTAACTAAATAAATTCAAGTTCAAGCAAATAATAATTTAATTTAAACAAATTCATTTTCAAAAAAAAAAAAAAACAGCACGAAACCTTATTTATTTTTAATAACAAATGTTAAATATCATTCCAAATTGTTGTTAAAAATTACTAGAAATTGCACGATTCTATTTTTCTGTTTTTCCCACTGTCTTAAGAGAGAAAGAATCATAGTGAGACACCGCAGTAAATTGCAAATGAGTTGCAAGCTCGACAGTACCACGTGCATAGATACGTACGCGCGTTCTATCAAATTTCCAGGCCATTTAAATGTTAGTTGGATGAAAGATTGTATTTCTGTATTTCCACCCGAATCCTTCTTGTAGAACACCGCGAAAAGCTCTCTCAGATAGCCACAAATCAGTTTGATCCGAAGCTTCAGCACGGATTTCGTTTCCAGAGATCGTAAGAATTCCACTTTCGAGAATAGAAATATCCTCCGGCGAGAGAGGTATCGGCGATTTCGGAAATTTCGATGCGAAATTGCTTTCCCGATTTCCTACCAGCGAATCCCTATCGCTCTTGAAAACATCGGCTTTTTCCAACTCGGCATTTATTCGAATATTCATTCCCGCCAGTAATCTTCCAAACGAGAGAAACATTATTAAAGCGTATTAGAATGATTATGTGGATCGCACTTTCGAATAGGAACTATACTTCGTAGGACGATATTTGGCAGTAAATCTTCTTAACTAAAAAAATGCAGAAGTTCCATTTCGATTTCCGGAAAAATGCTCATTTCAGTTTATGAAAACTGTAAATCTGCATGAATATCCGCTATTCGATTATTATCGAATGTAAGTAATTTTCGTCGAAAACATAATCGTGTTAACACCTTGCGCTGACAACTGGCTCGCGGACCATAACGAGTGACCGAATGGTATACAACAATTCGTCGTTTTCTTTTTCTTTTGAACTCGTCTGTATGATATCACTGGATAGAAATTATTAAAAAGCAATCAGCTTATCATTTGTTTTACTTTGGTTACATTTAAATATACTTAAAACTGAGAAAATGCTGCAATTTGGAAAAATTCTCGACATGCGTGGCACGTCATTCCAGCGCAAAAGGTTAATAATTGCACGGAGATTCTCGAACAAATTCAGCGGAGATACAAACAAAACATGTCTTCGTTCTCGAATATCGAATTCAGCGAGTATTAAATGAAATTCAACGAATTCCAGCTACACATAGCTACATTTCGTATCCAGCTATATTTCGTAATAGTAATAATAGCAGTAATATTTTTAATAATGGGAATGATATTAAATTGGACAAAAAGTGACTGGGTTCTTTTGTGTGCAAATGAGAGGCAAATTTTTCGTGAAAAACAAAAAACTTTATTAATATATTGATCATTTTATATTATTTTGCCATCTTCCAAGCATTAAAAAAAATTCTTAACTTTTTCGACAAAAAAAAGTCCCAAAAACGATTAGACATCAGCAGTGAAATTTAGCAAACCAATTCTGACATTGTCGCTTCTTCACCGTACAAATCGGATAATTTTTCTTGAGCTTGCCCAGTGTTTTTTTCCTTTTCGGAAGCTATAGCAAAATACGACGATTATATTCCTTTTTGATTTTCCACTTTAAAATCAACGTCGAATAAATAATTGTTAACGAGATCGTGCCTTTTTTTTCGTGAAACAAACTAGAATAATCAAGTATCAAGTTACACAATGAATGTGCGATTTAAAACGAAGTTGGTTACATATACATGTATGTCCATCTGTTAGAAAAAAAAACGCAATTACTTTTAATAATATAGGGTGGTCACTGAAAGACTGAATGATATAAAACAAAAATAACTTTTACAAACACATGTTTTTTAATATAATTAATGGACTTTTTTCAGTATTATTTGTGAAAAACAACATCTCTCAAATGACTACCATTTTCTTGTTCACAAATACGGGCTCTTTCAAACCCTTTAGTTTTTCAGTGACCACCTATAGTAATAGTGGTAGTATCGGTAATAGTAGCAGTAGTTGTATAGTCATACTAACAGTAGTAGTCAAATTGCATCTGGTATCGATCTATTGACTCGGGCTTATGCTCCCTTTTCTTCTGTTCCGAGAGGAACCGGTTTCCGGTAGCTAGTTTTACCCACAGGAAACATCGTGGTTACGAGGAGCGTAACTCGTCACGGACCGGTGGATTTCTCGTTCTATGGTTTATGAGCATACACGATGGACACATAGTGCGTTCGCGATCAATCTTATCTGCACGCATGCGCGTTATATGTATAGAAATAAAAAACAAAAAAGCGAGAAAGAAAATAAGAAAAAAATGGGAGCAGAAAGGCAGAGAAGAAGGTAGAAAGAAGGGAGAAGATCATGAAGAAATGAAGCGAATTATCGAAAAGACAAAATTTCATACTGCATCTATTACGAGGGAATATTACGACATTTATTATCTAGAAGCAAGAATTTCTTGTACTAATTTACCTTAGTATAATATTTTTATAGTATTTTTAGTATAATATTTTTCACCAAAGTAGAGTGACATACGATATTCGCAATACATTTCCTGTTTTATGTGAGGGATATGATATACGTATCATCTTGCTATTAAAAAAAATTTGATCAACAGGATACAAAGCAAAAAAAAATAATTAAAAAATTATTTATACACACATTTCGCCGTTCTCTAAAATATCCGATAAACATCCAATATTTTAAAAAGTTTAGAAATTCGGTATAACCACGGACGATACACGTTAAAATTCCGATATTTAACTTTTATTATTAAATATCTTGAAACCATAAATGCTGCCGCAACAAACAAAGACACCGCGGATGAATATACGATGAATGTTAATATTGAAACATTCGCTGCTCTTGCAAACACTCGACTTTTCTAAACTCTACACGCTGCTACATTCATTTATTAAACGACGTCGATGCAAGAAAGTTTTACGAACTTTATTATCGTTGCTTAAAGAAATGTTTTCCTCGTTTGACGTTCCAAAATTTTATATAGGACATTCGTTAATTCAGCGAGGGTGATTTACTTTTTAAACTTACTATTTATCTCACTTATCGTCTAATACGTCATATTTTTCTCTCTTTCCCGTTTCGCACGAAATTAACGCGGTTGTTTGCTAAAGTCCAGCCAGAGGAAGTGAAGGATTTACTACTGTGACTCGAGGGTGAAAATAGGGTTGACTCGGTACACGTTCGATCGGTCTTGTGGAAGCGTTTTTAACGTCTTTCCTTTCTATATACTCCCGTTGTTTCTGATCTACGTGGTGATCCGTGCCGTTCGAGGATTTTGGCTAAACAAAATGAAAGACGTTCGTTTTTCTCGCGAAATTGGCGTCGTTGAGAACTTGGCTCGCATATTACTGGATAAAAAGGTTTGGGACAAAAGCCAGAAGTTTGTAAACAATCCGTACGATGTACATAAACGCACAGACGCGGAAAACACCCGTGTTACGCGTGTTAGGAAGACATTTCGGAGAAAATATTACAACCGATCCGGGCGCATACGCGTACTAAACAGTATGCATTTAGCTAGAAAAACTGTATCGTTAAATGCACTTTTTACGCCAGCTCACGTTGTTCGCGTTGTCGAGAGAGATTTTTTTTTTAAATGCTGACGCTGGCAGCAAATTATTATTATCGATCCAGTAAACAACGTCAGTTGGACGATAATAACGATAAAAGAGGAATCAATTGACCCAGTTCCAATCCTGCTTATTGAACAATCACCATCTAATTTAACTGTTTAGGCGACCACTTGCAAATTACGTTCGCTTAGATGCCTTTACGTAAAGAGAGATTTCTAATCAAATTTTTGCCACTTCTTTTTTTTTTTTGTTTCCTATGAAAGAATAAAATTAACGAAAGTCACTTTTGGCATGAACTTTTCAATCATAATGTATGAAAAGTTCGAGTGAAAACAATGACATAAAAAAAGAAAGTGGATGCCTTTATCGTCTTAGTAGAAGTATTTAGGGTGCAAACAAGCTAAATTTGACGCAGATGAAGGCATATTGTTAGTCGCGAAGTGTGGAATGCAGTGGGAGGCTTTAATTAAATTAGTGTAGAAGCACCGAATTAACATTAATTAGCTAATTAATGTTGCGGCCAACTGACTTTAGAAATTATCTTTTTTTGCGTAATTAATTAATCGCTGTAAGAGTGAACATTGTAACAAGAAGTTTAGAACTTACGAGCCACTGTTAACACACACGGATTGTATCACTTATTAATTGTCAGTGGTAATTTCTAACGAACTCGTTAATTAGCCATACGAGTATTTGCCTTCGTAAATATAAAGACATTGCTATTCTCGAGTGAGATCAACGAGCAATCTGTTGCGAGATCGGAACGTTTTACTTATGCACGTTTTATTAATGCATCATCGCTTCTTCGTTACAAACATGACTGGCTCTTTCTTTTCGTTCGTCCCAGAGCCATCGTGCATACAAGATGGTAGTCAAATGAATCGTCGCTTCAAAATTTGCCGATGATTTATCGCGGTTAGCAGTCCTAATATACGTAAGAAAAATCGATGTTAGAAAAGGACTCTATTTTAGAATTCTATGAATCTGTTTCTACTCTCTAAATAGAAACTAATTGTTTCGTTAAACAATGATTTTAACAAAAACAGAAAGTAACAATATAGCAGTAAAATATCTTTCTTTAGAATAATTTATAATAAGTATCCATAATGAAATATGATTCAAAATGTGTTTCAAAATTAACATTAGAGAGATTAAGAGACTTAAGATTTCTTAAGATTTTCTTCGAAAATAGATTAAATGGAAGTTTAGATTTAAAAAGATTTAAATCGATGAATTAGAGAGAAAGAAAGCAAGAAAAAAAATGCATTTTTAAATTAAAAAGAAACTTGTAAATTCCAAAATTAACTTTATATCAAATTTTCTATATTATTTTTACATCTTTATTTTATAACATTTTATATTTAGTATTAAGTTTCAGGAGAATTAAAAAATTTGAGAATTAACTTTTTTAAGTTATATGTATAAATTCTTTAAACGTTATCTTTTCAAACTGTTAAATAATAAAAATAGTTGTTTATTTTGTTACTTAATCATCTGTATGTCTTAATAAAATTCCAATAACAAGTGGAGGAACTTCAAGTTCGTTTGCACGGAAATGGCCAATAATCCACCCAATATTCGATCGATCATTATCGATTCCCCAATTTCGAAGCTCTGTGGCATTTCTATGAGAGAAGATTAACGCAATACATACCAATTAAAAAAGAACAAATAGGTCGCGTCCCGTATATTGCGGAATCGTAAATCCCAATTATGTTCATTCGCGATGATGTATCGCGGGCACTGACTTATGTGAAATTAATCACATAAACCCGAATGAAAATGCGTAAGTAACCAACGTTCAACATGGTTTCCATACGACGGAAATAATTTACAAATTTATCGAGTGACAGATGCGCGTGTACGAGCTTATGTGATATGCAACAACACGACTGCGTTCAAATTTTTGTTGACATCGTTCATATTCTACTAATTATTTGCTAAATAATTTTCATCGTATTTATAAAATTTATGAGTAATCATTATTAGACTGTCTCGAAAGTTCGTTTCGTTTTTAACGAATAATATAGACACAATATTTTATGTTTTATCTCGTGTTATTATTACGATCCATTCTGATTTATTATTTTCGTCTGTAGATAATACGGAGGCTTCAAAAGTTTCAGTATCATCTTTCTAAGACTTCCACCGAGAGATTTGCTAGCGAAATAGTTCATTTAGGTTCATTCTTATGTCATTTATTGAGCAGAGATTTCATTTTTTAAATGAAAGGAATATATAGTACTCAGACGGGATAATATCCGGGAAACGTGAAGGATGAGATAGAACATCCCCATCTGATTATTATCTGTCCTTTTCATTGAAAAATTCCCTCCGTGGCTCAATAAGTGATATAAAAATCCATCTGTTAAAGCCTCGCTTGTTCCAACGATTGTCGAGCATCATTGTGCCGTCATGAAACCATCTGTACAATAACGTGTAGGTATCATCGTTAGTTGGTTCTTAACAATTTGGAAACAAGACGAATCTGATGGCCACAGCAATATAGCTTCCGATATTACTATAAAGGGATGACAGCTACTCTTCGACACTCACTCTTCGAGAATTTTTGGACAGCATTCACTTCTCGTCGAATCACTCTACAGGAATCCTCGGACATTCCTCGTATTTCAGAACTTTAAATCACGCTTCAGTCTAACTCTCAACTAAATTTAACCTATTTCAATGCGTTATATTAAGTTGTAACACTGATAGTGTGAATTAACTATTGAGATACGTCTCAATATAAAATGCGACTCAACATCGTCTCCAACAATATATCGTCAGCAAATTCTAAAAATTTATGAGGCATAGCATGAGGCATCCGAAGAGACGGAGAAAGATGATAGATCATAATTCAATAATACGACATAAAACACAAAATACTGTGCATAGATTTTTGGAACAATCTAATATTATTATGATAAAATTATTTACATTTATCTTCTTTTCAGTCAGATCTTGATTAAAAATCGTGAAAGATCGTTTATAATGCAGCTACAACGTATGTGATAGGAAAGATGAATAATGTGAGCTGCATTTAAAACTCCCCCAACGATGTTCTTTAACCTCTTGCGCTGAAATGACGTGCTACGTATAATCCAGGCAAAACAAATAATAAATTTTTTTATTACTTTTCAATAATTTCTATCCAGTAATATCATACCGACGAGTTCAAAAAGAAAGCAACGAATTATTGTATACGGTTTGGTCGCTCGTTATGGTCCGCAATCAGTTGCCAGCGCAAGTGGTTAATGACGCACAGTTCCTCCTTATGTTCCCCTCAATCCATACAAATTAATAGACAATTTTAATATCACTTGTAAATGTCGATACCATCATTGTCTGTTGGGCGTCTGTGGTTTTTTGTTTAATCCAGCGAAAAATATTTTATTGTTGTACGTGTTAAAAACTTTTTTTTGATTTAAGTAGCTCTCGAGTCATTTATTCTTTTCCAATTCAACGGTTCTAAGGTCTGTCATAATCTTCTCACCAGAATCCTTTACTTTCTTAAACAATATCTCTTTCAAGAATAAGACGACGGATCATCTGCCACCCACGAAATATCCCATTCTTAAAGCTGTTTATATTAGGCAACTGAATCGATCTTTAAATTGTTTACAATTTCTCGTCTATATAAATGACGGTATCAATTAAATTGAAATGATTTCTAATCTGTTTGTTTCCTCAATTCCTAGTTATTAAATATAAATGTAAATAGCTCAAAATGTTAATTTATCTAAAAGACATAAAAATTTAATTTATTTAAAAGAAAGCGACTGATGGAAATATTACATGTAATTGAAATTGAAAATGTAATTATTTAACTATGATTAATGAAAAAGGTTGAATGTCAACGCATATATTATCGACGTTTGGTATTATTTCACTGCTTGGAACGCATACGGAAAAATGGATTTTATAATAATTTTGTAGAAGAAAGGTCTTTTTATAATATAAAGTGAAAAAATACCTGGTCGTTTGAAGTATCTTTACACGCTTCTAAAAATTGCGAGTTTACTCGAACGAGTTCTTGACAAGATTTACTCGTTCGCTGTAACCATTTCGAACGTTCAAGCTGTTAATCATATGGTTGGAGCAGAAGCATTACCTGAAGATCCTTCGATCTCTTTCGCTCTAATCGCGTCATGGCAAAGGCGTCGAAGGTTTAAGAGAATTTATAAGATGTAACGAGATTTAGAGTAGCTTGCCATGCACTAGATGGTAAGAGTGAAAATGCGAGCGAATATATTGACATATATTATATTTTCTATGCGAGAAAATATGGAAAATATAAAAAGATATATGGAAATGTAGTAAAGTATTTGAAACGTCGAAAAAAGAAAAATACGTATATATTTGAAATTAAAAATCAGCAAAAAATAAACATGCCAATTTTAATTTTGTATTCGACCGTTTCTCTAGTCGAATAATTCTGCTTTTTAACTTAACATGGTAATAAACAACATAGTGATTTTCTAAAAATAAAAAGTAAATTTATTACTTAAATTTTAAGTTTGTGTATTATAAACTTTTTCCTATTCTTTTCGCACTTTAATTTCTAAGTTCGTATCTTAATTTCAACACGCCAAATATGTAATGTGAAAAGTTATACGACTTAAACTTTAATTTCACATTTGCACAAAGATATTTATCTCTCTTATTAAAATTTCAATCGTTCTGCGAATCTTTAATAGCATTTTTTATGCTAGTTTCGAGAGCACTTTCGTATGGCATACATATGTAAGCATCAGAGAAAAATGGAGTGGAATTTGCAGAAGCAGGATGGAATAGAGACAGTCTCGTAATTGATCCCAAAGACCAATTGTCTGGTTAAAGCAATTGAGAAGTCCCGCCATATCATTTAGGACAGTGTGCCGTTTACACAACTACTGCATTCGTTGCACTCTCTTTTCAACGTAACAAAGATATCCGCGATTGAGTCAAAAATATTAAATAACTTGAAATTTTGAGAGCAAAATTTTGTAATTTTCAATCGAGTATAACTGAACAAATATTAAATTTAGAAGAAGGAAAAATTTCAATGAAGGTGGAAGCATCGTGGTAGGTACCGTTTCAAGTTGAAATGGTATTTTTTTTCCCACGCATCGGGTTTAACGTTATACATCTTGGAAAAGCTAACGTAATCCGAAAGAACGCATAACACGGATAATCGCACGGGTTTCGTTCGCAGTATGTGCGAGTGTCGATGGGTCGGAGCGCAGAGAGATCTCTCGAATGGTTCACAACAGAAACGCTAGAGAATTCCTAAAAGGTATTACTAAAGAGACGTGGCCGCTGCCTGACAGAAACTGTCACAACACCGCACTTCCAACGTCGGATTATCGCCGGTAGTTTTGCTAATCGAACCAAGCGATGACTTTGATCCGACAAACAGGCTTCTACAGTGACGCTTTAGATTTAAACTTGTTGCGACATTAAAAACGTGCATTTCAAAATTTTCTATTTGTTTCACGTTAGTTTCTGTCACGCGTATGTAGCAAGCGTGACAAATTCACGTTTCTGAAAGTTCAGAGCTAATTAACTGTTTTATCACGGGTTTTTAATCATACATAGAACTGATACGCTATTTATGTAGCCAAGGCTGGCTGTTTCCTGTGACTGGTGTTTTCTAGTAAACACACTGACTATCTTGTCAATTAAATTAATTAAAGTCCAACGTTCAGGAAAGTTTCCCGATTGCGAGAAAATTCGCGGAGACTTCCTTTCCCTTCGGCTCGTCCTCTTCTACTCGTAAGTACCAACGGCTTCCTTCCTGCACTTCAGAGTTCCTACGCCTTATGAATACAGCTTTAGCGTGCCTCGTAGAAAAAGTACTTAAAACTTTTACGGCACGGCCCCTCTCTACGACAGTAATTGAAAAGCCTAACGGAATGACCACTCACGTTCAAAAATTAAATTCTTCTTCCTTCTCGGTGAACCGGTAAATATTCTTCGAAATTCGCGTCTAAATATAATCGGCAGATAATCATTGTAAAAAGATAATTATAGAAAATTTACGCTATACAGTAAAACAGAACGAATTGTCTTGTAATTTAATTTGGCAACGTTCTTTTAAATACGTAATTTTTGAAATGTTGTCAAATTGTATGTTTTAACATTTTTTTGTCTCGTCATTTACAACAAAAGGTATAGATTTCATTGCGTTGAATATTAAGGAAGTGAAGATACATACATAGTCATAAAAATGTTTGAACAATAAACTTCCGATGTTTGAAAAATTCACGATATTTCAATTGGTACAACTTTGTAAAGAGAAAGTGTATAGTAATCAATCTCAGCTCGTTTTAAAGCTTGAAACTTTAAAACTGAATTCATTATGAATTTGAAAATTGAAGCTTCTTCTTTACAAAGACTCCTCAAAACTTACCGTGCTTGATTTTTTTTCGCTAATTTGTTGAATTTTGAATATCAGCCAAAAATGAATATAACAACGAAACTATTGCGATTTTCTGAATATTCAAAGTTCAATAAAATTATGAGTATAATTGAACAAGTATTAAATTCGGAAAAAATAAAGAAAAATTTCAATGAGGAAAGCATCATAATACGATCAATTTAGGAGATCATTGTAAATGAAAGAAATTTTCGTTCGTAAAGAAATATTTTTACATTCGATGACACTTTACTTTCCCATATTAAGGTGTAAAGATATCTTCAAATAAAGTGAATGATACATTTTGAAAATAGAAGCTTTGAAATGTAGATTTTTCTGTAAAGATAGATCTTTTTTAAGTAGAAATTTTTTATGAAATTATGACAGTTTAAATATAAACAATTTTCAGAACATAATGAAAAGAATAACGCTAGAAATTGGGCAATTTTGAATCTGGCTGGCAAAGAAAGTATATCGATACACGGAATATTTAAAGCCTTTTTAGAATTTTGGAAAAAAAAATTACATTACAGGAATTAGCGTTAATTTAGATTAAACGAGATCTTATTATACTTAAAAAATATATTACAAAAATTACAAAAAAAAATTCTAACGATGAAAAAAAGCACAAAACGCGTCCAAAAAAGAACAAAATAGCAGTAATTAACAAGTTTTACAATCTCACTGAAATAATAAAGTAGACCTGAACAAACTTTGCAAATACATCTTATATTAATGATATGTACACTGTTCTTTGATCTTGCTCTTATTATTGTGCAATACGTTTTACTTTCGATCCAATACCATTCTAAAAAACGATGATGACTCTATCAACAGTCAGTACAATTACCTTGATTGATAAGTATCAACTAAGAGTTAAGTTATTTCAAAACTTTCAATTTAACTCCTTGCGCTGGCAACTGGTTCGCGGACCATAACGAGTGACCGAACTGTTTACAACAATTCGTCGTTTTCTTTTTCTTTTGAATTCGTCCGTATGATATCACTGGATAGAAATTATTAAAAAGTAATAAACTTATCATTTGTTTTACCTTGGTTACATTTAAATATACTTAAAACTGAGAAAATGTTGCAATTTTGGACAAAAAATTCTCGACGTGCGTCATTACGGCGCAAGAGGTTAATTGAATTGTACTAATAGAAAGAATATATATTAACATTTAAGATGAAACTGAATATTCTTAACTGTACTAATCTAGATACAGAGTCACCTGTCGATATTATTTGAGTGTCAACTATTCAAATGCATCAATGTTGTTAGAATAAGTAACATTAATGTAATCAATGTACCATGTAATCAACGAAAATGATTTCGCTTGCAGATCGTCGAACAAAATTCCATTTTGGTTATCGGAGCATTTATTAACGAATACGTTTAGTCGTCCGCGGGTTTATTTCCGTCGCGCAATACGTCGCATCGTGGTCCCGAGATGTGTCAAAGAATATGACACGACATCGGTAAATAAACTGCTTCTTGCGTGTATGTACGGCACGAACAGACGTACGGCGAGTCTTCGAGCGATAACTTGGTTGAAATACGATAAAGAGCAAAGCCAAAGAGCGAGGAAAGGTCGAGGAAGCAGTGGCGGTAACATTTCATCCAGCGATGTGAAACCGGGAGCATCGGGAGAGAACGGGCAAACAACAAATTTTCTACGTCTTTCTTCGTTTTTCCGCTCTACTTCGTCATCGATAAATATCGCGCGTGCGCGCGCGCACGAGGGCGAACGAAGGCGCTTTTAGTTCGTGCAGCAGAGCTCGCGTTCGCAGCCAATGCTATTTCCGTTTCGCACGGCAATGATAAATATATATACCGATGAAATTTCCAAACGTTCAAAGCAATTCAATCTATCCAATTGTACACTTTCAATTAACTTGAGAACTTAACGTTTAATTTGAGAAACCGTTGACCGATCGACTAAATATACCATGTAAACAAAGGAAACTCAAATTACAGGCGGCCACCGTAAGATTAATTTCAAGAATGAATCGTTCAGTTTCGGAAGCTAAAGTGATCTAACTACGCTTTTTTGAATTGTTTTAAATTTTCGAGCCAAAGCATTTGATCGATGCTTACATCCGTATGTTTGAAATAAATTTCCTTAATAGCATTAAATGGCGTGAACAGTGGAATAATAATAAATAATCTATTTCAGAAGCCAATGCGATTACTCCGCAGGAGTAACATTTATTCGAGTTTAAATTTTAAAAGGAATATTGAAGCAGGATGTATGTACAGTATTTTATCCGTTTATTAACTTTTTGTTTGCGGAACTGGTCGATTTGGAGAATGAACGACTCGTACGTTTCAACGTATTAATTGAAGGAATGACCTATTTCATGCGTAATATCTTTAATAAAAAATTGTATAGGATTCAATTTTTCAAATAAATTAAAACATACGCTACTGCATAAAATTACATATTCGGATACTTTGATGGATTTGTAGTTACGTCATTCATATGAATGTTATCGCAATGAAAAAATTAATGGCTTATAATGATCAGAAATTGTAAGTAGGACTATAAATTGAAATAATTTATAAAAAAATTTAACAATAGCGTACGTTGTCTCTTAAGATCGTTATTTATTTACTAGACCAACCAATTAGTCAAATGCATCCATTAGTCCTTGCATTCCAATTCTACACGTAGATACTTAATAAACCTTGTTCTAAATGCAAAATCAGTTACGGTTCAGTAATTTCAATACTCGATATATATCTGTTCTACATGTCACGTTGTGTAATCGGCTTTACAACCCGATGGTGTTTGAATACAGAAAGTTAAATATGTGAAAGATCAGAGTTGCCAATTTCTATGGAAATTTTACACATTTATAACAGCGTATTTTTAGATACTCGAGTGATTTTTAACAAAATATATTAACAGAAGTTTGTGTTCTTTATCGTATTATTAATTTCTTCTTGTATCTTGCATTTTAATTTCTTTGCCAGAAATATTACACTTCGATCGTCGGTAGTTCTAGTGTTAACAATAAACATCATCAATATATTCGGTTTGAGTTTGAATTAATCTATTTAATCCAGTACCGCAGCCGACAACACTTGCATAAAATGGTTACTTTTCAAATAAATTTACAATCAATAAAAGATATCATTTTCTGTCTTATAATTCTGCATAAACGTAACGAACGCAAACGAACGACACATGCAGCTGTGAACAAAGTTTTCGTAGAAGTCATTTGTTTAGATTCGTACGGTATGACGCAAGGATAAAGAGAAAGGATGGCTAATGTGCTGATTATACTTATGAGTGTGTCACAGATGCAGACATATGGGCAGAATTCAATGAGCTAGTATTGGCAATCTTTTGCGAATATGTATCTCGAAAACTAAGCCCGACTTCCGCTTATGTGCAAGGGAAAGAGTTATTCGAAATATCGATTTCTTACAATTTACAACATATCCAAACATATTCAAAATCAGAAAAAAAATAGTTTTTCTACTATATGTATCGCGACTCTCAATGATATTCGGACATTAAATATTTAAACTGTTATAATTTTATAAAATGATAAAATAATAAAATGATAAAAAAATTGGAAACTTGATGTAGGCTTCGATGACAAAAATTCAAGAAATCGTCGCGAAACGTTTTCGCCTAGAGTCCTTGTAAAGGGGAGACTTCAATCTTCAAATCCATTGTAGATTCAGTTGTAGAATCAGAGTTGTAGCAATAGATTCAGAAACAAATTTTTCAATGTTTTCATATACTATGTACAATTTACAGTATCAAGAAGAAAAGTGTTTTCACTTTGCTATTGCCACATAGCTGCAAAGATTTTGGAGTAAAATGAACGATTCATTTTGAGAGTAGAGTTTCAAGCTTTAAAATGATTATTGTTTAGAATTGTTTGGTATTATTTCGGCAATAGTATAATTATAATGGTAGAAATTATTTAATAGTATTATTATTTGTTATAATAGTATAAATTATTATTTCCTTTTATAAAATTATATCGTGTCTAAATATTAATAGGAATCACTGTATGTTATATATTAACAAAAATAACGATCGTTCGAAATTATTCGAAGAATAAATAAAGCTAGCTTTATTAAACTCAAAGAAACTGCATTCTTCGGAGCTGAGTCGTGAAACTGGACAACATTCTTTAGAGATAGACACGTAGCTGAACTTCCTGGAATTTTCGATGTGGTATTACACGACGAAATGACAAACAAGTTATCGAAACTACATATAGAGTAAACGTCAAAGATAATATCGTTTGAGTTTTCTCCAAGTTTCGTGTATCTCGAGATTATTAATGAATCAAGAAAGAAAATACTAAAAATCTCTCGCTTTTAAGCAGAAATCTTCCCGAAATATTCTGCAAAATCAACTGAACAATAAGAAACATCTTGATGTTTATTCCATGCCGGTACAATTTATTTCAAGCAGTATTAGAATGTACGAGGTGTAGTCACCACCCATGTAAAAGACGTCAAGAGGGAATTTGCTGTTAGTTGGAGTTTCGTAAGCTCTGCCAAAGTTAAGTTTTGCGAAGCAGCTCGCAGAAAAGCCGATACCTATTTTCCAAGTTTCACAGCGGAAAGATTTCGTTTCTTGGGACATCTAATTCAACGTTAACGAACGAAATTTGATGAATTAATGAATTATATTGTACTACCCAATATACTAACCAATATTAATATTACAATATTATCGACAATATTAATGACTCTTATCTACTATAAAAGTGTAAGTATCTATAGTGAATATTTACTTTCATGCTTATTTGTGTCAGTAAAGCAAAGTATTCATTAATTTTTCCGGTCACTTGCACGTATCGTTTACATGAAAGCTGAAAAAGACCATACAGAGGGTATTATTACATACCACGACATTTTGAACAGACACGATTCGTTTCTGTCCGTATCGTTTGATGACAAATTGAAAAATGCCTGAGGAGAGCGTTCTATATCGTCTTTAATTGTCTCCGACAGATAGTCGGGGCGAACGTAGGGAGACAATGGAGAATAAATGAAAGAATGAACGATCACCTTTTTCTCATTAAAACCTAAAGGTGGTCTTTCATGGCTACTTCCAGACAACCTCCCTATTATTACATTTCCGTATTCGACTTTAAGAGAGTCTAATGCAACAAAGACTGTGAAACAAGGGAAAAATGTATAAGCGCATGGGAAATTGGCAGAGCACATGAAAAAGTAAAAGAAAAGAAAGAAGATATGAAAGGGAACAAACAAGAGATATGAATGTTATCAGATTGATAAGGAGGATCGATGTGGCGGATATAAATGAAACGGAATAGAAACGAAAGTACAAAAGGAGGATGAAACAAAGAAAAGGAAGAGGAGAAAAGGAGACAAAAATCGGAGCACGAGAAAATGTGAACAAATAAACAAGTTGTGCGTCATTGCCAGATTTAGGGGTAAATTTTAATTTCAACTTGAATTTACTCTCTGCATCATTCGACCTAATAAACGACGATACATCAAATCACAAAAATATCGAGTCAGCGTAGAATTGATGGAAAATCTCGTAACGATCAATACGAAATTTACTAATTGATCGACTGATAAATAAGTATAATTAGTTATTCTATCTTTTAAAAAAAATGTATATTA
This sequence comes from Melipona beecheii, assembly GCA_032399605.1. Taxonomy (NCBI): domain Eukaryota; kingdom Metazoa; phylum Arthropoda; class Insecta; order Hymenoptera; family Apidae; genus Melipona; species Melipona beecheii. Next base: position 2,620,029 of record JAUCMO010000101.1, read on the forward strand.
TTCCTAGGATTTTTATTAATTACAATAAAGCATCAATTGGACCCTGACTGTTCGAATAATTAAATATGCATGAACTTACCCCCATTTTATAATTATAGAATTAGATCTAAAATCAGAATGCAAGATTTTACTGTTGAAGTGTATATTACACAAAATTAATTTTTTTTAAAGAAAAGATTGATACTTTAGCGATTAGGGAGATGGTGACATTCTTATAGCAATATAGCACTAGTTCGGATAACTGATTATTATATTTCTACGTCATTATTATTTCTTCAATAGATCCGTCGATCATGTTTTTCAAAGAAAATTCAGATAATCGTGTACGGTTCTTATGTTAATTTATGAAATTTTGATACACCTGTTGGTTTTATAGATTAGGTTTAAGCTACATGTTTCTTTAATTCGATCAATATAACGGTATTGGATATAATTTAGTTTCATGACACTTAATACCACACTTTTGTTGAAGAATTGTTAAATGATTAAGAGTGTAAATTATAGTCTTTTTATGTAGATCATTTTTTTTGCTAATAACAAAGTTGGTATTCCAAAAACAATGTCAACATCAAAAAGTTAATCGGTTCGTCTGTATCAGACTGACAATGGGCTGGTCGTGAATAAAAAACATGATTGGCAGGATTCTTAATTCATAAATGATCTTGCACCATCGCGATTCATCGCGTGACAATTCACGTTTCATCTAGTATTAAAATAAAGCAACAACGTGTAACGTTTACACAGACAGGCTGGTAACCGATGAAATATCAGCTCGAGTGGCTAAGCATTTATTGCGTGCTGAATGACGTTCGAATTTCAGACCCATAAATTGTAACCCGAGCGAAAGCAGGGTTTCTTATTTACCATCCCTGAATATCGCTTGAACAGAATCAGATTTGCGCTGCAATCTCATCCCCTGGCGCCACGTCATGAGAGAAGGGCCAGAAGGCGAAAGGGAAGCTCGGTCGACGACGGAGTTCCAAGTAAGTAGAGAAGAAGCACGACAAAGACAGAGGTGACGATATATTTGAAGCGAAAAAACAAGACGAGGAGCCACACTGTGAACATGCGTGATGATAATTTAATCTCTTGCGCTGGAATGACGTTGAAATTTTTTGTTCCAATTGCAACATTTTCTCAGTTTTATGTATATTTTATTTTATGTATAGGCAAAACAAATGATAAGTTGATTACTTTTTAATAGTTTCTATACAGTGATATCATACCGACGAGTTCAAAAGAAAAAGAAAGCGACGAATTGTTGTATATGGTTCGGTCACTCGTTATGGTCTGCAATCAGTTGCCAGCACAAGGGGTTAAAGGTACTGGTCATATATTTGCGATTATATATTTAAATTATGAACGAGAATGTGATGTAAAATTATAAAGACAAATATATATATATATATAGAGAGAGAGAGAAGTTACAGAATTAAAAATATGCAAACGGTAATAAGAAAATGAAGAAATCAATTTGGATGAGATGATTGCATGGAAGCAAAACACGATTACTTTTCTTGGCGGTTTCTTCGAATACACCACATTTACGCACCACCACTAAAATTTATTATAGCATCATTCATTCATCCGCAAAAAAGATTCATGGCGACAGCAGTTCAAACAGCTTGACAGAAAATTTTATACACATAAAATGACTCAAACACAAAATTTTAAGATATTATATATTATTATACACAATATATATTATATTATGTTAATACATATGTTATATGTTATATTGGTCTTGCTTCGATGGGTTCGGTCCGTTGAATATTCAAAGCACTCGCTTACTTGGTAAACTCTATATTTCACGATTTTATGCGATCGAGATGGCAAAGCCATCATACGTTACTTAACCGAGCTTTGAATAATTCATTTATCGATAGCACACAATTGCTTTCTAATTGAATCGAATCGAATAAAGATGTTAAATTTCGCGTTTATATTAAAATTATCGATGAAATATTTATTTGGTCGACATTGTTATCAGATCGTTACCGAATGTCTATAATGCTAAAGGTACTTAAACAAATTTATTAACAAAAATTTGATCTATAAATCTTTCATTTTAATGAACTTTCCAACGTGTTACAGACATATTTTCCTGCAGAGTTTTACAAGCTGTTTTTATAAATCGAGAAAAACGCACGTCACAATTTTAAAAAATTCGTATGTATGCATTAATTGAATATTAAAGTATAGAATTTACGTATTTACGACAAAAAAAAGTATGAAAACAAATTTTGTAGGTTTAAAAAAATAGTACACTGAAATCCAATAGGTGATTATTGTACATGGTATATCCAATAGGTGATTCTCAATAAAAGAAGAACTGGTGTGACGAACATTGAATAATATCTCAAAAGTGAAAACATGTAAATACAGAAATACGCGGTAAAAAGTATGTTATTCACAATTTCGAATCATAGACAGTATTCGTATTTGCAGGGTAATGATATCGATACCGCGGAATTAGCGTAAGCTAGTTTATCGTGGTTCCGTGATAGAGAGAATCGGCCAATATTATTAATATTCTCGATGATTCAAACTAATCGGTTGTCACCTATGACTCACAAATATTTAAACGTTTATCGGTTTACACAAAAGTTCTCGCGCACATATTCTTTGAAATTGTCAGCGAAATTCAGAATTTCAAGGCGATACTTTCAAAATAGATCGAAACCAAATATTTCGACGACGTATCGTGAATCGTCGTTGACGATTATCAATAACAAATAAACAAATTTAGTTATAAAAGAAATTAATTCGTTATATTTTAGAAACGTGTCAGATTAAATTGAAAATTCGTGTATCGTACCATCGCGCGCGTCTCGTTGATATCTCGGAAAATCAAACGTTGGATATCTCGAAATGAAGCGCCTTAAACGAACATGTCGACGAGCATTGTTAATAATTATCAACAAATGACATATTGTACCGCAAAATTAAATTGCATCCGCGTCCGTCGTGATTTTGCAGAAATGAAAATTTCGCGCAAACGCGAAACGTGCATGAGTTTCGATTATTAAAGCTGGAACGCGGATTTGAAATTGGAGTGCGAAAGGAGAGTATGCAATCCCACTCGACATAGAAAGAGAGGGGGGAAAAAAGAAGAGAGCGAGCGTCAGATCGTTGGGTCGAAGCAAATCGATGATAAACGTTATACGTGTCAAACTTTTTAATAAGCGTCGCCTACATATAACACGTTGAAGAATAATTTGAAATACGTAGGCAATCTGACGCGATCGATCACATCAAAAGTTCAAACATTTCAACTGCGATGAGAAACATTTTGAAACTAATTATTTGCAGTAATCCTTCTAACTGCCTAACCGAGCGAATCAAAACACATTTCTCGCATAACGAACAAATTATTAGACAAAAACAATCCTCAAACACTTTCGAACATTTACTGTTTACTTCCAAAGCATTTTGTACATGTATTATCACCGCACAATGAAGACTAAGTATTTAAAAGTTCATAATTGCTCCACTGATAAATCTCCTTTTTTCTTGAACCTCAAGAAATTAAATTTTTGGACAAGTTTCTTTGAATTTCTACTTCTATTCTATTTCGTTGTGACATTTAGGATATTCATGACAAATTATGATCATCAATTAGTCGGCCAACATTATTGACAGTTGGAAAACAGCGCGCATACACTAATTTATATTGCTAGTGCACATGTCGGTTAAGTTGAAAATCTACACGAACCAAAAAAATAGTTATTTCAATTGTGCAATCTCTGTGCACATTATTTTCATCAGTATACTTTATACGCATCTTCAGTACTTCAGTAACATTTTTTTCGACTTAAACTTTCAACTTTAATTGACAATTTGTAGAATTCAACCAATGACAAGCAAAAATGAGCAAACATCAATTTTAGCATAAATAATATTTTATAGAATGTTTGTATGTACGACACAAAAAAAGCAAGTATACAAAAAATAGGACATTTTAGCTTCCCCGAAATATTACCATCAATGTTATCAGTATTCTGACACACTGTTTTAATAGAGTCAGTTTTGCGCCGCAATGAATAAATTATCGATAATTGAGATTGTTATAACTTCGTAAAAAACAGAATAGCAATCTACTTGGTCTCATAATAAAGCTTCTATTATATATAAAACATCATTATAAAGCTTTTATTTTGTTTACTCTGAATTAGTTTTTTTCTCAAGATATTAGATTTATAACACTGTATAGCAAATGGAAATGTGTTCTTTTTCAAAAAAAGAATTGTAAAAATTCACACGTAAGTAGAAACACTGAAAAATTTTATTTGTGACAAAATTCATCACAATTTTGAAGATTGAAGTTTCCTCTCATTTTAAGTTTAAAGTCATTTTACTGACCTTTAAACATTAAGGTTAAACAATAAAGATTCAAGAAATCCTAATATTTCATCATTTAACCTTAATGTTCAGAGTTGAATAAAATGACCCAAAAAAAATCATATAGCAAGATTTAAGAATTATCGTTACGAAGAAAAAATTTGATTTTCAAAACCATGATGAATCAAGTTATGAAAAAAATTTTTTAAATGCTTTTAGAAATGGTCGAATTTTCACAGTTTTCGAGAATAAAAATAATCTCACTCGCTACATGATGTAAAAACATCTTAAAAATAATAAATAGGTTAGTTAAAGTAGAAGCTTTGTACTTATAAGATCTAAGTACTGATAAGATCAACTGGATTATTGTATGATTTTCTTTTACGAAGTTGTAACAATTTGAAGTATCGACAATTGTTCATCATTATATGTTCAGTTATGTTTTATCATTGAAAGTGATTTTAGTGGGGGTAACCCAGAAAATCGGGCCTCTTCAGATGTAACGCTAATGCAACGAAAATTAGCGATTGGTTGATTTGGATCACGTGATTCGCGAGCGGGCGTGGGATAGACCTCGAGTAGGAGTGGCGTTGTCTGGTACTGAGCGATCGCGCCTGTAATTTATTTTGTATCGATTCAAATGTTTGCACATCAATAAAATTTTATGGCAAAAAGTCGTCTTCATTTCCTAGTCAGAACAGTTGCTTCGGGGCCTTTCAGTGAGATGAATAGTACTGGGGTACAAGTCGTGCAGTTTTTCATTATATTTTATCTTGTACATATATAGATTTCATCATTTTCATTAATTTTTGTTTTTTAGCAACTTGCAACGATATTTTCGCTTTTTTTGTATTTGATACAATTTATCGATTATTTCAACTTTGTTTTTAAGCACTGCTCGAATAGGTTTCGCTTGAACTGTTTTTTGCTTTTCTGAACGAATTGTTTTTAAATGGATAAAATCGATGAAGCAAATAATATTTAAAATTTCTTCTGTTATATTTAGATACGATAAAAAAGAAAGATAAAAAAAACAAATAAAAATAAAAGTGAAATTTGTAATATCTCGATAAATTTGTAATATCGTTCCATTTGAGTTTATCCTTTATCCTGTGAGTGACGAATATTGCAATGAGTGATAATCTGATAACCTTTGAACACGATTTGCCATTTTATGGAATTTTTTCTATTGTAACTGCACATCATTCTAAAATAAAACCAATAAATTCTATCAATATTAAATGATGCAAGTAGAATTTCGTTGGATTTGTAATACAATGAGCATAGATTGTGTGATGTACATGTGCAATATAGTGACACAATAAGAATCGTGTATGATCGATTTTTCAACTAATTATAGCTAATTATACTAATTATACTACTTATAGCACAGCGTATCTTTCGCATTTTCTCCTTTTACAATTACATACAAAAACACTAGATTCGTTTAAACTTAAACTACTTTAGAAAGAGAAAACTATTAAGTAGTTGAGGGAGAGAGAGAGACAGATTTCATAAGCAAGATCGTTTTCTTAAACTGGCTTTCTCAAATGATGTTTGACTTCCTACCAATCTTTACCTTTAATTATCTTTCTGCTTTTCTTCCGCAAGAGGAAGAAAATTTTCACATAAAACACTTGATTCTCTTAAAAGATATTTATACCACCAAAAAAAAAAAAAAAAAAAGAGAAAAAGTTCCTTGGGAAAAAAAAACGAGAAGAAAAAATAGAGAATAATCGCGAGGTAAGTCATTTATATATTTGCAAAAACCTGCAGAAACATGCATTGAAGCGAAAGAGAAACCGAACCTGGAGAAAACGCGATGAGAAATTCACTGAAAAAGTCGACGTTGGAGAGGACAGAGGGCGAGAGTTTACGATGTAACGGAGAGGATGAAAAGCGTACGGAAATCCCATGATGCAAGATATAACGCCGAGGTAAACTTGCGGACGTGTCAGCGTCGCGGCGTTAAAGCACGTTCGCCATGAAACGATTCTCGGTGCGTACATATAACATCTAGCCTCATTTATGCAGCTGCATTTCTCTCATACGCACACTATCCGATAAAAACCTGCACTTCAGCATTTCCGTGCAAGGAACGTACGATGCCGTAAAAGCTCGATAAAGAAACGTAGTCGGTATACAAGGAGTATAGTGTTCAACTGCCAAATATTAATACAGGATTAAAAAGAAAAAAAAGATTTGATACTTGAAGGACGTATAGGACTCACCGAGAAGTGTAAAAAATGATTGATCAACACGAGTCTCGAGAGCAATTTCAATGAAAAATCAACTTTTACTGTTTATTTAATGTCAACAGCGTACTTTGTAATACTTTAATTAGAATAAATGTTTTATGTCTTTCTTCCATTTTTATACAATATAGTGATGAGCAAAAACTGAACTGGATTTTTAATATTAATAACATTTCATAGAACGTAAGTACATGAAATATAAAAAAGCAAAATATGTTTTGGCTTTGCAATAAAAATTTTTACTGTCCTTGTTATCGTCACTATTTTGACAAATACAAATTGTTTTCGTGGAGACATTTTTGCACCACAGTTCAATTTCAAATTGTCAATTGTTATGACTTCGTTAAAAAGCCATAACCATGTAATAGTCATATAATTATATAATCTATTTAGTCTCATTTTAAAATGTAAAGCTTCTGTTTTCACTATTATGAATGTGTTTTTTCCCAAGATAGTTTAACACCAAGAAACAAATAGAACTGCACTTTTTTTTAAAAACAATGAGAAATTTTATGTATGACTAAATAATCTTGAAGATTAAAATTTCCCATTTACAATAACTCTTTCAAACTTGCTGTACGATCTATTTTTCTGCATTTTATTGAATTTTGAACTTTGAATATTAGAGTTAAACAATTCAAAAAATTCCAATATTTCATTATCTAACCTTAATGTTTAAAGTTTAACAAAACTGCAAAAAAAAAAAGAAAGAAATCATATTATCTCTGTTGATATTGGCAATAATCTTACGTTTATAATCTTGAATTAATACTTTGAATTTGAATTCCTCTATGTCCTTCCTCCGATTAAACATTTAGTATGTGTTGCAAAGAGATTTATTTTATTATGAGAATAATAAAAATTGATGAATAGTAAAATTGTTAATGAATAATAAAAGTTAATGAATTATATAATTCGTTTTAAAATAATACGAATTTGAATCAAAATACAAAATATAAAATAATAATACGAATTTGAATCAAAATATAAAATAATGAATAATAAAAATTGATTTTTTATCGAAACAATTGCCTATGTTGATTAAACATTTTTTTCACCTCTTTTCTTTTTTTTTAACACCTTATATATTTACAGAATAATCTAAATTCGAAGTTTTCGAAATTCGAGCTACTCGCAAAGACTGTGGGAGAAATAGATTTATTTCTTCCACAATCGGAAAATTGTTTTTCTCTTCTTGTAATTCCACATGTTCACCTGATTCATCAGGTTTCCTCCTCGTGTGAATTACTCTGTTTGAAGAAAACTTGGAAGCAAAATAGTCGATAGAAAACAGTTTTGCCAATAGAGACACGACGCAGAACAAACGACGCGATTAAAAGTGTCCTGGCCGATCATGTAGAGCGTAAACGTTTGAAATAGTAGGCGTTGCGAGTCGTGACGCCGTCGTATACCAGGGGAATAACCGGGTAAAGTTTAACGGACAAAATGGCTTGACGCTGCACGCTAGTTCCTCTAGTTTACTCGTTAAATGGATATATCGGGCAACATTTGATTCAAATTTTCACTAAGTTCTGTGCAATTTTCGCTGGTTCTCAAAGTTTCTAGACAAATTATCCGCGCTAACAAACATTAAACTTACGACGTGTTAATGCCGCATGACGAACAATAAAAATTAATAGCAAACGATTAATATGTTAAACTTCTCAACTTCGTTTAGACTGATTTGATCTAGAATAAAGAATTGATATTCAAATCGATACATTTGTCAATTGTATATTACTATTGCATATTAAAATATCAAGGATGTAAACTAAATTGATTTATAAAAATAAACGTCGTGATATTAAATTACAATGAAAGATGCGTATCTATTTATACATTGCCGTTTTCGTTATTGCACATACTCTTAAAGATACAAGAAAGTTAAACAATAGAATTTTCTATTTAAAGATTCTTTGGATTCTTTGATACCACTTTAATTGTACGATATTGTCTGTGACACTTCCGCTGCTAGCATATGTTAACCGCACGTTCAATCATGCACATTTTACAAGCGTTCGTGTCAACTTCAAAACGTTCCGTACACAAGATGAAAAATGATGGATATTTTAAACTCTTATCGACTCCGTGAAAAAAGAAAGAGTACAACAAATTTTAAAAGATTGTTGTAAATCTTGAAAACTGTAGTAAATTTAATTATGAAAACAATTTTTTAGTATCTAAAGACATTTGCGAAATTTGCAAAAAGTATCTTTGCTTAATCTCTTTCAAAATGATGGAAAAGACTTCTTGAAAAAGAAAATCAACGCAGTGAAAGCTTCACGCTTTAAAAATCGATTTACGATTTTTTTCAAAGAAGTTTTTGTTGAAATTGGCGCGACATAGCACGATTCCCATTTAATTGTAAGTCTCTATTAGATAATTACTCGTTTGATTCTTTAAGACAAGACTTTCTGGCTTCTTTCTTAACTGCTAAACTGCATTTATACTATGCATTTTATGTTATAATAAATATATACATATATATATTTTTTTATAAACAATCTGCCAAATCAATATACATATATCACGACTCGTAACGACTTGCAATAAGTTCAAAGTGTCGACAATTTTTACGAAGTGTACTCGTAAGTGTAAGTACCTTTTGGGCATTATATATATACGTTAATATGGAATGATATGCATGTATGACTAAACCCATGGCTATGCCCATGCACAATTTGCGCAATAACCTCTGTTTAGGAAATTGGTAACTTAGGAGGAGCTAATCGGATGCTTTGCGAATTAAAGGATTCTCGATGCATTGATCGATAGTCAGCTAGACAAGGATGCTCTACGATCACGTCTCAGAAAGGGAATTGCTTCGAATTTCAACTGACCGGGGAAATCAATAGCTGATCCAACGGCAGCTATCTCGTTTTGATTAGGGATTAATCTGTGCCAATCGATACCATCGTTCGACCACTGAAAACATTCCTGGAACGTTGGGATGCAGCGTCCACCGGATGACGCACGTCCTTCCTGGCGCGTATTGGAATCCCTCTGGTATCAGAAGAACGTACGTCATTTGCTCCTTTTTGGCGCACAATGTACATACCGATTAAATTACTTTCGCTAATTAAAGATGCGTTACTGCTCCACAAGTCGCAAATCATTTAGTATCAGATCGTTCTGAAAGCGAAGTTTATAAAAGATCTTCTCTGGAAGATATTTCTATCCCGTAATGAATTTCTTTAGGCAAATCTCCGAAGTTGAAATCCCAACGTTGAATATTTTAGCGAAAATTCTGTGTACACGAGAGGTTCCAGGTAGGTAGATATAAAAAGGTTCGTTCATACGCGCTATGGATTTTGATTCACTTGTAAAAAATATACTTCATATTTTTGTAATTGGAATTTTTTATTTTTCATATGTTTTTACCCGTATAGCAGCAGTAATTCAGAAATATGTGAGAAATTAATGTAAACAGTATGGAATGCCACTGACGAAACGAAATTAATAGAATGGAATTGCAACAATCATGAAATCTTCTCGAATAGATTTATGTTTGCAGGAGGAATCCCTGTCATTTTCAACATTTCCTCTTTGATCTATACGAATGATGAAAGATGTAAAATATACAAAAAATAAAACATTACTTCTCTATTCCAATTTCATAAATGTAAAATCTATTTTTTGAAATAAATACAAAACGAGTGAAGTTTTTGTTCAAAATGACCTATCAAATACGGTGATACAATTATTCGATTTCATTCTGTATATATACTATATAGGATGCTTCTGAAATCATCGTACGATATTCTACATGTAAAAATAAGTCGAACAAAAAGAGTTTGAAAATTTATCAAGTGTACCTGAATTTAGCTAATTCTAATTGAAAAAATAAGTAAAAAAATATAAAATAAAATTTTTTCATTCAAAGCTTCATTTTTAAGAACTTTGAGTCTACTGTTGTATTTCGTTAAAAATTGGCCTGATAAATTTTCAAACTCGATAAGAACGAAGCAAAAAACGAAACAAATCTACGTTTCCGTTAATTATTCTTTTCTATCGTGTCTACAATTAGCTAAATGCAAATATATTCGATAAATCTTCAAACTCGATTTTCTCGAAAACGAAGCGTCACGTGGAAAGATTTCATTTTTTCCGTCCAATTTATTTTTACGTGTAGAATTGGTCGGTTGTGTCAGTTGATTTTGGAAACAGTATAAATATCGCTGTAGTTACCGAAAGTAACTTTTAATTTGGAACGTAGAACAGACGTAGTAGAAAATTATCCTAAATAAATTTTCTTTGTGTCGCGTTCGAAAGAATTTCATTTAATTTCCCCGCATTAGCAAAAAAAAAGACGAAACGCATTCTCGGCTCAATACAACGGGATTTTTATCCGCGTGGAATGTCGACGTAATCGCGAGGTAGACGAGGAAGTTCGGGGCACCAGGCGGTTCGGGAGGCTCGTAAAGGAATTTATTGTAGCTTCGAATGTACGTCACGTGCAGGGACAAGTTCGATTTTTCAACTACAAAAAGAGAAAGAAGGAAGAAAAGGCGGGTGAAAAAAGAAGATACCGAGATAGAAGTATAGAGAGGTGAAAAAGCAAAAACTGATCAAGTAGCAACGAAACAACTGTCTGTAGCGTGGAAAGTCAACGATTCGCGTCAACGTAGTTGTATTAAAACAGGACACTTATGCGCTTATAGAATTGGTACAGTCGAAAACTCGTTTTGCGGTAAGTACATATCGTAATACTTAACAGTCCGCGTCTTTCTCTTATCCACTGGTCTCGTCGAATATCATTTTCGCCTGCTCTCGTTACGGCCAACATCTGCAATTGCGCAGGATAGAGTCGTTTCGACTCGTCGTTGCTATTTCCATATTATTCCTTTTGCTGCTCTCTTTGCGAAAACGAACAACGAAGTTTGTAGAAATAAGTTTCACAAGTGCGGGACAAGTTCGCCGTGGTTCCAGCCGACGTAACACGCCTAACAATCTTATTATTCTTTCCTTTCTTTGATCTCATTATCCCAGGACCTCTGGGATCATCTCGGATCATCAGATTTGGTGGATTTGCGTGAACGAGTGGTAAATTTACGAGTTCGAATCGAATAAGTAGGCACTCGAAACTGTTTTTCGAGAATTTTATTTTGCCAAGCAAAGCTTTCAGCCTTTCCTGTTCTCTGTTCGTTTCGGATTCGTGCAGTGACTTGTTCTTCTTGGAAATTCTCCTTCTTCGAGCACCTTTTCGGTCGGTTCTGTGCACCCACGTACAAGTTCAATATACTTTTATTGGCCTGGCCGTAGCTGTTACGGCAATGTAGTCTATAAGCCGCGCAACGTACCGTGTACCACGGTATATACGCCACGTTTTTCGATAACTCGATTTTCGATGTTCGCCGATGTCGTGCTTCTGATGGCCAGTCCGAATACAAACGTTTCCATGTGCCAGTCATTCAGCTAGCAACAACCTGCATACATCACGTAGCTAAAATTCATCGCGCAATCCGAATTAGCGAGTTAACGAAAGGATTGCGAACCATTCTATTATAGAAAACATATACACGTGGTATGCCCAATAAGTTCGCGGAATTTATTTATAAAAATTACTTACGTAATTATTCATCTAAATTTACGATGTCACCTCCAAAGTACTCCCCTCCCGAATGTATTAGAGGTACCCACAATCAATATAATGTCGTGTTTTTTGCCACGCACGTCGCCCAAAATTGCAATATTTTCTCAGTTTTAAATACATTTAAGTACAACCTAGGCGAAATAAATAATAAATTTATTACTTATTAGTAATTTCTATCCAGTGATTATTGTACAGAATTCGGTCACTCGTTATGGTTCCTGAACGAGTTACTAGCGCAAGAGATTAATAAACATTGCCACCAGGTGACAATTATTTAATTTATTAAAACAAAACCTATATTCTAGGTAAATATATCGGCATTTAGTGTGCCTATTGTTAAATTTTGAAAAAATTTGAGTGAACCCTATAAGGATAATGGAAGGGCAAAGTGTGGATAAATTCCATATTAGACAATTGATGCTTTACGAGTTTGGAAAGCATAACGATGCCAATTGTACCACAAATGCCATTAATACTGTCTATCCTGGTTCCATTGTATATCAGAAAATGTCAGCGTTGATTTAAAAAATTCAACAACGATGATTTCAATCTTTTTTACGATAATATATTTGGACGACCTGTTCAGTTTGTTAAAGATCTGTTAATAAGTTTGTGCATTTTATATAAAATTATATTATGTAATAGAAATGGAGTGTAACTAATAATCCATCTACGTTTTACACGTAAATTAATGATTTTTTACTTTTAGTAGAAGAGAACAAAAAAACGCGGCAGACCATCGACATCAAATATGAAGGCTCGATTTGATGGAAGACTACACATTTGAGTGCAAGGAAAACTAAGAGCGAAAAGGAAGACAAGTTTGCTTTTGTGAAAAGCATGCGAAAGACATGTCTTTCCTGTAACGTTGGAAATTATTTTAAAAATCAGTACACTTTAAAAAATTATAAAAAATAACTTATATATACCAATAATAATAAATAAATAAAAAATGTTGAATTTTAATTAATTTACGTAATTTATATTAAAATAAATACAAATCGACGCGCATTGGCATTAAAAATAAATCGAGTTTAAAGGGTTTAGACGAAACTTTCAACCAGATAATTCAAAACAAAATATGTATATTATGGAACAATTAAAATAGACAACGCCACGTATATTCGAAATAAATCTTCAGTAGTTATTTGTCATGAAATAATAATTTTTATTTGTATTATTATTATTGTCACGAAATAATAATTCTTATTTGTATTATTACAAACGATTGAAAGCATCGGATACAATTTTGACACACGCTTTGATCAACCTATCTAGTTGATCATAATTTAACGTTACGTAATTTCCATTCCGTACTTCCCAAGTTATAATAATTACTTATAATTAAATTAAATTAATGTGTCACCAAAGCCGCTTTTCTGATTTCCAATATTCCGAAAGGGATTAGTTTTTTACATTACCTCGTGGAAAAGCTTTCGATAAATTATTTTACTCTTGAAAACAGATTAAATTGAATAAATTTATCGTTCGAAACGAATTTCGCAATTTATACGATGAAACATCGTATCGAACGGGCTAGCTTCGATAATTCTCCTTTCAAATCCGCAAATATCGCGTATATGTTATTTAAGTTAACAAACATGTATATAGGTGGCCCTTGCTTCAAAGTCGATAAAACGTTCATTAAAGGCAAACAAATTAAAATCGTGCGAAAATGTTATAATTTCTGCAATGTAAATTCGACACGCCTGTTAATCAAAAGTGCGTAGCCAAGACTGATAAAAACTTGGTCGGAGTTCGCCTGGAAAATTTGCCGCTGATCGCCGTGAAAATTTGTTTCGCTTGGTGCGTTCCAGAAAGTTGTAGGATGTGACGGAGGCAAAGATAGAGGGGGTGATGCGGTAGCTGTGGGGGCGGCACGACGACACCCAGCCACCAGCTAAGTCGGAAACGATGCTCGGTGCTCGAGGAGGTCGGAGAGCGTTAAGACGCGGTCGTTGCACGATGTTGCACCGTCGCCCTGATAAATGAGAGATGTTATCAGGAGAGGGTGAAGCAAGAGAGTCGAAGCAGCAACTGCTTCTTAGACGAAGTGAGAGTGGCTCTAACGATTGTGTTCTAAGCTGGTGCGCGTTACCATCGCCCAGACACCGAGCATTATGCAAACGACTTAACAACCTTGCGCGCCACTCCAGATTACACGGCGATTCCGATCGATGAAAATGGCCGCGAACGCGCGCCGATATCTTCGGGCACGATCGCATTTCAGCTCCGCACTTTCACCCTTCAAATCATTTGTCGCCAGCAGAAAAAGAAAAAAGTTAGTTGGGAATCATTCGGGAACAAATTTAACCATTTGCGCTGGCAACTGATTGCGGACCATAACGAGTGACCAAACCGTATACAACAATTCGTCGCTTTCTTTTTCTTTTGAACTCGTCGATATGATATCACTGGATAGAAATTATTAAGAAGTAATAAATTTATTATTTGTTTTGCCTGGATTATAACTTAAATATATTTAAAACTGAGAGAATATTGAAATTTTGGGACAAAAAATTCTTGACGTGCGTGGCACGTCATTCCAGCGCAAGAGGTTAAAGAGTACTCGTGTTCCCCTGTAGGCATTGAATAAAATGCGCAAGGTCCGCTTGTAAATCTTGAATTTGATCCTCGAAGGCACGAAAGATATCTCGAAAGGATTACCGATCGCGGTCCGTTGCATTCTTCTCGTGGTGCCAGCTATCGGTTTCGAAGTAAAGCTGATTTTCATTGAAACTAGCCAGAGGCAATCGTAGAAGTAAAACGGAACAAGGGAGGCTGAGTACATAAATCTTTTATTAACGTGGCCTGGGCGGCTGCCGCCTCCTAGCGTTAAGTACCAAACCTTTAAGAGAAATATGATTCGCGTTTCTCAAAGACGATGGCGCACGAAGTGAATCAAAAGTTAAATGGAGCGATAAAGCACGATAGTTGAACGAACGAAAAGTGCTGCTTTCAGCGAAACAAATATCACCACTCGCCCTTACTTTCAATTAATTTTCTTCTTTTCCGTCTATAAACTCTTACATTTAAATAGTACCTCGTTTCGGAGGGCTATGGGGAAAAATGAATCGACTCTTGAATATCCGATTTAAAGAGGATATTCTCTTTTCCTTTTTCTCTGCAGCAATGTGTGCACGTACTTTTTCGTTTATTTTTTCGAGGATGCTACTTTTTTCTTAACGAGAAGAGAAAGATCGGGAACGAAGGAACGCGGTTGGAACGTTTTGCTGAAAGCAACGATGGCCGTCTGCAAAACCGCGGCGCGCAGCAGGAAGTTCGGACTATCGGTGAAGTAGATTCTGTTTATTTCCCTCTGGTTGTGTCTCTCCAACTCCGTAATTACATCCCCGGAGTTCGAAGCACGCGGAAGGCTCAGACGATAAGAACCACACGAATCTGCACACTTGTGCATAGATGCCCTCGTTTTCCTCGTTCAAACATGTGCCCGTAAATCTATATATTTATGTATTTAAATATGTCATAACCAACGTTCAATTCTCCAGGTACTTTGCAAAGTCATCGCTTCTGGTTTCGCTGCGTTCGAACATAATGCGAGACGCGGTTCATCAAATGTTAATGGAAAATTAATTAGTTCATTGGTAAACACGTTTCGACTTCGATCGAAGCAAATTTTTGCAGCAAATTGACGAGTTAGAAATTGGTACAAGAACAAGTGGAAGTTGGAATCCGAACTAGAGGCGAAAGTGATTTTATACAAAAAAAATAAAAGAATATAATAGGAGATAATATATAAGAATAATAGTCGGAAATAAAGAATAAAATTTTTTCACTTAAAGCTACGTTTTTGAGAAAATCAAGTTTTAAAATTTATCACGTATACATAAATTTAGCTCTGGACTGGTCAGAAATAAATAGCGAATAGCAAGTTATTTTTTTGCGAAGATTTTAGTCAAAAGTACAGAACATTTTCGTAATAACTTTCATTTTTGAGAAATTTCAATTTCAGGTGCTAAATCAGTTCTTAACTAAATATTCAAAAATTTTATTCTGTATTTTTCACTTACTTTCGTTGATAGAACAATCTCTTATCTTTATTCTTGTGTAGTCCAAAATTGATCTTATCTAATACTTGATAAATTTTCAAGTTCGATCTTTTTTCAAAACGAAGCATTAAATCAAAAGATTTTCTTCTTTCTTTCCGATTTATTTTTTCATGCATCTCTTTTCTGCTTGAGATTGGAAACATCTTGTAAGGTAAATCGGGAAGTAATAGCCCAGTTTTTTATTTAATTATAATAAATATCTAAAAAATATATATATATATATTTATTTATTTGTGAAAGTAGATACATATAAATTTATAATGTTACAAATAGAAAATTAAAAAATAATCATATTTTCTTTTATAATCAGTTGGCATGATTCTCTGAAATAATATTTACTAATTATTATATACAATTTCATGATGGGTCAATTCTCCTCTAAAAGGCTCTGGAAAAAATGACCATTTGATAATTTGAGAGTGATGGCTCACTTGTTTTTTTTATAATGGAATAACAATATCTTATAAAAATGTAACCATAACCTCTAAACACACTGTATTCCGAAAAAGTCATTACTTCTTAGAAAAATATTGATAAATTATAGTTTAAAAAATAAGCAAAAAATTGTTGACTATTCAATTATACACATGACACATAGTTTATCTTATTTTTCAATTGAAAACGAACAAGAAGCACGTGTAATATAATTACTACAGTATTGTAGGAATTTCGGTTGAGATCCCAGTTTGCAGGAATTTTTATTGAAAAACAATGTGATATTGAAAGTAAGAGTTTATTGAGAATAAGAATTAAAATTAAAGCTATAGTCTAAAATATGTTTTATGCTGAACACGCTGAACTTGCTATCTTTCCACTCACTCAAGGCTCACTGCTCTCTATGTTTCCGCTCTCGTGGCTCGCTACTCTCTATCTTCTCGCGATCGCGGCTCACTACTCTCTATCTGATTCTTCTCTTGCTCGTTCACACGAAACATTCACATACACACATGCATACCAACGCAGTCATAGCCTAAATATTTTAAGTGCCAGGACCTGGAAAGCCAAAACAAACACTCCCAGGTCCCAGGTCTAACTCTTGCTATCATTTGCTAACAGATGATACGCAGGCGACGACTGCTTGGCACTAGAGAAAGCCTCGCGCCCCTTCCCGGAATTCCCAATCCCACAGTATAATGTGATACTAAAATAATACAATATACCACTAAGAAAACCTGAAAATTGACATTTGATAACTTACGATGAGATCGAGCCATCTCACTTGCATGGCCACCTAGAATTATCCTATATTGTCTCAAACGAAAGAACGACATTACGAAATAGATGAGATAATCGCAATCGATTATAATTGGATAATCCAATTACGATAAAATACTTGAGAATTATGCGTTATCATACATCGTACATATTGCTTTTAAACATTAAATTTTATCTCATTGAAATTTGACGTTCTACACATTTTCTATTCGATCATTTATAAACAGGATTAGTTATTTATATGAATGATAAAAGAGTTGTTCAAATCTTGGTTCTTCTCTCTCCTTTTTTCCGTAAAAGAAGAACATGCTTGAACGAACGGACGAACGATTTATCGGGAAAGCAACAACAATGCTGTTATTTAAATACGAACGAAGCGGACATTGTACTCGGCAAACTTGAAGAAAGATTCTTCCAAGGTGAGATAGCATGGGTTACGTTCCATTTCCCAAGCAACATGCTTCATTTGCCAACGTTACCAATAACTTCCACTCGTTCCGATAAAACTTTTTCCAACGATTTTTTTTTTGTTGTTGTTTCTTCTCCCTTCTGCTCTTTTTCATCTACTCTCTGGCCACACCCGGTTAAACTTTCATTCGTCGAGTTCCCGGTTTATTGGCTTATCAAGTTGACCCGAACGAACTTAGCCAATATCTACAAGCGGCGGCGATAGGCGCTACAAATATCGCTCGTCGATTTCCTAAGCCGTCTCTTGCGCGAAATGCAAAAGACGAGAGGCTTGTTCGTGAATAGGAACTCCATTCCAGGCGATACACGTTGCTTCCGCGTAAGCTGATTGGCAGACGATGCCAGGGGTCCTTGACGATTCACCGGCAATCGGCTTACGTTTGCAAAGAAACTCCCGGGCGTGCCTTCACCCGAGATTAGAATGTCGATATTTCATCGGAACGACTCGAGCATCTTAAAACGCCGCACCATCTACCAAGCTTATTAGAGTCGGTAATTGATATGTCTGCTTCGCACGTAATAACGATAAATAATTGGAAATGCGAGCCGAAGATGTGTGTGTTTCATTTGAAGCGTGATTTCGTTGTCTGTTGATTAAACAAGCGCTCTATGTGAAGTTTCGAGCGTATTTATTAAAATACTTTGTACTCTGCTTTGAACTTTTCTTCTTTTCTCTTGGCTAAGCAATGAGAAGTATTTCAATAATGCTTGTTTATTCGACTCGCTCGTTCGCGAGATTTTAACCTCTTGCGCTGGAATGACGTGCCACGCACGACGAGTTTTGTCTTAAATTGCAACATTTTCTCAGTTTTAAGTATGTTTAAATGTAACCCAGCAAAACAAATAATAAGTATATTACTTCTTAATAATTTCGATCTAGTGATATCATACCGACGAGATCAAAAGAAAAAGAAAGTGACGAATTGTTGTATACGGTTTGGTCACTCGTTATGGTCCGTAATCAGTCGCCAGCGCAAGTGGTTAATAGAGGAATCAGAGGACGCGTTCGTAACATTCCACGAGCGTTTATTTTACCAATAATCAGCTTATCATTTAGCGTAACTTTGAGCGCCGCGTATACCAAATTTGGTATACGGTTTAAGTTTTTGTCATTAACTTCTTAGCTACTGAACGTTTCTATAGTGTCTTTCGCGTTTTTAACAAACAACAAATGGAAAATGTTGGTCCAATGTTTCTTTAGATATTACAATATCATTTCTTCCAGTAATTGAATAAGAGATGATAAAAACACAATGCAGGCACAACGCAATACTAAACGAAGGAAGAATCACTGTTAACACGTTCGTCGTCCAGCGTGAATTGGTTGAGTTTTTCGGAGTCGGAGCACCAGAACGTAAACAGAGCGATCAGCAACGAGTAGGCACTTGCGTGGTCCGTGACCTAACGTTTTCGAACCTCCGTGTCATTATAAAGTAAAACATTTAGAAACGAAATGGGGAAAGCGATAAGCTCTTCGGAAAAAGAACTGCGAGGGATCTCACTGCATTTATCCCAGAACCTTCATTCAGTCAAAAAGTATACTTTGTCTGACAAGCACATCAGTGATTTTTTATCCTCAAAATGTTCGTTGCACAGTGTAAAAATATAATTGAAATTGAAGAGAGTAGTGATGAAGAAGTAGTGAGTTTGATAAGAAGGATTATAAATAGAATTTCATCAAATTCAGACTCGGATGACGAGGAATCATATGCAAGTGAGAAGACCTTGAGAAGATGTTAGAAGAACTTGCTATAGCAGAAGAGGAAGAATTGACCAATGCTGGTGATTCTTTGGACAATATCCAGTGGAACGAGTTCGCCAACAAGCAACAATCATTTACATTCATCGGAAAATGTGGGCTTCTGACGGATTTGCCTTCCGACATTAGCCCAGGTGAAGTTCTTTCATTATTTTTGAATGAAAAGGTAATAAGCCTTCTAGTTACAGAAACTAAGATATGGGAACTTCTCGTTAGAGAATTGTTGTACTCGGAAAATATTAGGTCCGACAATGAAAGAAAGAAAACGAAAAAAGTGTCTCACCATTTAGAGATTCGTAAGAATCAGCAGGGCAAGTCTATTAGAAGGATCTGCGTTCTATGTTATCAAAAGAAGAGACAAATTTTCTCTCGCCAGAAAGCGAGAGAAAATGTAAAAAAAATTAAAACATATTGTCAAAATTGTCCAAAACTACCACAAATGTGTTTGAACTGTTTTAACAAATATCATACAACGTAATGTAATGTTTCATTTTATTTTAAATATAAATTAATATAAAGTACAATATAATGTGTAAATTTTTTATTTTTTATTTTTATTTTGTATATTTTATATTTGCCAGTGCTTATTCTATTAAATTCCTATTTAAAAATCCAATTAAACATTCTATAATTTGACCAAGAAGAACGTCACCCATATCTGGGTGACAGGGCCTCCACGGAAGCATACCCGTCATCCAGATATGGGTGACGTGGCGACGAACGTGTTAAATGTTTCAAGATAAAAGATAATCTGAAAAAACTGCACGACTTGTACCCTAGTACGATTCGTCTCACTGAAAGACCCAGAAGCAACTATTCTGATTAGGAAATGAAGACGACATTTTTGCCATAAAATTTTATTGATATGCAAACATTTGAATCGATAGAAAACAAATTATGAGGTGCGATCGCTCAGTACAACGCCATTCCTACTCAAGATCTATTCCACGCTTCCTCACGAATCACGTGACCCAAATCAACCAATCGCTAATTTTCGTTGCATTAGCGTTGCACCTGAAGAGGTTCGATTTTCTAGGTTAGCCTCGCTAAAATCATTTTCAGTGATAAAACAAAACACCATCTGACAGCTAAGGAGCATGAAATTGAGCAGAGAAATTCGTACTGAATCAATTAGTGTATTAAAAAATATAAAATTTCTTAAAAAAGAAAAAAAAACGAATTTGACCTTCAAATGGCTTCTATACATCAACATTAAAAAATAATAATTACATCAATTAATCATTCAACATTTCTTGAAGATACTTCAACTGAAATTATTGATGCGGTTGCTTTTGACATTCAATTTTGTCGATGTATAACTCTTTGGAGTTAGGTGGGTTTAGTTAATGACGATTAATGCACGGCGGGATATTTTTTAACTCACCTAACAATGTGTGTCAATGAATTTCATTTAAAACGTTAATTGCATGGTGGGATTGTTTATGTCCTATTTTGTAATAAAAAATTTATTTAAATATTACTTTTTTTCAGTTTAAGAAATATTTTGTGTTTAATAATTAAAACGTTTCTTTCCTTTTTTTATATTAAAAAAAATTCTATACAGGTAGAGTTTTTTTTTTTTTTTAATTCCGTGCCCCTAAAGGTTAAACGGCCATTATAGTTACTTACTTGATTCTCAATCAGACAGCTGTTATGGTTTTTCAAATTCGTTATACAGAAGAAACTTTAATTTATTCAAAGTTTATTATAACGTAATTACGTAATGTAAACCACCGCTGAATATAAATTTCATTATTATACTTTTTTTGCACAGTTTGTGTTAAGCCTAGCATAACTTCGCGACAAATCTCGTCGTAATTAAAAGATTAATGAATAAAACACAGGCAATCGATCATTGGTATCACTGCTGTGCGAAAAAAAAGGAAAAACAAGATGTTTGCTTCATTTTTAAATAGTATACCAAAAATGGTATATGCAACGTCATGATCAGTTGTCCATTGCTCAATTCCATACGTTAGAGATAGATAAGATAGAAATTCAGCATTTGGCTTTTACTTCATTCATACATGAATATTTCAAATAATCCTGATTATAACAAATTGAGATGCATTTCCTTATAGTTGAAATGACCCTGCATCGATAGAACAGGAGTATATATTTTTCGTGCTCTTTTTATGAATTCTGCTTTATCCTTCAACTTTTTCGTCATTTTTGTATATTTTTAATGTTAATTTTTTTGTAATACGAAGTTATTTTCTTGTCATACGGTGTACTGGTTTCCACATTTATTGCAATAATAAATAAATGTCAAGCTCTCAAAACGTTAACATATTTATAATAATTAATCGATATTTGTAATAATTTTTACATATTTTCCAAATTCTACATCGCATATCATTTCTGGGATTTCAGTTCATGCGAAACTCTGCTCGACACTCAACGTATTAAATCGCCACGCAGAGAATTCGGTGCCTCGCCCGCTATTAATTCACGTAGCACGTGTCACGCGTCTAAGTTCAAGTTTCACAGACGTACCGACGATCTGCGTTTAACAATTTCGTGTATTGTCGAACGACAAGTAAATAACCGTGCACGTGCAGAAGACGTTGCGCGTGAGCCCGAATCACCGTGCAGTCACGTTTGCAATTTACCGTCGAGTTTTAGAACGAGCCTGCGCGCGTTCGACAAACCGCAACGGAGCGGCGATATCGGGAATTTCTCACGACATTTCGTCACGGTATCGTGAAATCGGCGTGCAACTAGCTCGTCAGCGACCGTGACCAGAGCGCAAAATAAATTTTCAACTCGTTTAAACGCAAAGCGTCGTTTACAGGGTACATCGCGAGACAATGGCCTCGACAACGTTACCAATTTTTCGAGCTGCGTGAAAACCCGATGATCGATACCCGGCAGAAATTCCCGAAAATTTCGAGATTGCCGAGAATCCTGAAATTATAAACGATAGAATGTGAAGTGAAAATTAGTAAAAGTAATGCCAATTCGTTCAACCAGTCGAGGTAAACAAATGTGCGTGGTACAGCTTTTAGGCGGGACAATTTTATTTTAAATATTTTAATTATAACATAATATTTCATTTTATATATAATATTTTATATTATTATAAAATATAATACATGAAATATATGAGTGTGAAATATAATACGAATGAATCATTCGTTTATTAGAAAAATGGACATAACGAATAGATTCAATTTATTTGTTATTCGCGAATAATGTTAATTAATTTATTTATCGTTCGTAAATAATAAACAGATTAAATTTATTCGCTATTTTGATTAATTTTTAAGCCTAAAATTGCTTAGATTTAATATTTTACTTCAAATAGTTGCCAGTAATCTCTTTTTCTGTTTTCTTAATTTGTGGTTACAAATTAACTGTCGCATCTACCTTCTGGTCATTAGCGATTGGCTTGGTGCTGCTTCTTTCCTTTCTAAACGATTATATCTTATGGTAGATGTTTGTTTCCTTTAGGTAGTTCAGGACATTTTCTATGAGTTTCTGTGATGTCAGTGTTGTTGATGATGTTATTTTATATTTTTGCCTTTCGGCATGGTACTTGCTACATTCAATTAGTAGATGATGATGAGTTGATATTGTCTGGTTGCATTGGTTTAGGTTAGGTTTGGGGCTTCTTTTTTTTTTTTTGAATAGATACTCATGTGTGAGTTTGCAGTGTCCTATTTTAAGCCTTGTCATAACTATTCGTGACAGAAATTTGGTTTGATTTCTGTAACTATATTACGACGAAATCCCGGACTCTTTCGAATTCCTAACATTTTTGGGAACCCGACCCGAATTCGAGAATAAAAATCGACCTGATATTTTAGGATTCTCGCACTCCATCACTTTCCCTGCTTCGGGGAATTAAGGATCGATCGATCGTTTTCATCGTTAGGAAATTCATGTATTATATATTTACTTTTTCCGGCCGTGCGAACGTTAAACACGTGTTTCTAACCAGTGGAAACTTCAAAGTTTACATTAAATAAAAAGAATCAAGGGTCACAAGGATTACATAGAACTGCGTAATTAAAATTTCAAAGAACCGCCAAGCTCAAGAAAGAGCAGTCAAGTTATTATGAAAACAAGTCGACAAAGCGCAGTTTCGTTTTGGTCACGTTCTGCCGGGACGAACGTGAAATTTTAATTTCAGAATACTTTTTAATAAAGGAGGCGAAACGGTCTGGCTAAAATAAAATTACATACGGGCACGTTACCAATTGTCGCGAAGATACTTCACTCAAAAAAATATTAATTGAATAATTTTCTTAATACCCTGTTCAAACGATTCCCCGATCGATTCGGTAAGAAAGGAAAATAGCGTATTTTCACATATTTTCACTGCACGTTCCGTTGATCCTGATTTTATGACAACAACAATATCAAAACATAACGATCAATTCAAGTCTGTTTCGTCAAAATGGGAAATAGGAAAATGGACAAACAAACAAACGAACAAACGAAACGAGAATATCAATAAGATTTTGGTGAAGATACGGAATCGGGTGAACGGTAAATTAAGAAAAATTATCGAATCGGTTACTATAATAACTTATTTACACTATGACAAATTGTTGTTTCTCTTGTTCAATTGTTTGTTTGTGCAGCAGAATACTTGAGGTGACCTACACAAGACTGGAAGTTGAAATATTATCGATCAATTATATCCAAAAATATTTCAAATAAAAATTGAACAATTTCGAAAGGCATTAATTGATATAATTATTATTTTTTTAATGTTAATGCGCAGAAGGCGTTAGAAGGTCGAGTTTGTTTTTTCCAAGTGAAATCGTATATTTTTTGACAGATTATTAAAGATTCGGCTCGTCATTCTCCGTAAAAAAATCATTCACATTAAATCATTCACACCGAATAATCATTAGCTCATATTTTAATTAAAATAATTAATGCTTGCGGAGTATCGGATTTATCCGCTATAGCAGCATTGGTAATAGCAGGAGATTGTGTAACGTTTATTAATTGTTAATTATTTATTATAATTAGAATAAGACAAACATTTATTTCACTGTTACATAACAGTTGTTACAAAATATGTGCTCATTGACGTCTAAGGACTTTTGTAATCTAATTCTTAAAGAATGTTTCAGGTTATTTAACATCGATATAGCGATATTTCTAGATTCTTCGATAATTCACTGATGCATGTCTTCAACGATTGACAATACTTGAACGTAGACTGTTCTTTGGAGTTGGCCACAAAAAAATTTAATAGGTTTAGATCCAATGTTTCTTTGGATAATACAATATCACTTCTTTCAGCAATTGAACAAGAGATGACGAAAACACAACGCAATATTTAACGAAAGAAGGAAGAATCATTGTTGAACGTTTCAAAATAAAAGATAATCTGAAAAACAAAACACCATCAGACAGCTAAAGAGCATGAAGTTGAGCAGAGAAATTCGAGTTTCAATAAAGTTGCAATATTTTAATTAAACTCTCCTAAACTAATGGATTTTGGATATAAATGGTTTGATACCTTTTTATAAGGAATGACGAGCTGAATCAATCAGTGTATTAAAAAATATAAAATTTCTTAAAAAAAAAAAAAAAAAACGAATTTGATCTTTAAATGGCTTCTATATATCAACATTAAAAAATAATAATTACATCAATTAATCATTCAACTTTGGTCTAAACATTTCTTGATACGGTCAATTTCGAAGATATTTCAACTGAAAATACGGTTGCTTTTAACATTCGGTTTTGTCGATGTATAACTTTTTATTGAGTTAGGTGGGTTTAAAATTGCTCCACACTTTTTTTGACGATTAATGCACGGCGGGGTATTTTTTAACCCATCCAACAATGTGTTTCAATGAATTTCATTTGAAACGTTAGTTGCATGCTGGGATTATTTATGCCCTAATAAAGAATTTATTTAAATATTACTTTTTTTCAGTTTAAGAAATATTTTATGTTTAGTAATTCCGTGCAGGTAGAGTTTTTTTTTTCTTCTTTAAAATTGCACGCCCCTAAGGGATAAAGTGATTCGGGAAAATTACCAAATCGGTCGTATTGTATGAATATTATCGACTGTGATAAAATCTCATGGGAAGAATTATACGACGCTTTATTCGTTCCATCTTCTTCTTTCTACTAAACGCGATGCATGGACGGACTGAAACGAAGCGAAGTTTTCATCAACTCACGTTCTCAACAGTCGAGACCGTTTATTCGTGGACAATGAACTTCCAACGAAGAAGCATTTCGAAATTACTTCAATGGAATGCCGCGACTTTCCGTTAACGATATACCTCGCGATAATGACGCATTACGATGTCGTAGCGTTGAATTGTACCTACACACCGAACGAGGCAACGGTAGTTTAACCGTGCGAGGAAACGCGCGAACAATCCAGATTCGAGATTAAACGGAGAGCCTAGGTCGTTGCTTTGTTTCTTCCTCCGGTTTCGTTTCTTTTTCTATCGTTTACCACCGTGGGCGTTAAAACCGTAAAACATGGGTCACAATGGGAAGTAATGAAGTGCAATGTAATAAGGATTGTTTAAGGTCACGCAATATGCTCAGTTGCGACTAGATTCTTAACCGATAAAAGTATACATTTTCGAGTCGGAAGTTTTTATCCGCGATAACTTCCAGAGAATAATCCTGTCCTTGGAGCATGTGGGTCAAAATGTTCAGGAATTAATATAATTTCGTGCTTGATGTGATAGTTATCGTTGGTTTATTGATAAATACGTTCCAACTTGGATTAAATTAAATTTTCAAGCTCTTGCCGAGATAGAAATATACATTTGTTAGCGCGTTTCCGAAGGAAAAGGAACAAAGATTCTACATAAAAAAAAATAAAATTCTATAATTAAAAAATATAAATAAATATTATATAATATAAACATAAATAAATGAAAAATATGAGTAAAATTCTATAAAAAAGAAAAATAAAATTTTTTCACTTAAGATTCCGTTTTCGAGAGAATCAAGTTTGAAAATTTATCAGATTTTATATAAATGTATAACTAATTCTAAACCGGTGTCAGAAATGAATAAAGAACAGGAGCCTATTTCTCTCCGAAAATTTTAGTCAAAACTGTAAGAATAACCTTTATTTCTCGCGAAATTTCAATTTTAAATGCCAAGCCAATTGGCCTTGACACGTTCAAAGTCTATTTTCACGAAAACAAGCTTCTAAATGGAAAAATTTCATTCTGTGTTTTCCATTTTCGCAAATAGAATAACCTTCAACCTTCGTTCCTATCGAGTCCAGAATTAGCCATGTTCAAGCGTACTTGATGGTTTTTCAAGCGCGATTTCTTTTTTTTTCAACGAAGCCTCAAACGAAAAGATTTTATTTTTTCTTTTCGATTTATTTTTTCCATGCATCTCTCTTTTCTAGAGAAACAGAGACAGAGAGAGAGAGAGAATGGAAAATAATGAAGATTTCACTCAAAAATTATTTCATAATCAAATAACTTAATAATATTATTAAAAAACTCAAAATAAATAATATAATTCTAAAAATTAATATTTTTATGATAATTTAAAATAATCTATCTTATATCTTTGAAATCACAATTCAATATTTTATTTCTTTTAAACTATTTAAATAAGTTATTAAATTAAAAAATATTAAATTCACTGGAAATAAATGTATTAATAATCTTAAAAAATTTATTATCTTACAATTAAAAATCTTAAAACTTAAAAAAATGTTTCCATGTTCAATAAATCTAAATAAATATACTGAATAGTAGAAGTAAATGATAATAAACAATAAATTATTAAAATAAAATTTCCCTAATTAAATTTAAAGAAAAGGTGATCCTGCATTACATAAACATAATATAAATCATAATATTATTAATGAAGGTATTAAATTAATTAAATACCTTTATTAAGAAACATTAATCGTCTATTAGTTTGATAATAAATTAAATTAATTAAATAAAATAATCCTAATAAAGAAATAAATACACACAATATATATGGTTGTGATTAAATCCTTGATCGATAAAGATACATTTTCGAGTCGGAAGTTTTTAGAGACGCAGTGGTGACTTCTGAGAGAATAGTGTCCTTAGAATCGGCCAGCGTGTCGGTCAAAATGTTCAAAAATTAACATAATTTCGTGCTTCGTAAGCAACGTTCTTTAGCGAGATAGTATTTCAAGCGTACCGTGGAAAAAAGAAGAGGTTCATGAACGAACCCGTGAACACGCTTGGTCAAACGTTCATTTCATGCAAGAGTATCAAAACTTCTTTCGTTTTAATGCGCGTTAGAAATCCACGAATAATTTTCCAACAAGACGTTAAACACGCGAAAACGTTGAATTATTTTTTATTCAAATCAAATTTTTCCAGCTGTTACAAATCTATCCAACAAAATGAAACTGACCAATTTGTAATTTTTGTTGGATATGTTTTACAGATGTAAAACAGTGTATTTTTGGAGATTTAAATGGTTTTTCGTAAAATGTATAGATAGAAGAAGCTTGTGTATTATAAAGTTTCCTATTTTTTTTTTTTTTTTTTTTTTTTATTTTAACATCTCTGACAGAAATTTTACGTTTTAATCGCCGGTAGTTCTAGTGTTAGAAGTTCGAGCTTGAGATTTACTTTAATTTATTCCTCGTCCGACGTCGGGAGGAACAGGAAAGATAGATTTTACGAATTATCAGCTTCGTACGAAGTTTGAAAGCTGATAATATTTTAATATCTTAATGCGAGTTGTTCGGATAGATATCGAGTTTTGGAACGATCGTGACTTTTGAACGATCTAATCTCATCTAACCGAATGTAATTAGAAAGTAATGGAGCGGCACACGCTTCTACTCACGGATTCTACTCAAAAAGACCAGAAATCTTTGAGTGCTTGATTGAGGAATTATTGGGAAGAAGGACGTTTCTCGAGACACTTCCCTTTCCTGATTATTGCATTTTTACATAACAATTTAACCTCATTAAGATCTTATTAAGCCTCCAAATTGCCAATAATTTTGTAATATTTCACTTGGATATTAAAAAGTTGAAGAAAAGGAGGGAATGTCCCAAGAAATGTCCTTTCTCGATTTAATATTTTTCAAACCGGAGGAAAGACATTATTTAAGGAATTTTAACGTTAACTATATTTTTTGTACTTGTAATAATTTCTAGATATGTGATATATGATACATACCAAATTCACGTTCAAAATTAATGACGCATTTACAATTTGAAAAAATACATTGAAAAGTACATCAAAATCAATAAGATCAATCAACAAATTCAGAGTTCAATTGTACAAAATGATTATGTATAAACCTAATGGTTTTTTATATACTTCAAAAAACTACAGGGAATTCAACGAATGTCTTTCGTGTGAAGTAGAAATTAACAAAAATGTGGTCAGCAAAATTCTCATTAGAATTTTGTCTTACAGTTATGTTAAAAAATTAATACTAATACTAAAAGTTTGAATTATTACCATTTCAGGTAACTAATAATGCCACAAAGCTACAACAAATTATTGAAAGTTTGAATATACAAAACTGAGTTTTTACTTGTATTGTTCATAATTATTATCATTTAGCATCAATATTTAAGCTATGTAATATTTTTCTTCTGCTTGTTTTTTATTCAAAAAAAATATTTAAAAAAGAAAGGCACAAAACTGTTTTTTATTGCTTTATACCTATTCGCTCATGTATATATAGTCACTTTTAATATGTAACGTAATCCGTTATTCAGAAAAAAGACAAAATCATTTTCTTCAATCCGTGTCATTTTTTGCTACAACTGAAATAATTTCTCTTCTCGGTGTAAGTTTATTTCATATTAAAAACAAAGTTTGCACCAATTTTATCAATTTTATGGGCTGTACGTCAACATCGTGATTCTATCAACAAAAGAAAGTTTCAGCTCCGAATATATCGAAACACAACTTCGGTAGTAGATACGCCTTTTTTTCGAACAACTTCTCAATTTTACGTCGCGTGAGTTAACAACGAAACGAACGCAAACGGAATCAGGAAAAAAAGCGACGTTTAATTAGCAGAATCGTAAACTTTCGCCGGTAATTAAAAACTCGCACGACACGCTGTAAGGTAACCGCAGGAAACGCAAGAAAATTACCGCGACTTCAACGTTACATTTTCAAATCCATCGCTCGCGGCATCGTGTACACGAGCGAACGTTTGTTTCCTTGGAATTTCTTGGATATAGTATTTGGACACGAAGATGAAAACAGCGCACGAAATTCTACGACTTATTCGTACGTATATGTACGTACATACGCAACAGAAGCCACAACACTTTCCGTATATCCGACCTGCTGGACATTATTTTCACTCTATCGCTCTTTCGAATCGAACGCAACACGAGCAGATTGTGCTCTTAATTTTGAAAAAAAAAATGTTACTGGAGCGACCGTTTAGAATCGTTAAATTACACCGACTTCAATTGATGTTTAAAATAGTACAATTTTCCAGAAAGAAATCGTACAATAATAAGCTTCATCATATTAAATTTCATTTGAGAGCTCAAAACTTTTACTTTAAAATACATCGTTCATTTCATTCCAAGATGCTTTTACACCATGTCGCAAAAGTGAAGACTCTCTTCTTCTCGAAAATGTCATACATTCTAGAAAGTATGTAAAAACATTGAAAAAATTTTTCGATGACTGAATCTACAATGAAATCTCACTCTACAAAACTTGTGCGATTTATTTTTACCAATTTATCGAACTTTGAATGTCAGATGACAACAACGATTTCTTTCTACTATTTTCGTCATTTAATGTTCAAAGTTCAATAAAATAGCGGAAAAACATCGTACGTTCAATTTTCAGACATCACTGAAAAATTTTCAAATCTTCAATATTCAAATCAATTATAGATTCAGTCATGAAAAATATTTTTCAATGCTTTTACATGGTACGTATGACAATTTATATGTATTTTCGACAAAAGTATCTTCACGCGATATAAAAACATTTTAAAATGAAATAAACGACGCGTTTTGAAAATAGAGGCTTCAGGCTTTAAAATGAGCTCAAGTTCATTATTACACGATTTTTTTTTTGTTTGTTTTTATAAAATTACAACAGTTCGAATATTTAAATAGCCGAGTATTAATGGGAATCACTACGTTTATACGTATTCGCGTTGCTACACACAATATTTTATATTTTATATAAAACTCGTGAGTTCCGATACGACAGATCCATCGCCTTTCCGATGCAGAAAGTTTTAATTAGAAAGGTGGCCCTCGTAAACTGCCATTATACGACCTCGAGTATTTTTTTTATTATCTTCAGACTTCAGCCCGTCCCATCGAGACCAATCGATACCGATACTCCCGCGATTCGCCGATTTCATTTCATTCGAAGTGAAAAGTTTCAAATCCGCCGAAGAAATACATATACCGATCGTCCGATTTTGCTCCGAGCAAAATTCGAGACGCTTCTACGGACGATCGATTTGTTTCGCGATCCACCGATGAATTTCTTTCGCTCGATCGCGTTATTTTAAATACGACTTGCAACGATCAGCGACCAAGAGGAACGATTTGCTCTCGAATTCTTTCCGGAGAGCCGTCTTTCTACGCTGTTAACGCCTTGCGCTGGCGATTGGTTCGCGGACCATAACGAGTGACCAAACCATATACGACAATTCGTCGCTTTCTTTTTCTTTCGAACTCGTCGGTATGACAGCATGGCTGGATAGAAATTGCTAATAATAAATTTATTGTTTGTTTCGCCTGGGTTATATTTAAATATACTTAAAACTGAGAAAATATTGCAAAATTTTGAGATAAATGATTCTCGACGGCACGTCATTCCAGCGCAAGAGGTTAATTGGGAAATATAGCCCCGTTGTCTACGAGTAATTAGGAATTTTCAAGAACCATGGTATCCCTTAATTAATTCGTAACAACGACCTTCCCGTTCGATAATCACGCGTTTCCCATTTTTTTCTCTTCCTCTTTCTATATTCGCGTTTCTCTCTTCCAGGCTCCCTCTACTTCCCTCTATTTCCATCGCACTCTCGTCGCTGTTTTTCTTTTCTCTTCCTCGGCCTTCGTTCATTCTCTCTTTGTTCTTTTGCTCATCGTTAACACCCGGTTTCATTCCATTACGACTTCCACAGACGCTCAACGACGTCACGGTTGCCGGTAATGGGTCTTGTTCTTTAGTCACATTAAGAGGGAAGTGCGAAGGTTCACGACCTTTGTCGTGAACTTTCCAAATGTACCTGACTATGTACCTTGATGCATGATCGTATCCATGTATGTATTATATTCGGAATGATCGATTTCGATGAAGCTAAATTGCAAACACGCACAAACGCACGAAAATAACTAAATGCTCGAACGACTGTGGGAACTTTCTTGTTTTGTGAACAATCCCTTCGTTCCTCCGTTTGTTTGTTTTTTTTTTTTCTTGCTAACACTGTGTTAGCAGAAAAACTGCAAAAAAGGTATGATCCAAGCACAATCCACATCCTTCGTCAATGTTCAAATGTGAATGACTCTGGCATTTATGACAAAATATACAAACCTATGCGTGTCGCTTAGATCCAGATCTTTCTTTTGGCATAGTTCTCAAAATATTCGCATTAACTCTTTGGGGTTAGATGGGTTTAATATTGCCCCACACTTTTTTTGACGATTAATGCACAGCGGGATATTTTTTAACCCACCCAACAATGTGTTTCAATGAATTTCATTTGAAACGTTAGTTGCATGGTGGGATTATTTATGCCCTACCTTGTAATAAAGAATTTATTTAAATATTACTTTTTTTTCATTTCAAGAAATATTTTATGTTTAATAATTGAAATAAACGTTTCTTTCCTTTTTTTATATTAAAAAAATTCCGGTAGTGCAGGTAGAGTTTTTTTTCTTCTTTAAAATTGCACGCCCCTAAGGGAAACAAAGTGATTCGGGAAAATTACCGAATCGGCCAAACAACCGTCGTATCGTCTGAATATTATCGACTGTAATAAAATGTCACGAGAAGAATCACACGACGCTTTATGCGCTCTATCTTCTTTTTACTACTACTCTGCTGACTGATGGTTTTGTTAAGAAAGAAGCATATTTTTCATAGCACAAATTATTCTTAATCAAACGTAACTCACACTGAGTAGATTACAATCTCGTCATATAATATCACGTACCTTGTCTCGTATTTCATTGTAATTAGTATATTTCATTGTAATAGATATATTTCATTGTAATTAGTATTAATAGAGAGGAGTATATATTTAAATTGAGCTTCGATAAATTATACTGCACGTAGACACGCGCGATTTAAGTCATGATGCAAATTGATTTTAATATAAGCGAGGATAAAAATCCCACGCGTATAAAAATGAAAAAATGTAGCGGTATTAAAATAGCTTAAAGTGACTTAGAAATGGATTCTACACCTTCTATCGGATCGGTAGAGATTTGTCCCCGCAAAATTGATCTTGACGTTGATTTTCAAGCTCGAATTTCTTTATTGTCCCATCTTATTCTACTCGTCGCAAGGATAAAAAGTGCGAAAAGAATCATAGGTCGCAACTTAACCGTTCCGATAGAAATTGAAGAGTAATTATCATGAATTTTCTTGTACCTAATAGCTGCATACTTTAGCCCAGGGGCGGTCAACTTCCCCGCTGCGAGCTATTCCTGTCAGTCTGCCGGTTCCCTCGCCAAGAAAATTAGTTCACACTCACTCACTCACATTGGACGTAGGCAAGGGCTACGACTACGACTATGCATCTATTAGCACATTATACTCGACTTTGATATATTTGATTAACAAAAATATTAATATAAATGAAGAAATGACGAAATATCTATTCTATGTTTTACACTAGAACAATCGTATCAAAATATGTATTGTACATATAAGTCATTATAATTTATTAATGATAATTAAACAATTACGTTTCTGTTCAAACAGAAATTAATACTAATTTCGACAAGAATATCCGTATCTTTTAAGCACTTGTAAAAAACAGAAGTAGAAAATTAGTCATATTGACGATATTCGATTGTTAAAATAATAAAATAATAAAATTGTACAATTATTTATAAAACTTCTGCAATTATAGTTCTAATAAACAATACATATTTTTTACACGCAACTGTCGTTTCAAACATCCCGCAGAAATTCTTCAATTTCTACCAAAATGGTTGCGACTTTTTTTATCCTTGCGATGAGCAAAATACAACGATTAAAAAATTTGACTTTCAAATTCAACGTCAAGATCAATTTTGCGGGAACTTTCTTCAATAAACCAATCTAAAAGTCTAGAATCCACACATTTAGTTACATCTAACTAACATGGAAAAGTTGTAAGAATTGGGACGAGATTTGTAAACCATCTTCCATCAGCTTTAACCACTTTGAGTTATAATATCGAGTCGTATTTGTGGCAGAAATTATATAATAGTTTCGATTTCGAAAGAAAAAGCAAATTGTGTAGGAATACGACAAATTTTCAATTTTCAATTTTAATTCTTTAAACTAGAAGATGTAACATGAAGATCTGATCACTGAAAGACTGAATGATATAAAACTTTTACAAACACGTGATTTTTATTATTTTATTTGCAAATATAATTAATGGAGTTTTCCTAAGTATTGTGTATGAAAAACACCATCCCTCAAATGACCATCCCTCGTTTTTCTGTTTTTACGAGAAATACGGAAAAATGAAAATGAACAAGTTATGACTTTTTCAAACCCTTCAGTTCTTCAACGGCCACCCTGTGATAACCAATGTTTACTGAAGAGACTGAGGAGAAAATCGGTATGACAAGGGGTTAATGTTTCAGTAATGTTTAACGTCGCGAGTATGAACTCTAGCGGTACGTGTCTCGATATGAGCTTTCAAGTTCTGTTAACAGATAGCCCAACTTATTTCTTCGAGCTGCCGCGCTAACCGCAACTTTGGCTGCCATGTGATCGCGCTATGAAATTCGCATAAAGCCAGCGGCGTGGGTTAATAATGGAACTATGTCAAACGTACCTTGGAAACAGGTCGTATTTCTATGCTACTTCAATATTTAAGTTCCTATCAACCTGTTCTTATGCACACCCATCCTCTTCATATCCTCGTAAGTCACTCGTGAGTCTTCCGCGATCGATCATTCAGAACTTCCTTCCTTCCTTTGAACGTTTAGTTTCTCCAGTACGTTGAATAGTTTATTACAGCTTGAAAGTTTTCAACGCCGCAATAAATACATCGGACTTGATTGCGGAAGATATTAGGACTCGAGTTTACTCTCGAAATATTCACTTGGACGATAACTTTGCGCTGCGTTACGTTGATAGGGAAGAAAAAAGGATACATTCATATCGAAAATATTTCAGATGAGAAATTTACAAATCGATCGAGATTCCTTCCTTCCCAATTCTGTCGACTGATTTACTTCATTGACAACTTTAGTTGGTTTTGGAAGATCCAAACAGCCGACTGATCTTTAGTTTTGGTCTCTGGCTCGTACGAGCAAACACACGTTTTTGAACCTTTTTTGTCGTTTTTGAGTTTCGATCAAATTCGATCGAGAATTCATCGAGCACAAAACTTTTTTCGTATTTAAATGATCATATAAGATCGTATGTGTGTATTAAAGATAACTGAATCTCACGATACGTTACATCAAGCCGATCTTTATCATTTCGTGCAGAGCATCGACGTTTTTTAGAAACAGTTGAAGGACAATCTTCACAAAAACCATCGCTGAAACTTGTGCGTTCACATCTAAGTTCTTGAAATTATAGTTTCCAAACCATCACGACGAAATCAATTAACAGTTTGTTAATAGTTCCTAACCTAAAAATTGCCATCTTTACGAAAATTGTATTAACAATCGAGTTGTAGCATAAAAAGTGACCGATTCGCGAAACTTTTGCAGCAGTCCACGTACAAGAAAGGCAAATCGTAGATTTCTTATCAACTGCGATCATCGTTAGAATCAAATGCATTTAAAAAAATTAGTTGTATATAAAATATACTATTGAATTTTTATTTGATATAAAGTGGCAAAATGAAAAATCTCTCGATTTAGGATTTGGAATGTGGGGGGTAAGGACTCCATTATAAATAATATATCTCTTACAAAACTGGAAAGTGATACAAGAAAGAATCAGTAAAGTGTTAATAAATTAACAATTTTACAATGAAATACGCATAGAATTTAAAAATTTTATGCATATTAACTGCAATAAATATTGAATGTTAAAAATAAAAAAATGTCCCAAGACATTTTTTGTGGGAGTGTTGATTGCCATCGTGCGGAGGAT
This sequence comes from Melipona beecheii, assembly GCA_032399605.1. Taxonomy (NCBI): domain Eukaryota; kingdom Metazoa; phylum Arthropoda; class Insecta; order Hymenoptera; family Apidae; genus Melipona; species Melipona beecheii. The sequence goes on from JAUCMO010000101.1 coordinate 2,655,975, forward strand.
ACGTTCCGCGTTACAGGAAATCACGTTATACGAAGCATACATTTATCATACGAATTTATGAAAATAATATACGAGCTACAGAGAGCGACGAAAATATTTGCACATTCGATGAAGAATTCTGCATTTTATCATTTAATTTTTATTTTATAAAAATTTTATATTCAATCTATATTTTAAACTGTTATAACTTTGTAAATGAAAGACTATTTATCGCGTTGTAAAGCTAGGTGTCCACTGGTGAGTAAAACTGTCGCGAATTGCTCTCGAGAGTATTTCTCGTAAATGGATACTGTTCTAAGAATTATTGTCCGAGAGCATCGCTCAATTGTCTGAGAGTCGACGTGCCTGCTCGCAAATGGATACAATATTATACTACTCTAGGAGAGTTGCTCTCGGAATTCGAAGTTCTGAGAATACTCTCGTGCGAGCAGAAATTGTTTGGTCTGGTCGAACACAGCGAAGGCCAAACTGTGATGCGAAAAATATCGAGCCAAGAATAAAAACTTTCAAATTTATTATTTTCTCCAAAGGGATTCCCCTTGATCCTACTTTCATATCTTCCGTTTCTTTCTATTTCATTGTCATATCGACATGAACAAATAAAAGACATATTGCGAAGGATGCATCCTAGGACCATTGGAAATTGTAAACTGACCACGCTCATATAATAATTTAAATATTATATATAAATATAGATATGATATAACTTTCTTTTTATGTTGATTTTTCTTTTTTCTTAGAATATTATGAGGGCACACATTTTTTGCACCTCCATGATAGCGATGTCACTGCTCACACTCGTGTTTCAAACTAAACTACACCACAGTGAGCAAGACCAGGGACAATGAACTCTCAAATGGACACGGTTCTATCGGATAGTAAGTTCTCGAAGAGTATTTCGGTCTCTCTCGGAGAGTGAAAATTCTCAAAGCTGCTGTCAAATGGACACAACGCTTGAGAAGAGTAACTCTCGAGAGTAACTCTCAAATGGACACATACCTTAAGGGAACGTATTATTTATTGTACTAACATAGTATAGGGTGGCTGAAAAACTGAAGGGGTTTGAAAAAGCCCATAACTTGTCTTTTGTAGGTCATAAAAAAATACCGAAAAATCCATCAATTATTTCTAAATAAAATAATAAAAAATTTAAAAAACACGTGTTTTTAAAAGTTATTTTTGTTTTATATCATTCAGTCGTTTAGTGACCACCCCATATAAGTAGAATAGTTCTTGTACAAATAAATTTACACATATCAATGTTTAATATTTAAAGAGCGATGTTATTTCCCGAAAATCAAAATTTTACTTTGAGGAAATACGATGGCCATTACACATGGACCATATCGAAATCATCTTTATTCGTATCTCTATGATAAAAATTCTATTTCCGCTCTGGTCATTGCATCTTTTATACAGGAGGATGGAAGTCTCATTCCCGTTTAAAGATACGAATTGTATGGAAGATCATCGAAGGAGATCGCTTTAAGCTAAAAACGATTCAAAAGATAAGTAACTATTCCACGGCCATAGGATTATGTTTGACTTCATTATGAATACCATCTATGTATATTACAGAATTTCTAAGAGTTCTATTTTGAATCGAAAAATAAGAATCTTCTTCCTATAGAATACCGAGTATTATAAAATTTTCTCATCAATCTTTTCTCCGAATGCGTTTCAATTTTCTACTCACGATTGTAATCAATACGAAGTTGTAATTCCATTTTGAAATTTATGTACAAAAATATATGCATTAACTGACAGCTGATCGATTATCTTTTACTTTTAGTGTATGGTGCTTTAAAAAGCAATATTTTGCTAGAAATTAATTTTTAATTAAATTGACAAATAATGTTACAAATGACGATGAAATTTCTTCCGTATTTTACCATGTGTTTCCGTTTAACTCTAATGAAATATCGAAACATAGCAAATTCAATCATTTTACACGATTTCATTAAACAACTCAATTATTCAATATTTCATTGACACGAAGCAATCGGACACACAAAGCGTTACAATTTATACGAATTATTTTTTGCGATTGAATGAATATAATGTGCATTACGTACGTTATTAACATAAGCAATTATTTTTTCAAATTAATTATAAGAGGATTTTAAGTCGAATGCGATTGGAAATTAAATTTCTCTTTTGTACTTGTTCGTTTTACAATTAGAGGAGTGTAAAAACAGAATAGCTATCATTAGAATCAGACAATGGATATTTATGCACGAAAAATATACAAATATACTGAAGATATGCGAATATGATCTTACATATGTATAACATAGAAAATGAAACGACATATTTAATAATATTTTAAAATTACTCTTGTACATTACAGTTCATATTGCAATAAATTAGAAGCATTAGTTCTAAATTTGACGTAGTTCATTGACGACATTTGTCTGTCAAAATTAATTTATATGCGGGAAATGTTTATTCTACGTCGCACGATGTGATCGATGCGTATTTAAACTTAGGTTTGATGTGGCGATAAATTTTTCTGTTTATATTAATAACAAAATTAGGATCATTTCCGATTCAATTTTGGACTAATGCTTTTTTAACAACTTTTTTCGAACTTTTGGAAAAAAACTGAAAAATATTTAATTATGCTATTGCACCTTATATTATGTTATATTATATTATATTATACCATGTTAGATAAACACATTTAATTATACTATTCATTCTTTCACAAATTCTGTTAGCTGCGATAATCAAACACCGAATTGTATGAATTGCAAACACAAACTGTCACATCTAACGCTCAATTACAAAAACATGACTCCACGTAACCTATAATTACCATTGGCTACGTGTTATGGATCAACACTATTGCTGTTTAATTACTGTTAGACTAATTTGTTGAAATTAATTTATAATAAAAAATAATAACAGATATTCCGCATATTGCAAACGCAATACGCAATATGTTGTTACATGTGCTTTTAAGCATAAATGTGAAAATAAAACAGAGAATTCTAGAATCCTGAAATTGTAAAATACATTTCTGACCAAGTTCCGCTATTTTATCTGTTTTCTCTGTTTTTTATAAAAATACGCATTTGCATGACGATCCGCTGTCTAATTGTGACGCTAGAATGTATTTTACGTAATAAAACGTATCAAAGGAATTTGTTCTGTTCTGTATCGGAATAATTAAGTTTAAATTAAAAGTGAGTAAAGAATTTTACTCGTTTCCTAACTGTGAACATCCTGCGCGGGAATCGAAATGTTAATACTCAATAACTGTGGGCGAATCGTATGACGGTTCGTATGGAAATTTTCACGCCTAAGGGAACGTGGCAGTACAGAGGGGAAAAAAATTGCATCTCTACGCGAGATGCGCATCTGAAAAAAAAACAAGAAAAGAGAAAAAATAAAAGAAAACCGTGGCGAGGCCTCCGGCAGCGTGGCGTACAACGAATCAACGTAATTGCAGAGACCGCTGCCAGAGACTGAGATTCACCGGGATGCGATAACGAGTGCAAAAAGGCTCGAAACGTTTTCGGGAATATTCGACGAGTCTCGAGTTCAATTTATCTGGTATTCAAGCCACCGTGTGCTTCCCCAACAAACAACGCGTTTGCCCGCGCCGTGTTTCAATCGGACATGGAAACTAAGTTCCTGAACTAAGGTTTCAAAAACTGCGTCTACGTATCTCTTTCATTCTTTTCTCCCTTGTCTTGCATCACGAACGCGCTTTTCTTTAGTTTGATTACAGTCAGTAAGTGCGAGGACACGCGTCGCGCTCACAGTCACGCTGAAAACTAGGGAATTCCTGGGGCACCATCCACCAGGGCACCGATGAATTCTATAATGGACTCGCTCTGTTAACCCCTTGCGCTGGCAACTGGTTCGCGGACCATAACGAGTGACCGAACCATTATACAATAATTCGTCGCTTTCTTTTTCTTTCGAACTCGTCGGTATGACAGCATGGCTGGATAGAAATTGCTAATAATAAATTTATTGTTTGTTTCGCCTGGGTTATATTTAAATATACTTAAAATTGAGAAAATATTGCAAAATTTTGAGATAAAAGATTCTCGACATGCGTGGCACCGAAGTGGTCAAAATGACTAATTCATAATTTTTTTTAGATATATTACAGATGCAAAACAGTGTATTTTTAGAGGTTTAAATGATTTATTTTATAAAATAAACGAATAAAAGTTTGTGTATTCTATTGTATTTCTATTTTTTTCACTTTAACACTAGAACTACCAGAGTGATCAAAATGACCAATTTATAATTTTCTATGAAAATTTTATACATTTATAACAGCGTATTTTTAGATACTCGAGTGATTTTTAACAAAATATATTAACAAAAGAACAGAAGTTTGTGTTCTTTATCGTATTATTAATTTCTTCTTGTATCTTGCACTTTCATTTCTTTGCCACAAATATTATACTTTGGTCGTCGGTAGTTCTAGTGTTAACGAAGGTAACTCGATAATCATGGCAGCGTACAAAACTTGTTATAACGATAGGATACTTAGAAGAGTACGTTATTTTTCCAATAGAATTCCCTTGAAAATTATTTTTCTAAATACAAGCTTGAAGTTCTCATACTCTTGGGAAAAGAGTTTTCTCCCAAGAAGAGATGCATGCATTCTTCAGTTCTTGATTCTACCTGCTCTCTCTTCGTGCAATGGTACAACTCGTGCAATTATTTTTAAACACTCATCAGTCCATACGTACACACATTGAAACATGTTGAGATATTATTAAAAAAAAAAAAAAAAAAAAAAAAGGAGAAACAAGGCAGCTTCAATACGCATTTAGGAATGAAATATAAACACTTCAGTTGTATTTCTTTTCACTTCGAATATTTCGTTTCCCAGACTTTCTTTTGGAAGGAATTTAGGAATTATTTATGAAAAGAGCATTTAGAGTAGCCGATTGACTTTAACGCAGGATTACAGGAAATTTCATTTGAAATAAAGATAAAAAAAAAATAACAATTTTTGGAATAATGAAACAAACGTTAATCTATCATCTTCATTTTAAAAATAAAGTGCTTTAAAAGGTATTTTAAAATACATTGACACTTTCCCGACGCGATATTTGAAATGATAGTTGCCTGTAAGAAATATATATTATTTATTAGAACTATCGTTACAGAAGTTTTATAAATAATTGTATAATTTTATTACTTTAACACTATAACAATTAAACAATATCAGTCAATATGACAGATTTCAGATTTTCGTCTTTTACAAGTGGTTGAAAGATACGAAAAGATACGAAAAAAATATTCTTACTTAAAAGAAACGAACGATATTCTTGTCGAGTATGAATTTCTATTTGAACAGAAATATAATTGTTTAATTATCATTTAAATTATAATGAGTTATATGTAGAATATTTTGATACGGTTGTTATAGCATTAATAGATATTTTATTTATATTAATATTTTTGTTCATCAAGTATATCAAGTCAAGTATATATGCGTGATGTATTGTAAAAGTGTTAGAGTATTTAAACTACACTACCTATTAATTGTGGCAATAAGGTATATTACCTACTCTACTTTAAGGTATTTTTATGGATTATATACCATATGATAAAATTATGGTAATAAGGTATTTTAAGGATTAAAAGGATATTTTGAACAATTTTCGGCTGTAGTGAAATTTATTCATCGGAATGAAACGAAATTTTGAATAAATGGCCGAATATAAATTTTTTTGGCAGTTATTTTAACAATTCGGTCTTCACTTCTGAGATATTAATAAAAAAAACTTTCGGTACAATACATTGAATTCTGATTATACAAATGTTGCTGCATCAACTATTTTTATTGCAGCAGTTATCGTCGTCAGGTGTCGACTAATCGATGACATAATAGCGATATCGGCCTCAATATCACAGTGTTCCATCTGCAATCAATATGATTGAATTTCATTTCCGTTTCGTTAACGTTTCTTTTTAAAATTTTTCACATTACTTGCTAAAAAAAAAAAAAAGAATAGGAATTGAAGTTGTTTTTTGGAAAAGTAGTCCTTTTAAGAACGATATTGTGAACAACCGAGTTTACATGAAATATTCTATAGACATTGAGGCCGATATCGCTGTTATTATATTAGGTAAATAATTCCCTGGCGTTCATCGATGATGATTATTATAGCGTTGACTGTTATGTTAGTCATGCTTGCATAAGCAGAATTCAATGTGTTGTATCGAAAATTTTTTATCAATATTTCGGAAACCAGCAGAATCTTGAAACTAAAATTTTATATTTGGGATCTTCCCTCATTCCTTTCATCCTCTCAAAATTTTATGTTTTATGAACTGATGTTTTTCGGAACTATAACACATGGGACAACATATGATATGATTAAAATTCAATGTACCAGTGATAGTACTGTTTTTCGCAAAATGTCGGTTTCCATAATTATTGAAATCAGTAAGGGGGTAGTTAAATAAGATCTAGAACTTCACCTTATTTTCTATTTTTATTATATTTATTATTACATTTTTATATTATATTATATTTATTTTATATTTTATTATAAATTATCAATAATATTCTATATGTTTATATTCTATGATACATACATATTAGTGCTCTATTACACACACATGTATAAGTGATGAATACATGAGAAGAAAGAAAAACAGTATTATGCATAACAATATTATGCCAAATGAAGGAAATATATGTTCATAAAAGTAAACAGAGAATTATTATTAACAAATTATTAATTATTAATAAAAAAAAATTGACGTTAACGCATAAAAATATGATTTTTGTCCACTGTTTGTGATATGTCAAAAAGATACAAATATGCATTATAATATATACCCAATTTTGATCTAAATTAAATTACTCTAAAACTATTCATTACATAAAAAAAAAATGGTTTCCAGATAAGATGTGAATGATTTCGAGAATGAACGCGTAGAAATGATATGATGGTGAAATATGATTTCTTAAATGGAGTCGTACAATTCTTAATTCACTACTTGACATGCTTTCTAAAACACTATTAATCCATGTACGTTGAAAAATTATTAGTTATATGTACAATTTAGAAGATATTATAACTTTAATCTTATTAGATTCGTTAGATCTTTTATCAGCACAATATTTTTAGAGACATAAGAGTAAAAGATTTTGCATAAAATTACTTACAATTAATATTATTATTAAATATCATAACAATGTTGTTGTAGATACATAATGTGAAGATTAGTTTTTTTTTGTTGTCAGCTGACAGCAATGAAATATTTACTACGTCTTTGCAAATCTTATAGGTATGTTACTATCTTGTGATATGTGCGTACATACGTTGTACGTACGAATTACATCGTTTCAGCGCTCATATGACCCTGCCATAGAGTCATGTTAACCCTCATTCATCTCCTGCGTCACTTTGATATATTTTTCTTGTAAAATCACGACATAAAATGAAACGTCTATACTTGAAAGTGGATCACATGCAATTGAATAGATATTTAATAGTTTATTTATTGTTAATGAAAGAATTTATAAATTTAACTATTTATCTTTTCAATGTAGGTATTAATTTCCAGTATAAGATTATAATTTGCATTCCAAAAATAAGAAACAGATAAGGATCAAACGAAGATTGATCAATATTGATGCATAAGCATTTAATGCTACAGTCAATGTAACAAGAAGTATCAAAAATATAGAATCTACTTTGGCGAAATTATAAATGTATCAGGATCGTATAAATTATGATTAAAAGAAGTAATCGATCAAAAGCCACTGAAGGTTCATCGATCATACACACTTATCGCAAATTTTTAACTTTTAATTGCAAGATCAGTATCGGAAAAATCCAATTATTTTCACGTAAATGATAGATAAGAGATAAAATTCAATATCTTAATGACGTTGAAAAGAATTACTAGAATAACTGTTAGATCATTGCTAAAAAACTTTTCCTAGTAATATGATTGTTAGATAGCTGGAATTACATCATAAAATGTGGAAAAAGTGTAATATATTCCGTGTAATATATAGGGTGTAAAGTAACATCAAGATAACGACAATACGAATCACTCGTTTAATCATTCTCTATTCAAGAACGATGGACTAGCACGTTTGTTCAATCATCTCTTTCATTTCAACTCTACACAGAACATGTCATAATCATAGATCAATGACACATTTGTAGTAAAATAAATGGTATCCAAAAAGCACAAAGTAAATACATATGAAATTTTGCGTTGAAATAATTACAAAAAAATTGATTCATTAATTCCAGCACGGAAGCAATGAATAAAAAATAAAATACTTTACAAACGTATCAAGAAGGAAGTTTCAATATTACTTTTAAAAAATATTTAGAACAATCAAGTCGGTGTGTTCTTTGATCGTTTGCGAAATTTATTTTCTAGTTAATTTAATTCAATTAAATTTAATTTCTATTTTAAAAGATAGTTATCTTATATATTCATCGTTTACGTTATTCGTTTGAATTATTTGAGTTAATAAAGATTCACGTTTCTCATTTTTTCTTTGTTTCGTTATGAAATTAGATGTACACGTGTAATTATTTAACGAAATTACAGAATATTTTCACATATAATTTTGAAACAGATGTTCTTCTCAGATATTCGAAACAACTTTACGTTGTATTTTATTTTATTTTATTGATCCAGAGAGAAAGATCATTTATATAGAGTATTTAAATGGGAACATTTAAATATCTTTGTTATAACAATATTTAACAAAATATATAAACTTTGTTAACATAAAAGATATTTAATACAGAAGAAACTATATTATAGCACCAATGATTTTTCTGTAGATAGAGATTTTCTGTTTCGGAAATTTCAAAATCTCACTTCCACTTTTTAAAACAGATGATAAATTTTTTATAAAAATTATTCTGTAAAATCATATGACAAATGAGGAAAGACAGGGACTTTCTATCTTTTGTACATAGATTTTATAAACCAATCATTTTTCGACAAATATAAATTAATACTTTTTTCACAGAAAATGTCTGCATCTTGATAAAATCGATTATGTCATTCTATTCAATAAATGTAGACTTTGAAATTTCTGAAATCCTTCCACCTGCGGGAAAATCATTACTGCCACATTATGGCTCTTTCTCTATCTTTCTCTAATAACTTTTATTAACAAAGTTTATCCATTCTCTAAAAGCAACGAAGATATTTAGCTGTTCCAATTTAAATGTCTCACCCTGTATAACGAAACCTTTAATAGGTTTATGATAAGTTGAAGGTAGGAAATTAAAGTTAGATAACTTTATACGAGCAAGTAGTACAATAGTGAAATTACAATAGACATACCGCTTATATTATTCTTTATTATTTTAATATGTAAATCCGTTAAAATTTCCGTGCATTCGTTTGAGCAATAAATTGCAAAATTTGACTTTTTACGGAAAATGATTTCATTTTATAAGAAACAATAATAAACGAGATATGTAACTGTTAATATTGTTTTTATTTCTGTAATATGATTACATGATAATAAAGCAGAAGATACAATAGTAAAATTGTAGAATCTATATCTTAATTTAATATCGTTATATTATACAGTTTACGTTATATTATATATATTTCAATTTTATCTTTGTATTCTATAAAAAAAGGAAATTGAGACAAACGATGCACGTTTTGAATGTGACAGAAAAAAGTTATTTAACAACATCTCTAAACAAGTTATTTAAGAAAATGTTTACGATATAGAATAGAAAAGAAACATATTGTTAATTTAAGGAAGCAAGTGTAAAAAGTTTGTGAAAAAAATAATTTTTAAGAAAGAAAACGTTTTAGCAGTTTTTTCTTCTCTTTTTTTTTTGTCAGATTATCAACAATAATTAACTAAAAACTAAATAATTGTAAAAAAATCTACAGAGATGGACGAAAACATTCGCACACTGATGGAAAATTGTCTGTATTTTAAACTGTTATTTCATAAAATATGTCGTACAATAATTTATTGACAACCCTACGTTAGTCTTCCTTCGAAGATGCTTTTACGTCAAGTAAAATTTTTCGCTCTTTTAAAGTTTCAAAAATTCAAATGTTTCTGAAAACTTTAAAAAATTTTTCTCACAACTAAATCTATCATGATCTTGAAAGTCTTTCCTTAAAACTTGCTGCACGATATATTTTCTCCATTTTATTCAACTTTGAATATTGGGATTAAATAGCAAAATATTAGGATTTCTTAAATTTTTGTCACTTAACTTTGTCAAAGTCCAATAAAAGGGCAAAAAAAAAAAACAATCGTACAGCAAGATTTAAGGGGTGAAGGGAAAACTTCGATCTTCGAAATTGTGATAGATCTAGTCACGAAAAAATATTTTCAATGATTATTATTTTTCATTTAAATTTTTATAGCTTTTAAAATTTTTAGGTTTTATAGATTAAATTTTTATAATTTTTCCAGTTGTTACACGCTGTAAGAATATCTTTGGAAACAAAACAACTCAAACTTGGCAAAGTAGAGGTTTCACGATTTAAAGTGACAGTCAATCAGACTGTCGTACGAAGTTTAAACGGGTTTAAAGTATCGATAGTTTCTTATCGAGCGTGCGAAACTTTTTCGTCCTCCATATTTGAACCGCGTAAATATGTAAATCTCTGTTTAAACGAACAAAAAATAAAACAGCTTTGACACAGTATAGGACAAAGGGTGGACAAAGAAACGTGCAGACGACGCAAAGAGAAAACTGCTAAGGTCATGACTGACGCAAAACCTAGTTTCCTTACCTTGGTTAAAATTGGCTAGGAGCCAACCAGGACTATTACAACGCGGCATGGCAAGATCCTATTCGTCAGCCAGCAAGGATCTGCTACGTGTTTTCAAGTTTCACATAGCTGGAACACAGCGTTATCGCTTATCGCGTTAACCTCTTGTGCTGGAATGACGTGCCACGCACGTCGAGAACTTTTTGTCCCAAATTGCAACATTTTCTCAGTTTTAAGTATATTTAAATGTAACCCAGGCAAAACAAATGATAAGTTTATTACTTCTTAATAATTTCTATCCAGTGATATCATACCGACGAGTTCAAAAAAAAAAAAGAAAGCGACGAATTATTGTATACGGTTCGGTCACTCGTTATGGTCCGCGAATCAGTTGCTAGCGCAAGGGGTTAATAAAGTACAAGGAACATGGTTATTTCTTAAATTCCCAAGATACGAATACATGTTTTCGTTTAACATATGCTATCTATTAGTATAGTTATGCTATTTAACATTATTGTGCTATAACATATATGCACAACTCTAACTACTGAGGTAATTAATTTGATGTACGTAGACACTCCTAGTTGCGTATAATAATTCAATGGAAACCTGAAATAAGGAGAAGAGATCTGAAAGATACATTTACTCTATCTTTTATAATTTTCTCAAGAATTCCAAAAATCTTGAGAATCTCGACTCTCTCAACAATCTCGAGAATTCTTGAGAGTCCCGAAATTGTTGAATTTTGCGATACTCGCGCATCTTCGCATATTATTCAACCTCTCCGCTTAGCATATTAACGAGTGTCAATTTTGAAAATAGGCGATTGAATTTTCTTGTCCGAGGGCAATAACACCCTGGCAAGGTATATTAACTCTTTGACTATGGCAGACTTTGAGACGTACCAGCCGTACTATACGGTAGGAATTCAGTCGCAACATACACCGAGAACGGCGAAATTTTTCGTTAGGCGTGCATTTCTGAGAAAGTATATTGAAATAATCAAAACACTGAATTCCACTACATTAAACCAATACTATTTATTTATTCGTATTCTGCATTGAATTGTTAGTGAACATACTAAAAATTTAACATTAACATTAAGCTTTTTATAACAATCGTCAGGGAGATTTATAAACAATCGTTAGGAATATATATAACAGTCACTAAGGAGATAAACACAGTCGTTTTCAAGTAATTGAAAAGGAGAGTTTGAGTATAGAGATTAGTTAAGTTAATTCGTTGTAATTTACGTTGTATAAGAATATATATTTTGTTGCATACATGTTATTTAATATACGTTTTAAAAATAAACGTACTTATTCTTTCTCTGTAGTACAGTGATTGTACCAAGTTATCAAACAATTACATCGTATCTACAAAATATGAATATACACAACACGAATCATTTGTTGTGTCATGTTTGCATGTACTTTTTCTGACCTATTTTATTATCTCAATTTTTCATTTTAAGAATATGAAAAAAAATTGTAAAATAGACATATTTAAATAATATATGATTAACGGAATATGTAATTGTTGAATTAGCATTCACTTACGTCTGGTTCAAATGAGATTTGCTGGAATTATTTGCTGGTCGATAAAATTTTCTGGGCGCCTGTAGGCCCAGTGCCTATCAGTTGCCAGTGAATCAAAGTAGGTTAAGCGCTTATAGTATCATAAGAGCAATTTTTTAAGCGCCTTTAGGCGCCAACAGTAGTCAAAGGGTTAAGATGCAATCACGATCTCTCGATTGATTGTGCGAGTCGTTAATTCAGAAAATTAAACGGAATTGTCAGTTAGAACACTGGCTAAGGATGACTGGGCGCTGTTCAGCCCACGAGATCTTCGATCTCACGTTTGCGTTACACGTGGAGATTCGTAAGCAAAGATACAAGACGAACATGACGCGAGGCTCTGCTCCAAGATAGCACGTTTGAAGCACGTACCGCTCCTCCGTAAATTGCGAGGTACAGCGGAGTTAACGTTCCGGTATTCCTCAAACACCTTGGAAATTCGTGAGCTTTCAAAGCCGCGATATTAAATGCAATCACACAGAATGAGGACGCGTTCCTAACAGAATAAGAACATTGACGCGATCGCGGCGTTTCATTTCATTTCCTAGTTTTCACCGGCCCGATGAAATATTATTTCTGAAGAACTCTGAACGTGTTAGCTTCCTAAATTAATTCGATGTCTCTTTAAACGATGTTTAACTCTTATCTCTACGAGACAATCTTGAGACGAAGAGCAACTATGTATGTAGAAAATTATTTTTGCAAATAATGGGACACGTCTTTCGTAATATAAATTCTTTCACGTCTGTCTTAGTTGTATAAATGATATTAACTTTTCTATTCTAATGAATCTCACGTAAATATACAGTCACAGGTACATACAGGTATCTAGTATCTTTTCTTGAAGATAGAAAAAGGTAAGAGGAAAGTTTCCTACGGTTTAACAAACAACATCGTGTGATGAGACTTTTTGCAAAAATGCATCAGTACAATTGCTCTCGTTTTTTGAATGCTGGAATGATCTTACCTCATCGTAATATCGAGAAAACAAATTAAACGCGACGAATGATGTTTCATCGAAGGAAGCAGCAATTAAAACGTAATTATATACAAAATTTACTGAGCTTGTAGTACTGTATTCAGAATATAGTGCTACGATTGTAAAGCTTTCTCGGAAAACTTTACGCACTATGCAAATTTGTCGAATGAAAATTATGAAACATCGAACGTTTCAATAATATCATTTCTACATTTTAATTTTTATTCACTATATTCATCGTTATATGGTAATTTCATTATTGTCAAATTTAATTCGTTATTACGTATCAATGTAAAATTTTATGAACCACGAAAATGGAGTCGCAAGAAAATGCTCGATTCTATAAATAAATATCGCGAGCTACCGAATATAGTCGAATATCGCATACAAATCCCACTCTGATTCTTTTTTTTTTTTTTTTTTTGTTGCACAAATCGATTTCTCGTGCTGTTCTGGACAAAAATACGAAGTTGTAGAACGAGAGAGTAATTACGTATTATCATAGTTTACGAGCATATTTCAAATTTTACCACAAATAAATATAATAAAAAGCGGAACTATGGAATGATCTAATGTACACATGCGCATACTTATGCATATGATCTGCTTTCTGTTTTTAATGATTATACGAGTTTCCGTTTCTAGCGCGTTGTATTTCTCAATTACTCAATTAGATTATATTCCGTTTTAGTACAGGATCGACCATTATGATACAGGCCTGAAGTAATCGCATATGAAGGATTAACCTAACTAATCAGTCACGCATATCATCTACAAGTTTATAAACACAAATTCTACTTTGTATATTACTCGATATACGTTGTTTGACAAATCCTAATTTTCTCGATTTATCATGTAATTCATATTTTTACATACATTTTCTTAGCCCGTTTACTTCCCACGGATTTTAGATTTGCCGTAAAACTGCTATTACTATATTTGTCATAGCTTTGGTGATTTGCGTATCTTTCGATTAATCTCATTCCGAACAATGGCAAAACGCATCGAATAAAGTTTGATTCAGTATTTGGAAGATTCGTAATTTGTGATTCTTTTTAGTTGTAAATACGGCGAACTCGCTTGCATCGTAGTTGAAGCATGCGACAAGACATAAAACTGCACGACTCGTACCCCAGTACGATTCGTCTCACTGAAGCAACTGTTTTGACTAGAACAAATGAAGACGATTTTTTTGCCATAAAATTTTATTGATATGCAAACATTTGAATCGATACAAACAAATTACAGGCGCAATCGCTCAGTACCAGACAACGCCACTCCTACTCGAGGTCTACCCCACGCCCCCTCACGAATCATGTGACCCAAATTAACTAATCGCTAATTTTCGTTGCATTAGCGTTGCACCCGAAGAAGCCCGACTTTCTAGGTTACCCTCGCTAAAATCACTTTCAGTGATAAAAACAAATACGATGTATTTTAACATTGGAGCTATTGACAATTAAGACGGAGCCATTTCTACCAAAACTAGTCAAAATAACTGGTCTTTAAAAATACGTAATAGAATATTTTTATATTTATTGATTTATTACTTTCTTACAAAAGGAATTCCATGTTACGTAGTGCATTTTACTAATTAATTTGGTATTATTAATTCATCTGGGACCATAATTCCTAAATAAGAGTTGGCACATTTTATCATTTACACATCAATAACGACGTTTAATAAGTATAATAAAGAATATATGCTTTGGTAACAAAAATATTTAAAAAATTTCCATTTTAAAGTTAAATTGTTCTTACAGTATAAAGTAAATTATTAGGTTACGTTAAGTAGTTTATCGGATCTTTTGATTTTGAAAAATGTGATGATAAAATTCATTATATTATACCTTTAGTTATCGCTGCAAAAGTCATTACAACATTGCGGATAAAAAATGTAACGTAAAGTAGAAATTTTAAAATAAAATTGTAAAACCAGTCATTTTGATCGATGTGGTAGTTCACTGGAAACACTGGTTAAATATCACGTTAAAAATACGTACAGCGAAACAATGACTCGTAGAAATATTTTTACGTGTAAACAACTCCCAAAATTTTGCCATTCGCCTTTTGCGAAAGATTGGCACCAAGTAGCTGATGTTTCATGTTATTCGTTACTTAGCATAGCGCGGTTACAAACTTCCCATTAATAAATTTCTAGGCGAAAGGACGACCGTGTCAATTCCGTGTCAATTCCGTGTAACCCTCCTCATTCATCGAACAAATTTCAGTTGCTCTAGCGACGCTGTTTTCCTTCGAAAAATACGCGTGACGCGAGAAAAAGGAACAAACAGGGGAAAAAAGTAAGAAAAAAAGGAGAGAGAGAGAGATTTTGAAGCGTTGCTGCTCGGTCTAAAGAAGAAAACGAATTCGGGTCAACATGGCGGCTGCGCGCTCCAGTCTCGGTGCAAGGGAATTTCGCGCATGTCGGGAAATTGGGGCGACGCCGCCAGTGGAACAAGGGTAAATGGATTCGGTTCGAACCCGAGTTTTACCATAACTCGGGTGAAAGTATCGCGAGATGGTTGACGCGGAAGAGGGTAGAATCACCGAAACACGACACGATTTCCGACGCAGTGGACCGTCCGCGTGACAACGTTTGCGGTGGCCGCTTAAAAACATCTCTTTTATCGATAACGCTGTTTCCTTTTCTCATTGGAAGCAGCGAAGCATGCGGGATGGAGTGTAGACGGTGCTGGCATGCTGCCAATGCGATGGTTCGAAAGCCACAGAGTTAGGTGACCCCCCAGCTGCGTAACATGAAGAAAGATCAAGGCAAACCGAAACCCCATTCCGACGCTTTTGCCTCCACCGATCGAATATATTACGCGGCGAGCGCGCTGTGTCACGGACAGAAGAGAAAAATCGTTTAACAGACCAACAGACCATCGCCAGGTGTACAGGGATGGAAAGAAAGGTAGTGTAACTGGGAAAGCGAGCAGCGTGAGGGAGGAACCAAGCTAAAGCATTTTCGCCGCTTTGAAGACTCCCGAGGGAAGTGTGTTGGACGAATCTCGAGAACATCGCGTGGAACAAAGACAGAGAACTACCGAGAATGCTTTGAGAGATGTAATGCTTGTACCGCGTAAAGGGAAAGGGAAAGGGAAAGGGAAAGAAGGAAAAAGGGAAAGAAAGAAAGAGAGGGGAGGAGGGCGCGAAGAATGAGCTACCATCGAAAGCTAGGAATGAGCTGGCGAATTCCCCTTCAATCTACGCACTGGGAAACAGCAAAGCGCAAATTTCACGGCGTGCGTTAGAGGCGCCAAATTCCTTGGATACATACGTACACAATGATGAGCAAAGCTGAACACACATATGGATTTTTAACGTTGATATTTTATCGGGTGTTTGTACAAAAATAGCAAAATATGTACCGTTTTTGGCTTTCCAAAAAAATTTTATTCTGGCAAATATATTTTCGTGGAGTGAGCTTTACACTACAATTAATTTAAAGTGAAAAATTATCTTTAAAAATACGCCAAACCAAATCCATCACGGTTTTGAAGATTAAAGTTTTTCATTCACAACAACTTTTTAAATACGACTTTTTTTCATCATTAAACTTTGAGTGTTAAAGTATATATATAAAGTTAAAAAATTTGAAGAATTTTAATATTTCGTCAATGAACCTTAATGTTCAAAGTTCGATAAAATTGCAAAAAAGGATCGTACAACAAGTTTTAAGGGATCGTTGTAAAGAGAAAATTTCAATTTTCAAAACTATGGCGAATCCAGTTACGAAAAATTTTTTTAAATATTTTTACAGATGTTTGAATGTTTACAACTTTTGAGAATAAAAGTACTCTTATTTTCTTACCGCAAAAACGAACTTAAGATAGTCAAAGTAGAAGCTTTACGCTTTAAAATTAGAGAGTAGATTCTTACATAATTTTCTTTTACGAAGTTACAACAGCTTAAAGTATCGATAATTTTTCATCACTGTATGTTCGTCGATCCTCTTAAATTCTTCGTTACAAAGCAATTCTCTTTCCAAGACAAGATATAATAAAAAAACAACGATTGAGCTTCAATGAAAGGGAATTAGATACGGAAAGACTATTTCTCGAGAATTTCAAGAAATTCCTGAAAATTTCGATAAATTTAACCGGGTCAATTTAACGAGTCAAGTGACATTATCGCCATGTGTCGCATTCCCAACATTGCTTCTTCGTAATTGATTATCGTTTCAATAAACGAATTCAACGAATTTTCGAGATTCGATTATCATGTGCCCTCATATCGATAATTAACGCAGCGAAATATCGATTAGGCGGTTCAAATTTACAAAACCGTAATAACGAAGTTAATAAATGCAAATACGATATCATAGAATTTAACGAAATTGACGTAGTTTTGATACTTATGTTAACACGAGAGCGCTTTGCTCGTAAGGTTTCAAGTTTGTTTATCACGCTAATTGGATTTATGTAGATCAGTACACTGAAAAGTATTATTCGATAAAATATGATATTTAATGTAACAGATTTCAAGATAATAGACATACGCTGAAGATAACAGACGTTACGTAATTAATTACGAGGAAAGATAAAAATTGAAATAATTGAAAATCGAATAATCAGGAATTAGAATAAATTGAATGTCATTAGATAATATTAACGAAACGATAAAGCTTTAATTTTAATTTAAAGTTTCTAATTTTATCTAAATTGTGAGACATCTATAATGAAGATAATTTGTCCCCAACACAACTCAACGTTGTTTTATAAATAAGCTGAATATGAATCCAGAAAAAAATTAGTAACAATTGTAAAATTAAGAAATATCCCTAACGAGATTTTTCAGAAACTTTATGGTCGCATCGTTTGCTTTTTTACCTATTTCATGTCGTGAAATGCTTTCTTCCTATTCTACTTCCAACAAAAATATTTATTGATTTACTGGAAAGAAAGGCAGTAGCAGTTTTGTTTTACTAATTCGAATATACATACCATTTATGCATTACAACCCTGGAAATATTCGAGGTAATAATGAAAGAATTCGTGTCTTGAATTCGTGCCAAGCGTTAACCACTGGAGACTAAATATTTTCGACGAAGTTTGAACCTATTAAAACACCCTTGCAAGTATGTAAAACTTGTGGCTTCATCCAAGCGTAAAGTACAATATTATATAAAATTTGAAAATGAAAGCGCAATTAATGTTATAAATTGTTAACATGTACTGTATCATTATACTTTAGACATTTCTTAGAAAGTATGTAAATGTCTAGATACAAATGAATCTTTGTAAAACGATCTTCATATGTCGATAAGAGACGATGTATACCCCCACTCAGAAATCTTGTTAGAACAATTACTGTATTTATACTATATAAATTATAAATTATATATATTTAATATAATAATGTGTATAATAATATAATAAATTATATAAATAAATATATATCATAAATATATTTACAACGTAAATTACACGACATAAAAGTATAAATTATATACGCAATATGCAATATACACTATAAATTATTATTTGCAATAAATTTACAATAAATACATATAATATAACAAAATACGATAAATATGAAACATACTTTGTACAAGAAAGATTCTGTTATATCAATATATTGTATATTATTATTGTGTTATACTGCATCATAAAACATGCAACAAATACTGAATATTAGAAGTAAAAGTGTCCTAGGACTTTTGAGCGGGAGTATATTTCCTACAAAATATATGCGCGTTCCAACGATTACTCGTACTAAAGATAATGTAAATTATTCAACATTTGTACGAAAAAAAAATCAAAGTATTGAATACATAGTTGTGCGCGCAATATTCTATAACCGTGAGCCGTTGATAGTAATTCCTTATTTTAGTAGGGTGGAAATTACAAGGAAATTATTCTGGGTACTTATACTTGTTACAATTGTGAATTTAATAAAAACTGTGACTCAATATTGGAATATAAAGTGATAATATCAGCTATAAATAATTACAGTTTACCGTCAACTGTATGTGCAACGCCACGTTGCCTAAACTAAGCCAAGACAATGATCTTAAATGGACTTATGGACGGTATAGGGCTATCAACGTGTACTCGAATCCAAACGTAGAATCTTAGCTGTAAGTGATCCCAGATGAGGGCGTGTCTGTGAATTATGTGCGCGGCTAATGCCTGCCATTTCACGACAGTAAATCGATCCTAAATTATGCAATCATAAGGAGGGTAGATATACCTAAGAATCCATTGGTACAATTAGACGAAATAGAATGACTTATGGAGATAACGCGTGGAATTAAAGTCATCGTACATTCGGAGGGTTGTTCACAGTAGCAGGAAACATTATGACTATCGCCATTGAGACATTAATAATTCCATGTCCTATCTATTTTCGATGTATAAAAATAGATTCTTTGTCACATAATACGTTACGAAAAATAATTTCCTTGTCGTCATATTTGATTTCTGTGTAGGCAATTAATTTTTACGAACACTAATAATAGTTTATAAATAATGTAATGCAAGTTTATGAATAATAAAGAAAATTTATTGTTCCTTTCCGTTCGATTTTATATAAAAATTATATTTTATACTGCCTCGTTATATACATATGTATTATATATGCGTGTAGCATATTTCAAAATATTTTCTGATGAGAAACGTCCTGTTTTCAAAAGATACCAAATAATCGTTGCTTTTCGCAATGGCCTGATAGATGTAGCTAAGATTATTTTTATCACGAAATTTTATCGTCAAGTTGTTTCATCACTCATGGTTTTTATCCGCTGCAAAAATTAAATATTCTGAGCAAAATGTACATTTAACATGTACATTCTTGTTCATTTAAACAATTCCATTATTTCGGTGAACAAATTAAATCACTTCCATATGCAAAACTTGTTTCAAATAAAACGACACCCAAAGAGTCAATATATTCAATAAAAAGTTTACTAATAACAAGGAGCGCGGAATTTAAATATATCTGTGATTTACCTTGTATAAACAAAATATTTAAAAAAAGTATATCTTTGCAATTAATTTAGAAAATAAATACAAGTCGGGAAACGAATGCCATAAACATCAATTTGTTCAATGATAATGCGATTCAAAATATTAACCATATTAAGAAACATTGAAACAAATTATCAGAAAGATACGAGTTACGTTAACACTAAACGTGGTCAAAATGACCAATTTATTTCTTCAATTTTCTATGGAAATTTTATATATATTATATATTCATGACAGTGTGTTTTTAGATACTCGAACGATTTTTAATAAATATATTAATAGAAGCTTTTTTTATTATTAACTTTTTCCTTTTCTTGCACTTTAATTTCTTTGCTACGAATATCATATTTTAATCGGTAGTTCTAGTGTTAAATGATAACCATGATAGCCGCGTTAACATTACGTCGGAGTAACCAAAGGCATTAGGGACGATTACGGGGTGTTCAAAGTCTTGGGCTCTCCAGGACGGATAAGCGAAGGGAGAACAGGCTTGTTACTGACGTGATTAATATCTGCAGAGACAGAGAGTTCGTCATTTCAAGCGTGCTGTTCACTGATGAATCCGACCAATGTCTGTAATTCAGCTAGTTGATCCTAATACTGCGTTTGGAAGGACAGCTACTCACGATTTGCTACCGAACAGAGGGTTGTTGCGCGCTGTGGTTACGTTGCACCATACATATTCATGTTACCTTTGAAACACGTGTTACACGCGATGCTTGTTTCGAATTAATAGCAACATATAATATCGTAAGCCACGTTAAACCATGAACGACTTATCCAATTCTGATAACTGACGATCGGCAAGCATTGATTCTGATCTAAAACGTAAACGTGAAACACTTTCTGTGCATTCTGTTTGCATTCGGGAGCGTTTAGAGAAAGAAAGATAATTCTTCGTATAGAGAATTCGTTATCGACTGTTGATAAAAGTAAGTCAAAAGTGGAACATTTCTGCAAATGTAAGACTTTGTTTTCGAGAACAGGAACTTGGAAAGTTTGTTGGACGTACATGTAGTTAACTAGAACTCGATTCGTACAGTCTTCTTACTTATACAAACGACAGTAGATATCTCCAAGATATAGAGGAGAAAATTGTTACAGAAAAAAAGCACTACAAATACAAAACTGGATGATTTACATTTTGTCTATGTAACAATTTGTGCGGAATAATAGCTTGATTAATTAGTTAGAATAACAGCTTAGAATTCATCATCAGTATCGACAATACGAATTTACCTAAGTCAACTTTCGACTTCCTGCACCATCGGAAAGCATATTTATAACCTCTTGCGCTGGAATGACGTGCCACGCACGTCGAGAATGTTTTGTTCCAAATTGCAACATTTTTTCAGTTTTAAGTATATTTAAATGTAACTCGGGCAAAACAAATGATAAGTTTATTAGTTCTTAATAATTTCTCTATCCAGTGATATTATACCGACGAGTTCAAAAGAAAAAAAAAGGGACGGTTCGGTCACTCGTTATGGTCCGCGAACCAGTTGCCAGCGCAAGGAGTTAATGGACTGGTAAAGACTTGGATAAACAGCATAACGCGCAACTAGCCTTTTTTTTGTAATAGCATCCGAACTCGCTTTATCTTGTTCCGCTATTTGCTCTCTAATAAACCCGCCACGACTTCATTCCATCGATGTATCAGAAGTCACGAGGGAATTTCGGAGAAAGATCGAAGAGAACCCGAACAGGAAGAAAATGATGAATCCACGAAAGGAAAGGAAAGGTAGAGTAGATAAGAAAAAAAAGAGAAAGAAAAAGAAAGGAAAAGAAAGAGTCTGTGTGGGCTATAAAAGGGGTAGTTTCCACTGAAGCGTACAAGAAAGGCGACGTCCTTGCCGTATAGTGTAAGAATACGGAGACTCTGGTTTCATAAAAACATAATAAATCTTCCTTGTGTTGGCTCGCCATACTCTAATGCGAACCATGGATTCACTCTCTGTGCATCATTCATTGTTTACGTCTATTCAAAATTTCGCGTTCCACCGTTATTTACTAACGCTCTCTCACCTTTGTACGTACGTACGTTGCGAGTGCAATTAATCGATTAATTTCCAATTTGCTGAAACGGCGAACGACATAAGTGAAAGGAAAAGAAGAAACTTTTAATTGGAACAATTTTGTGTAGAATGGGAAAATTTGTCGGTGCTAATAAATGAAATATATTCGAAGAAATTTTCTCTAATTACCATAAATATTACTGTATTTAGTATAATTACTGATACGAGTATTACCATCGCACGAGCTACCAAGTGTTCGATTCGTAACTTGTGTAAATTCTCTGAACGCAGGGGAAATCTTAGACTGGTAGTTAACGGTACGTACTTGAAAGATACTTTGATGTGACCATTAGTCATCGGAGTCTAATTGACCCTTTAATCTCGGAAATGCAGCGTTATGATATGACTTTATACGTCATATTTGGTAGTACGATATTAGTCAACTCGACGTTCGACCAGTTCACGATCTTGTATACGATGCGTACAGTATCGATTGTCGCGTTATTATTTTCGCAAGATGATTCGTTTAGCCTGTAACAATCTTCTCGGGTATATATGTAGCGTTTCATTTTAATTCATCCACGCAATTACCTTCGCGATTATTTAGTATTCAAAAAATCGCTCGAAATGAAATTTATTTTGTTTCGATACTTTACGATGACCACCGAATTCGTCTGGGTGAAGGCGTTTTCAAGATCTCGATGCATGAATACAAGAATACATAGTACCACAGATTTCACAAAATTAAAGTTAAAATATCTCCCAAATTAATAATTTTTCGACGTACATTAACGTAGATTAACACTCTTTTGTAGATAACATCGACAATGCATAAAAAGATATATTATTTCGTTTAAAAAAATAGACGTGACCTTGAGATCTCGGAACTAAACAAATCTGTCATTTAAAGATGTCCCCCTTGAAACAGAACAAATTTTTCTTCGAATAACGAATAACGAATAGTTGCAAAAATAAATGCGTGGAATTAAAACGAGACAGCCTGTACATTCAGTCGCTGATAGACGCCTCGCTCGTGATTATATCCGAGTTGATATTAATGTCTCTGCACTCTGACAAAGTGTATAACATTAGCAACAATTACTGTTGTGGATCAATCATTCGTAACAGTATATTGCTGCTAATATACGCATATTAAGCGTCATCAACAACGCGAATCAGATGTTACGATTAGATGTTGCTGCACCCGCATTAAGGAAATTAATGGCTTTTTATAAATCAAACTACCTTGTAGCATACGAATCAGCTTTCTCCAACGCAACGTTGGGATTTCTCACAGTTTTGAAGAGAGAATTTTAGAATTTTGTGTATAAAATTTTTCTCCAGTTAACGATAATTTTAACCATGGATTTAATTCGCTATGCGAAATGTTCTGATTCTCTTCGTGAAACAACTTTTTTTTTTTTAGCTTTCAAGTAGAGGCTAACGAGGACTTTTTATACGAGTTTTTGAGTTTTTTACGGGTGTTTTATATCTTTTTTACATGCATAAAAAAATTACTGAACGCGAAGCAGCAGTTTGAATTAAAATGACGGAGAAGTTTCATTGCGATCAGCCATTCGTAACGGCTACAAAATAAAGTTAAAACGAATTCATCCATCCGAATAGAAACGTGAAGATGGGGAACTAGAAACTTCCAATCAGATTGTAGCACTATCCGAAACGCCGACAGAAATTGGGAATTACCACAGGGTTCATCTTACCCGATTGTCGTTAAGCGGCCCCAGTACAGATCTTCATCGAATCAGGAACTACCCTTTATTCGATATCCAACCCTCCGCTTTCCATTAGTGTGATATTATTCTATGTTTCGAAGGCGTTGATCGATCGAAAGTAGACATAACGAAAGAAGAATTCCAGACAGAAGGAAAAAGCAAAAATACAATTTTTGCTACTGCAGGTGTTGAATAAATCTATAGCTTAAATGGATATAATTCCTGAGAAAGCAGTATTATCTATACCATTAAAAAAAAAAAGAAATTTTTTATAATAGAGTTCGTAATTTACAACGTGTACAACGAGTATACTATTGTGTACATAAACGCATAACCAGAAGAATTATTTAATCACTAGCTATATATAAAACAAATATTTTCCTTGATTTCATATGTACTGAGCCCCCTGAGTGTTTATCAACACCTTTTCTCTTATTTTTCTAACTTATTTTCCGAATATTATCGTTGGTCATCATGTCACGTAGCTGAAATAGTGGATAAGTAAATGCAATTTACAATTTCTAAAAGCGTAATCGGCTGAATCTCATCGAGTTTTATTACAAATTGCTTTCCGAAATATATTGAACTTTCTGATTAGAAACAATTTTTAAATAATTCTGAAAAAAACCTTGTTTAAGTTATGTTAATCAGACTTTCAATTGCATATATCAAACTAACACATTCTCTTATAAAAATGATCCAAATAAATGCATCTACTGCAGTTGTATTCTCCTCTGACAGATCATCCTTTTTATTGTAATGATGATGCTCAAATACAGGATTAAATATGATCTTCCTATTTTCTACTTTGACAGAACATATGTACATGTATTATGAAGTAAAAGCGCGAGTGGAAGAAAAGTTAATTTTAGTATAATCGAATATTATCGCACAAATATAGATAATCAGGAAATAACTTAAATTTAATTGTAATTTAACCATAAGTGAATTTGATTTGGATAGATTTTCTTTACAAATGTCATTAAAGACAATCTCCCGAGAATCGCCAATCGTTTCCCGTTATTTTTAAAAAAAGTTATTAATTATTAAAAAATAATAAACAAAAGAAGATTGATTTTACAATAATAATGAGGTTGATACTTGTAACATTTGGTTATTACCGAAGGAAATTTTTTTTGTGAAACTTCGAAATGTAATTACGCCCCTTCCCTTGCAAATAATAGAACCAAATCTAATCTAATTTATCTCTGAAATAATTCAAACTATTCCACTGGTTATAGGACAAGTTAGGTGAGCTTTGGGTTTAATTCGGGGTGATGATGGAAAGACGGAGGAGCAGCCTCTTCCCCGCTACATTTTGAGGTTCCATAAAAAAAACATTTTCATTCAGTAATAAACAAACATTACAACAAACATCGACTTTGTTGCAACTACTATATCTTACAAATATTTTTTACTAATAATTTTATAATAAAAAACGAACGACGACTAAAATCTTTTGAAAATTACTCAGGAGACTGTTCTTCACATGTGTGTGAAGATCAAGGTCATCGGAGTTGCCTCCCCTTATTCTTTTACTTGATCATAAACACATATGTAACATAACACATTGTTTAGAAAAATATATATTTCTGAGTAAATATTTTTTCACCATAATTTCTTCATAAACGACGACCGCCAATTTAAAAATGAAATGAAATTTTTAAAAATTAATATGTCTGATTTTTAGATGGCATTGTGAGTTACAAAACAATAGAGAGGATGGCGTTGCATAGCGTATAATGCGCGTTTAAAAGTTCTTTCTATGGAGAAAATTTTCGCCACATTCTGAATACAAATTCAACTTCCCAGATGAATTTTGTACAAAGGGTACATCATGTTACTCTTCGCGTAAAAAAAAAAAAAAAAAAAAAAAAAAAACGACATAACTTTCTCTGTGTGATAAACATGTATTCACGTGCATAATACTGTTAGTAGAGAAACATAAAATTGCAATTAAGTTCTTAATTCCGTCATTTTAAAAAATTATCGATTGTGTCTAAACAGTTTTTAATAATTTTTTGTTTATTAACAAATTATTACACTGCAAATTTCTACCTTTACGAAGTTTCTACCTTTACAATCCTGAAATCACTTTTCAATATTAAGCAAAAATTAAACAAATTCCAAGACTTCGAATTTTCGTTGTTTCATTAGATGCCCTTATAACATGATGTTCAGACGTTTTCGAAACACTGCAAACTATTTATTTACACAAATCTTTATCGACACCGGTGTGAGCACCTCGCGAATTACATTGCCGCACGTCAAATTTAGACTACCATTATCTCGATAACGGTTTATAAAAAAAAAGCAACAAGTTTGTAGAGTTTGATAAACTTCCGAATTAGATATAAAGATATGTGATAAAAATTATAAGGTTCTGTTTAAAAATTTTGATACAACTATTGCAAGATGGTCCAAAGTCATCTCAAGGTGAAACAAATGACATCATAACATGTAATCTTCAATTCTCGTTGAAAGAATCTTGTTGAGAAACGCGATAATTAGTCTTTAAATAATGGCAAAATTACACGATTTGCATGAAAAAAAAGAAGTAACGATGCGACAAAATGACTTTGGTAGAATCCAAACGCATCGACAGTTGCACATCGCTGCCAAATATACATAGTCTCTTCGATACGAAATCTTATTTTGATCTTACGAGCAAAATCAGAAAAATTTTACGATCTTTCTCCTGGCAATTTTTGCTGACTTTTGTTGATAGAGTATGTTATTATTTTCTCAAACCTCTAATCTCGAAGTTTTCTATGCGATATACGCACCTATTTTTACATCTATATACATACAACACCCATCAAATTGACAAATTTCGATTAATTTCACAAATAATTCGTTTCATTTGTGAAATTATGACTCTGTAATAAAAGTAAAAGTAATGTAAAAGTAGAAATTGTAATATGACGAGATATTTCTCCTGTTTCGAAAAAATATCTGATATCTCGAATACGCGTGACGATGTACTTCAAAATTGTATATGCCCCAGTGTTTATTCTTTTACTTTGTCAAAAGCGTTCACTGCGTTTTGTGCTGCTAATAAACATTTCATAACTGCATAATATCACATAACTAAATTTATACGTTGATAGTTGTTATTTATAAGTTAATTAATAATTAAGTTGTCTCTGAAATGGTTAGATCGATTTTCTGAGGAATATGCGTGTCATTCGCACGTCAAATTGACCTTGTCCGTAGACATAGGTATACAAGAAATGCCAGTAAATCTAGTGTTGATAACCCTATAACTCTTATTCCACACGTTTTTTCCCATTTTTATTTATGTTTTTAGAGATATCCGAGACAGACATACTACGTGTTAAAGCCCTTTTCCCGTAACTGCGTCGTGAATTACGAGACCCAATAACGTTGCAACTGGGACAAGTAGGGCATTCCGACAATTTTTCGTGCAATCGTGGGCAGACATTCAGAAAATGCCCTGCATGTATTCTAGTTTTCCTAAATAAATCTTGATGACTCACGCTCAGACTCTAAGAAGAAATTCTTTTCGTTTTACTTACATTGTTGAAATCTTTCGACACCGATTCTGGGTACAACGATTTAACACTTACCTGGAACAATAAAAAGAGATGATAATTATGCAAACTTATTCGCCTTATTCTGATTTATTAAAGTAGACGTTGTTTATTATTATTACTGTTACTAATATTATCATTATTATTATAGTATTACTATAATATTAGCATAACATTATTCAACAACATAGGATAACTTAGGAAAGTAACTTTAGATACAATGTTGGAATAATATTTATAAATCATAAACACTTACGTAGTAATTGTAAAGATTTCTAAGATTTATTTTACTCGTGGACTTGAGAGTCACGCAGGATGATTGTAGAATTATCGAAGAACTGCTATACAAGAGCTATTTTGATCAGTTAACTGCGACACACGTGTATATACACGCGTCAATCCAAAACTTTGTTTTGGTGCGTTTATGTATACTTGTCGTGTGAAATAAAAAATTACCATTTACTATAAAAACTTCAAATTTCAATAAGAAGTAATAAGAATGTCATTTTGTGGTATGTTTCCAAATACATAGCGAAAAAACACATAACGGAACGAATGAGCAAAAAAACCGCACATGGTAATTATTTTTCAATGGTTTAGATTTTTATTGTAAATAAGAAAACAGAGTATAAATATTTACTTATACTGCGTAGAATGATTCATACAAAAAATAATCTTGAATCGAATATAAATTTATTTATAAAATGATATTATTTTAATGTATCAATAAATTATTAATATAATTAAATGTTATCAAATTAAACACTAAATATTAAACATTACTAAATATAAATTTATAATTTTAATACAGCTGATTGAATTTGTAAACATGAAAAAGCATAAAGACAAAGAAAATATAAATATAAAATTAATCACATGTTTATTATAATTATTTTTTATTGTATTATTATATATTTTTATTATTTATTAATTATTCTTTACGTAATTACAATATTCATCAGAATTTCCTCTTCTTCGTCATTTTCGTCATCTGTTAAATCTAAGAGATTTTTACTGTCTCTCGGGAAGTGAAGTTACTATCCTGCTTCATTCTGTTTTAATTAATTTTGGTCCGTGAGTCGAAATCAACGGATCAATTAGTAAGATTACAAGTAAATTATGCAAAATATCCTCATTTGTAGATTTCCCACTGCAACTTTCTTGACTCATGTTTCAGGAATTTTCTGAATTCTTTATTTTAGACTTCCTGGATCTCCTCTGATAATTGCCAAATGGGACTGTTGCATTTTGAATAATTCCGTCTCCATGAATTAAAATCTTATATCCTTCCTTCTTTGACATTTCGTGACAAAATTCTTGCCAGGTACTTATATTATTATATATGTTCAGGGAGCTAAAATTAATCGAAACAATATAATCTATCGTGTTTCCATATACGTAATTGTGGTATCATCCTTATATGGACAACTATTGCAATAATGTTGAAAATTGTGAAATTTTATTACAAAATAAAATAAGAGCACCATTAGAAAAAATTAGACTTACCCAAATTTTCGCAAGATGTGGATATATTATATTGCTTAATAATTTTCTTTTTTTTTTGCTAACCAGAATAAAATAGTATTTTATAAAATTATTTTTTTACAAGTAATCATCGAGGAAACGGTTCACGACAAGGAACTAAAAAAGAAACAATAAATGTTCACAGTAATTAAGCGGCTCTTTCGAACTGAAAGGTGTCATATCGCCAATAATAGCCCAAGCTACATACGTAGGCTGAGGCACGTAA
Source organism: Melipona beecheii (assembly GCA_032399605.1). Classification (NCBI taxonomy): domain Eukaryota; kingdom Metazoa; phylum Arthropoda; class Insecta; order Hymenoptera; family Apidae; genus Melipona; species Melipona beecheii. Next base: position 2,685,282 of record JAUCMO010000101.1, read on the forward strand.
GAAATAGCTCGCGTGTAATGTGATAATGTGTAGATGATCATTCGATCGATAAAAACACCAGACAACGATGAAAATCGGTATTAATGATAAGAGCGTTGACTAGTTGATTGATAAGTTGACATCTAAATTACTGACAAGGAAACGAAGGAAATGAAACAAGATAGAAAAAGATAAAGATACAAGAGAAGAGGACAGAAACGAAGAAGAGTACAAGTGCACAACAGCTTGAAAAACAGCAATCAAACAAAGAGTTAGAACAAAAAGGTGAGAGAAGACAAGTGGCTAATGGTACAATTTTATGAAAGAAATTGAAGAAAAACTTGCACAAATGAGACAAAAAAAAAACCAGTATGTTAAGAGAAGAACTAGGAGAAATGAAGAAGGAAAAGTCAGAATTGGTTAAGAGAATAACAACCTTCTCTAAAAACTGGGAAGCAAGAAAACGACGAGATATTCGCGAAAATGTAAAAAAGACTGGGAAGAACTGGAAAAGTTAAGAAGAGGGAAGAAAACGGAAACGGGTAATACAATTATCAAGAAATGGGAAGTTTCACAGACGGACTCATTAGCGAAAGCATTGGGAAAGATGCTTCAGAAAGAGTTAATAGGTTAACACCGTAAAAGCAAATATTATATGTATATATAGGACAATGAAAGATCATAATAATTAAAAAGAGTGAAATTTTCATGGTTACCCTTGTCTCACTGACAATCATTTCGTCGACAAACATTTGAGCAACACGATTTCATCGATACCGAATTTCGCTGATAGTATTTACTCACCGCCAATCGTTTCACTGACAATGAATTTTCATCTACGCCGAGTTTCATCGATAATGTCAACATTCGCGTCGCGTGGTCGACTTCTACTGCGTACAATAATTAGTACCCATTATATCATTATATTCTATATTTCTATATTAGTGTTTTGCATATATACTGCCGAAGCATTGAAAAAAAAAGGAGCATTTAACGTTTTTTTATTAAACAAGAACATCAGAACAGCAAACGACGTAATATTTTCTGATGTTTTAATTTGATAAAAAAAATTAAATGCTTCTTTTTCTATCACTTCATATTCATTTTGAAAGATCCCCTAATTTTTGTGAGCAGTGTATACTGTGGAAATACTGTGGATGAAGAAGTTGAAATTATTTCTATCCGGGGCAAGCCAAAAATTTGCATTAATGGTCTTGTGTATAATGTATAACGAGGAAAGGAAAAGTACAAAGAATTTTAGAAAATTGGGAAACGTACGTAGAAATAGATTTTGTGAAAGCGTTAGCATGCAACTTGAATATACAGGATATTTTCGGGATTATCTAAGGTGATTCTAACATGAAAAAACAGGTAAAAAATTTTTTTAATTTAAAGCCTTCGAGAAAAGCCTTGGATTTGAAAATTCTATATTAATTCTGGACTAAATACTTGAATTTAGTTAATTCTAGACGTGACAGAAAAGAATAATTAATAAGAGAGTATTCTATATTTGAAAATTAGTGAGAAATATAGAATAAAGTTTTTTCTTCTTTCAAGTTTCATTTTTAAGAAAATAGACTGAATACGTTCCATGAGAAGTTATCTTGTTACACTTGATAAATTTTCAACCTCGATTTTCTCGAAAATGAAGTACGTTACAAAAAAATTTTATTCTATATAATTTCTTATTTATTTTCGGACGTAGAATAATCTTCTATTAATTATTCGTTTCTGTCGCGTCTAGAATTAGCTACCTAATAAAATTTTCAAATCCGATTTTCTCGAAAACGAAGCGTCGTATGGAAAAATTTTATTCTTTCATTTTTAAACTTATTTTTAAACGTAGAATCACCCTGGCTGGTTGTGTCGCGATTTCGCTATGTACATAATTAAGATAATTATTCACGTTTATGCTTTTATTCAAGTTCTATTATAAAGTTTAATTTATATACTAATTTATGTACTAAATTGAAGTAAAAATCAAAGTGGTATTAATTTATACAATTTATGTTATGTAATTTACAATTTATATCATTACAATGTGTTGTCAATACTAAATAAAACGAAACTTAACAATAACTTATAGCTGTATTATTTTCATCGCTATTTTTTTTATACAAGAATATGATGATAACGATTGTCGGCGATAATGTGTAGCGACAACTGTATATGTACTTATATATATAGTAATTGAATCGAAGTAACAACGAATATCGACGAAATTGGGTGTCGATCAAAACATCGTCAGTGAAACGATCGTCGGTGAATAAATACTGTCGGCAAAATGTAGTATCGATGAAATCGTGTCGTGAAATGTTTGTTGACGAAATGATTGTCGATGAGATAAGGGATAATCCAATTTTCATTCATGATCTAATGATCTGAACGAGAGAGGGATATACAGGTAACATATAACACGATAAGGCGACTTTTATTTGACACATTTCGAAAATTAATTACACACTATGCACACACTTACATATCGACAGCCAATTACAGCAAGAGCTTACATGTATACATGCATACATATATATAGGAGAATAGCGGAACAGGTTTAAAATGGATGTAAAAGGTTCTGAGAAGAAAGAAAGACCAGGAGGACCTCGAACCAGTAAAAGTTTAACCAACTTTAAACAGAATTCTATTATATTATAATTACATTGTATTGAGCTTAAATGACGAAAGTTTAAGAAATTGTAACATTTTCGATATTGATATTCAAAGTTCAAAAAAAAAAAAAAAAAAATCGTACATCAAGTTTCAAGGAATCATTGTGAAGAGATGACACTTCAATCTTCAAATCCATTGTAGATTCAATCATGAAAAAAAATTTTTCAATGTTTTCACGTGTTGTGATAATTTATAACATTTTCAAGAAGAAAAGTACCTTTTGCTGTAATGTGATAATATCTAATGTAATAACATATAATGTGAAAATATCTTAAAATGAAAAAAATGGAATTTTAAAAATAGAAACCTCTAGTTTATTATTGTACGATTTCCTTTTGCGAAATTATAACAGTCTAAATATTTAATGTTTGAATATTGGTGAGACTCGCTGTACGTTCTTCTACTTACACACACACACACACACACACACACATATATATAAGCGTTTCAAAATTTGTATTGTGAAAAAATATTGATCGTTCGAACTCACTGTATGCAAATTTGAAACGTTTGACGATTACGGTAATATATATGAAGAAAAAGAAAGAAAAGCATCGGCGCATTTATATCACGTTGTACAGTCACAAATACAGTTTGTCAATAAAAAAAGATTTCATCGCAAGAAATGGACCCATTTCGGAACGAGATGGAAGAATAATTACCATGATAACAACCGAGATAGGGTTTTACGAAACAAGCATGCGCAGATATTCTTTCATTCGCCATGCATTGATGCGACGTGGCAGTGAGATGTTTGCAACAGATTTCAACTGACTCGATGTTTATTCATTAAAGCAATAGCAATGCCATTTCACCACTGAGTACGAACAAACGAACGAACGTTGGTGATATGTTAATTCGATGCATCACGATCGTTATATGCAATCGTTATATGTTGTAACTTCACATGGCGTGTTCGAGAAACCAGAAAGCAGGAGTACGTATTTTTCATTGAATAAAATTTTTATATCAAACAATTAAGCGCAGCTTCGTTAAAGAGATTTATTCGCGTTGCATTAATGTCGTGACTGTATAATTTGAAGTTAATTGTGAACATAAAACACGCGCAAATATTTTTTTTCAGACTCAATTGAATTTAAATTTTAATTCGTAGTTAATAAATGAATTGCGATTTGAAACTTTATTCCCGTGTTTAAGCAATATTTAAATAATTGCAATATTAAATAAGAAATATGTATTATTTTATTCACACGTACAGAGAAATGACAATGAAAAATTTAATTTAAACTGATGTAATAATTTGAACTATATAATTTTGTAAAGAGAGATCATATAACGATCTACTTGATCGTATTTTAAAGTATGAAGCTTTCACTTTGAGAATCCTGAGTTCGTTTTTCGCAGAGATGACTTCACATCATATAGCGGAGGAAATACTTTTTTCGAAAATTATAAAAATTCAAACGTGTGTAATAATTTCTTTTGTAACTAGATCCCCTATCATTTTGAAGGTTCCCTTTACGTTTTATTGGACGTTGAATATTGGGAGTAAATGACAAAAATTTAAGAAATGCTAATATTTTATCATCTAATGTACTAAATTCAATGAAATGGTGAAAAAAAATTGTACAGCGAGCTTTAACCCTCTCTGTATCTTACACTTTTTCTATATATTGTCCAACACTATAAAGTATTGTCGTAGAAACAGACGGTATGAAAATTTCGGTAAAACAGAAGTACAAACATTTTATAAAAATAACGGATCAGTAAGAAAAGCCAAAGTATTCAAATAAGACAAAATCGCGGAGCTGATATATTGATTCTTGGTGAATTTAGTCATAAAAAATTTTTTAAATATTTTTACACGCGTTTTATACAATTTTTTTGAATTTTTACAATTTTTGAAAAAAAAAAGAATTTTCACTTTTCTACTTGTTACATGATGTAAAGTCGTCTTTAAAAAAAGAAACGAATAAAATGGGTTGATAAAATAGAGACTTCATGCTTTAAAATGAAATCAGTTGGATCGTTATGAAAATATATCAGTTTCAATTATCGATAATTTTTTATTGTCATTGGTACAGTTATGCTTTTCACTATATGTTGCTTTTGAGATTAATCAATGAAAAACAAAAAAACTGCACGACTTGTACCCTAGTACGATTGGTCTTACTGAAAGGCCCAGAACCAACTGTTCTGACTAGGAAATGAAGACGACTTTTTTTGCCATAAAATTTTATCGATGTGCAAACATTTGAATCGATACAAAACAAATTACAGGCGCGATCGCTCAGTACCAAACAACGCCACTCCTACTCGAGATCTACCCCACGCCCTTTCACGAATCACGTGACCCAAATCAATCAACCAATCGCTAATTTTCGTTGCATTAGCGTTGCACCTGAAGAGGCCCGATTTTCTGGGTTACCCCCACTAAAATCACTTTCAGTGATAAAAACGAAATTTACGTATGTACAGATGCATGTATTATTTTATTTATAACGTACTACAGTTTTATTACAATGATAATTAAAATTATTTAAACGTTACTTATCGATAAATTCTTTTTTACTAATTGTCGGTATTATATTCGGTATAATATACTCTGTTGTTAATATCAGATCAATAGGAGACCAAACGAATCTCAGTAATGCATTTTTGCCGTGTCGTTTAACCTCTTATTGTTAATTATTGAACGCCACTGTAGTGGCTTTCGCGTTATATCATTTTTTTGAACGGTACAACACTCTTATAGTGGCTTTCGCATATTTCATCTTTTTGAGCGGTACGCCACTACAATGGTTCATTTGTTTCTCAGTCGAAAAGAGCTGCACCGTTATGCTATTGTCGTTTTTCAAATTTTTTATACTGGAATAACTTCAATTTATTCATTCTTTCAATTTCAAAACTTTTTTAATTTATTCAAATTTATCCTGACGTAATTACATAATGCGAAGCACCACCGGATATAAATGTTATCATTACAAATGTTTGCGTTAACGCTTGTTTTACAGAAATATAGCTTTGCGAAAAAAATCTCGCTGGAAGGTTGATAACCTAAGTACAGTAGAACATGCTCATTTCTTAATTAAAATATTAAATGTACGATAATATTAAATTTCAAAATTATATTTGCATACTCATGCAACAATATTTTTGTTCCAAATGCTTGAGTAATACCAAGAACGAGGCAAAATTATCAGCAATCTCGGAGGCCTTGGAGGCGATTCTAGATTGTTATAAAATGCATGTGATGAGGTTGGAGGAAGTGTTATTGCTGATATAATTTGAAAAAGATGTAAGATGCTAAGATAATTATTGCTACAATTTTTGAGGGATTTCCAATGAAAATATTTCGAATGAAAATTAATCATATCAGTGATTAATCAATATTAAATAGACTACAAACAGCAATATAAAAAATTCAAAACATTTTTTTCGATGAAAAATCACCTTTTCTTAAAATCATCCTGTTTTTTTTGAATTGCACTATATATTTTTCAGTTGACATTCTTGTAGCTGATGTCAAGTTGAATTTCAAGAGCTAATGTCAACGACCTATTTCTATACTATTTCATGATCTCCAGATGACTTAAGTTTTGAAATTTAAACTTAATCGAACAAAACGCTAAAAATCGTGAAAAATCATTTGATTAGAATCAAATTTTTTTTTTCTTGAAATTTTTTGGTTTAGTTAAAACAGCAGATCGTCAAATTCGTTTTGACATCAACTCAAAAATATATAGTGCAATTTAAGAAATCCAAGGTCACTGTGATTTTTCAAATCGAAAAAATATTTTTGAATTTTTGGAAATTACAGTTTTTATTTAATACCGATTAATTCGTCAAATAAAATTTTTTCATCGGATTACCTCAAAATACCTCAAAAATCGAGACGACAATTGTACAAGGGATACCTTGTATATTAAAGTATCAATTCTATTAATGAACTATAAGATGCAACTAATTTCACACCAAGAACAAATATACTCATAATTCTTTCTTTTTTCTTAGAATACTGTGAGGGCACACATTTTTTGCACCTTCATGATAGCGATGTCACTGTTCACACTCGCGTTTCGAACTAAACCACAGTGAGCAAGACCAGGGACAATGAACTTTCAAATGGATACGGTTTTGAGAGTTCTATCGGATAATAAGCTCTCGAAGAGTATTTCGTTCTCTCTCAGAGAGTGAAAATTCTCAAAGCTGCTCTCAAATGGACACAACGCTTAAGAAAAGTAACTCTCGAGAGTAACTCTCTCGAGAAACTCTCAAATGGACACATACCTTAAGGGAACGTATTATACGGGAGTTTATTGTACTAACTTCATTGTACAATAGTATAGGGTGGCCACTGAAAAACTGAAGGGGTTTGAAAAAGTCATAACTTGTTCATTTTTCATTTTTTTTTTTTTTTTGTAGGTCATAGAAAAAAATACCGAAAGATCCATCAATTATTTTTAAATAAAATAATAAAAAATTTTAAAAACGTGTTTTTAAGTTATTTTTGTTTTATATCATTCAGTCTTTCAGTGACCACCCTATATAAGTAGAATAGTTCTTGTACAAATAAATTTACACATACCAATGTAATATTTAAAGATATTAATTAACACAACTCGACGTTCCCCGTTAATTTAATAGACATTTTAACTTCAATTTTGCATGAAAGACAATATGAACGCAACAATAATAGTGTTCCTATTATCTCTCGACTCTCTGATTTTTTAAAATGGAATCGTATATTTCATCGATGCAGCTCGACATTCTTTATTAAGATAATAACTCGTGTACGTCGGAAAATTATCAATTTATAAGATATTTTAATTTATTATTATTAAATAATAAAATATTATTATTTATATTTATATTTTAATTTGAATATTACTAAGAAATCGTCACTTTTTTTATTAATGATAGTTTTATATTTATATACTTTATATAAATATAAAACTATTACTAGTATATTACTAGTATATTTTATATATTGACGTAACAAAAAGAAAAAAAAATCATGTCGCATCAATTAATCTTTGTTATTTTATAATATAATGCATGGATATTTACACAGTTCCGTGCTGTAGTTGCTGGCGTATCCGCGTCCGGAAACAAAAAATATCGGAGGCTACCAAATGTGATCGGAGCACGATTGATCCACGAACGAACAGTGATGGATATGGTGAAATATAGCAAATTGTTATGCTGGATCGACACTGAGCAGAACTGCTCGCGAGTTCGCAAATAATTCGCGAGCAGTTTGTGAGCTCTGTGAGAATAAAAAAACTTCAAACAGATATCATATAGTATGATTTAATATAAACCTATGAGCCAGTAATTGTTTGATAAAGTTAAGGAATATTGATATAAATTTCACCAGTTTAAATGATCGAAACAGAACGTTTATTAATATTGTTGAATTTTGCTTTTTGTGTTCTACAATAAAAAAAAAAAAAAAAAAAACATGGGGTTTCATTTAGAAAGTTATTAATGACCTTCAAATGTAGCAAGAATTCTTTCCATCACCGCTGGATGCAAAAATGAGGTAGGTATTTAAATGCCGTATTTTAATATAAGTATAAGATTTGAAGTGTCTCAAGAAACATTAATTTTGGCAACATTGTGTCTTAATACTTTTTTATTCAGCATGACGCGACGAATCAATTTATGGAAAAAAAATCGTTAAGTTCCATGCAACTGCATTTTTATTAAAAAATCACATTATAATTATACGACAATAGAGCTTATCAGACAATGTACAACAATTTCCCTCTATCTTCTATCTTCAATAGAAACAGAGTTATAATAAGGCTCAATTACTATGCGGATTCATTCTGCATAGATATAATACATATAAACTGATTTTCTTTTATAAATAGTCCAATCACTTTATATTCCGAGAATTTATTATTATAGTAGTAAAAACGCTGTATTGTACTTCGGATTATGAGATATACGCACATGCAATGGCATGAATGAAAAATAAGAGAATATGCGATGGGTAGTAGACAGAATACGAGACGAACATGTATTCCATACATTCCAATTACTCAAAATATATTTCTCTCTTTTTGCTTCTTTCGTCAATTTTCATTATATCGATCCCACATGATCTACAGTTGTAGAATGTTTTAGAAACTATTATTTTAGACGAAACATTCTAGACGCACAACTTGAATACAAACGGACGCGTTCGTGTGAAATTGTTTTCTATCAAAACGTTTAGGAACGTTTTTTTTTTTTCGCGAAATAATTCAATACGTTTCTACACGTGAGAACATGTAAAATTTTTAAACAGAGAAGCTGGATAGTTGTGAAAAAAACGAGCCTGAAATATTAAACTGTTAAAAAAAAAGAAAGAAAGAAATAAAAAAAAAGAGAGAGAATAGTTTGTTTCGCGTCAACGCAGGAATAATGCAGCACGGCACAAGGTTCACCTTACCGTAAGTTCACCGAGCTATGAATAACAATACACACGGAATTTTACAAAACGACCAGAAGTTCAAATTTAAAAATTCAAAAAGATAAGAGATTCACTAGAGTCACAATGAGATGTAAAATCAAAAGAGAACATATGGTTTTATATCTTCACCATACATTTACATTCTACAAGCCATAAAGGATGTAATAAAATAAAGATTAATTAAATTTTAATTAAAGTTTATTTTTAATGAGCGATGCTTGAGCGATATTTGAGTCTCTTAAATAGCTGGAGTTTTACTCTTATTCAACTATTATCCTATTTATTCGCATTTAGTGCAACGTAATTAGATGCGAATGCATGATCGTTGCGATACGTTTAATGTATGATCTGTGATACCAGAGTTACATGGATGCAGATATAACCTAACAATAAGCGCTATGTATTCCCATGTATTCCCATGTATGTTTAAATCATGTGACAAGAATTTCTTTATTTGCAAATGTAAAAAATTTGTCTTTACCACCTGATTCATACCCTTAACTCTTAACCAGTTAACTGTGATTGACGAGTATACTCGTCATGCGTATAAACTAGTGACCATTGGCTATTTAAATTGTAATTTTTGAGAAAAACAAAACATATTCTCAAATTTCAAGATGTTTAGAATATTTTGAGGCCAGGCCGGAATAAAACAAACGAATAAAAAATATAATTTGAGATAAATTCATGCGCCCCGTATGCACCGGCTGAAACAGCTTGTCAGTTCGCATAACTAATTTATTTATCTGCGATGACAACGTTTTTTAGATGTTAGCGTCAAAAAGAAGTCGATTCGGTATCAAATTTTTTGTTTTATGCGAAAGTGAATCGGGATATATTTGGAATTTTTGTGTATATACCGGAAAAGAGACAGAATATGACCAGCGTTATTTAGAGTTCAATATTTCTGCACGTATTATGCTACAGTTATGTAGCGATCTTTTAGATCGTGGATATAGATCATATTTAGGCAACCAGCATTCCATTGATTGAAAAACTATGCAGCCATAAGACGGACGTGGTTGGCACTATTAGAAAAGGAAAATGATAACAAAAAAACCAGAGATAGTGGATAAAGGAAATGGGTAGAGTGGACATGAGCGATGGCATTATCGTAGCGTACTCCACAGCAAGAAAAAGACTTAAAAAGTATTATAAAAAAATATTTCCCCATCTATTAGATATTATTTGTTTGAATTCATATATATTATACAAAAAAAATAATGGGACGTCAATAAAATAAACCCATCTTTTTGATCCAATATCTTAACAGCGACACTTACTCTGTGATTGACGAGTATACTCGTCATCGCTCGATTTCGGCGACACATTTAAGTGCGCGCACGCAGATGGGAGCGCCACAGTTAACTGGTTAAACGCACATCGTAACGTTAATATCTTAACCTTCCGACTACTGAAAAGCTCGCAGTCCTGCCAGGGTCTCACTCTGGTTTCTGACTGACACGGATATTCCACTAATACATATTTAAGGTTGCTCGAGAGGCACACCGATACTGTACTAACCAGTGATGGTCGCTCGAGACCGAGGTCCTCACCGATATTGTACCAACACAGTGATAAACACCCGACTCATATAGGGATATTTAGGAGCATATAGGAACAAATAATAATTACATGAATAATAAAGTGATATTTTTAGGAACGTAGATGTGAAGGATGCGTGGAAGGGAATGGACTTGGGGTCGTGAGAAAGAGAGATTGTGAGCGAAGGTTTGCGTTTATGCGTTTCGTCTCGGAGTCGTTGCCTTAGACTCATCCAGTAGGGCTGATAGCAGCGGCGACTCCTTACCCCAGACGCTTGTTGTTGTAACTAGCCGCTAAGGCTGGCCCGCCCCCACCCTCCCCCTAGCGGGGCTCCGCACACTGTTTGTTTAACGTCGGAGATCGGTAGGACTTCGACGCTAGGAGCGCATCCACTTGCGGCTTGTGCTAGTCAATATTCGAAACTCGTAGTTGAGGAATCCTAGGCTGCTACATATTTGTTATAGATTTATGTATTTTTGCAGACATTACATAAAATTTGCCGGTGTTGTGTCGAATGGGCACTGCAAACGTACCGATCACAATTATCGCAAATAGTTCCGTATTTATTGTTGTTACCTACGCAAAAGCAACACCGAGCTCGCTATTGCCCTGCTACTTTTTTCTTTTTTACAATGTTTCTGCCCGTCGCACTTACAACATTTTTATGCAATCCTATTTGCTGGTTTTCAAATTGTGTGGCTCGCCTATGTATATTTTTTTCGCATAATTTTTTCCCTAACTGTTCTAAAAATATTTTTCTTCGCGTTTTTAACGTATTTTCGATTTCCCACGTAGGATACTTTATTTGCCATAAAATGAATCCATTGTACGCAGCGACATCTATGAAATGCATAAATAAAGATAACGGCCAACGACGGGTACGCCGTCTACACGAATACTCTCTTACAATCTTATCTAAAATATCTACGCCACTTTTAGTAGCATTATAATAATTAATTGTATCAGGTTTAAATTTTTCTGTTGCTGATAGTACATTATGTTCGTGATGTAGCGTAGAAAGTAAAACAGATTTTCGTGGCTTCGGTATGTACGACACTAATTCTTCGGATGAATATTGTGACTGGTTTCCTATTTCTGTTAATGATTTCGGTAAATCTCGTTTGTTTTTTTGCACAGTTCCAATTAGAAATAGTTTCTCATTCAACAATTGTTCACTTAAACTAAGATCTGTGAAAGAATTGTCAATAGTTATACTACGATTCGAATTTTTCCAGAAATTAGTTAATTGTTTCACAATTCGTTGCCTGTGTTGTTTTTCTGGAGCATTTCCACGTTTCCCAAGGTATACATCCATGTTACAGCAATAGAATGTTCTGGAATCGCAGAGTCCATATCTTTATTCCATACTTCCCCGGTTTGCTTGGCATGTATACCTTGAAGGAGCAACGGCCGCGAAATGTGACTAATTGTTCATCGACGCAACCCGTTTCTGTCGCATTGTAACAGTCTTTGCAGTTTTTCACAAAAATATTTGTAACGTCTCTCAGTGGTGCCAGTTTATCGTCAGCTTTTCTTTCTTCGCGTGTACGAGGATCATCAAAACGAATATATTTCAGTATATTTACAAAACGGTCCCGCGACATTGTTGCCGAATAAAAGAGACAAAGCATCGTCTACTTTCCACAGATCACGTTTACACTCTCTTGATTCTCTGTATCTTCCAATGAGAAGTAGAAGACCCAAGAAAGCGTCGATTTCCATACGATCCACCGGTTTCCACTGTTTTTCGGACGGCATGCACCCCTTTGCCTTCATGTTTGTGTATAAAATGATACAATTTATGACTTCATCATCAATGAACAAATGGAAAGAAATTCATCTATTATTTGAATATGTTCACTTTTTGTTGTCAGCGAACACTGACGAGAGACAATCGCCGTATTCTCGCTAGGTCCAATACGTTGCCAATTGCGTCTAAATTTCTGGTTTTCTGAAACTACATTATCCACGGTTCCTGATATATCGTCTTTTTGCATTTCGACTTCGGAATTTTGCATTTCGGGTTCAGCGTCACTATTTGATGCACTTCCGTTGTCTGATTGTTCACTGTCGGAAACGTCCCGTGCAAATTGAGCGAAAGAAGACAAAGAAAGATTGCTCGTTGAAGACATTGCGTCAACAAATGGAAACAACAAATATTAAAACAATAATAAAAATACTAAAAACAAAATATAAAATAAACTTTGAAAGCGATTTGCTGCACACGTATTTCTTCCTCAGAACCTTAGTAGAAACTGACTTTTTTCGTTTTCAGTCTTCGTCACTTTGGCAATTTGACCAACACGTGTTAGACACATGACGTTCGTACATTAGTGCGATCGCTAACGCAAGCAGCTCCCATCACTGTGTGCGTTATTGCATTCGAGTAGTCGAAAATGACTTCGGCACAGTATGCGGAGAGTTAATAATAACATTCCATGTTTTGGAGCAGGGCAGAACACCCCGAGACGGGCAGTCAGGTCAGTTTCTAAGAAAACTCTACCCTGCCGAGAATTTCCAGATGTCCTGGCATTCTCCCATCTAAGGGCACTTTCTTTTGCCTCAGAGGCAGAAACAGGATGTGGAAAGGCTCGGTAAGGGTAGATAGATACAAAGCCAAGCCTAGACAAAAGAATCCTTGGCTGGCACCAAAAAGTGACACAGCAACGGTATTTCGTAGCCGCAGTCAAACAACAGTCACATAGCATCATTCTCTCTTATAACGTCAAGTTTTTGTTCGAACATTTTGTCGGTTATTCTGTTTGCTTTAGGCGAGTTTGTTATGATTGCAATTGAAAATGGATTCTTGCTGGAGCAGAAGATGGCAAAGGGTGCTATATTTCAAAAATATGTTTTTTTTAACTTGTACTAAAAGCAAATTTATTAAATAAACCAAAATTGTGAAAAAAGGACTCCTGACTCTTTTTCTTTACATTATTTCAGTAAATATTTCGAATAAAATTTTATTCAAAGAATTTATTCGATTATACGCCCAACTGTGTGTTTGAATAAACTTTGTTCGAATAAAAACGTTATTCGTAAATAACGAATAATTTTTTCTCGAATAAAATCGTTATTCGTAAATAACGAATAAATTTGACAGATTTATTCGTTATTCGTTCGAATAAAATATGTCCAACTCTGACCTCAGCGAAGCGGGCAGCATTCCTACATCACCGTTGCGCTGACACATTCCATGTTGTTAATTTTGAGATTTTGAGAACTAACGTGAATTGATTTAAAAATGATTTAATGATAGTAATGACTTTATACATACGAGAACGACTTGGCACGCAACGCGCACTTCACCTTCGATTCTGAATCTTGACTCTCTCTCTCTCTCATTCTTCAACTCTTATTGTTCTCGTATGTTTTTTCCTTTCGGACTTACTGTCGAGCTCGTTTGACTTTCATAAATTTTGGTTGGCCAAAAAGTAATTGCGATTCTTTCTAATAGATGGATATATATGTGTAGGCGATGTCGATAAAAAGAAAATACAGAAGATACAAATATATCAGAATTTGAATTTGAAATCAATAAGAAAAGCAAGTGCTCGGCAAAACATATATACACACATATATATACATACATATGTCTGTATGTATGTATGTATGTATGTATGTATGTATGTATGTATGTATGTATGTATGTATGTATGTATGTATGTATGTATGTATGTATGTATGTATGTATGTATGTATGTATGTATGTATGTATGTATGTATGTATGTATGTATGTATGTATGTATGTATGTATGTATGTATGTATGTATGTATGTATGTATGTATGTATAAATTAAATAAATAACATTTATTTTATTAATTCTTTTAATAATACTAATATTATTAATGAAAAAGGAGTAAATCTCCATATAAATTGGTGACGATATGATACGATATGTATATGAATTGGTACAGATCATATAGTACAAGAATATCGAGCAAGGATAAAAAAGGAATAATACATTCGACGCCAATCAACCATTTCAAAGAATATCGATATGTAAACACAATAAACGGATATGTTATGGCAACAAAAGTTAGACCTTACGAATTAATCAAATTGAAGAAAAATTGAACCACATAGCAAAAACATTATTATTTTTTATGAATGAAACAAAAGCAGTTATCGAAAATATACAAGAATCTTTAAAATGCAATTGTCGTTCATGATTCAGTTTAAAAACTCCAGGAGAATCCCTAATGTGTGTTTTCTATCGCAAAAAAATTTGACACAATTGTACATTCATTCATTTTCAGAGAAAATCAGAAAAATCAAACTAGTTGCTATCGTATACAATATTTGTGAAAAGTAAAATTTTTAATAGATATTAATTCATATTGGTTTCAGTCCCCTGGGCAGAAGAAAAAATTTTGATTTTAAATTACCTGCAGCAAATAATTTAATTATTGAAACATAAGGAAATAAAATTTTACATCTAGAATTGGAACTTCGGCGAGAATTTAAATATTCATTTGTAGTCGTCGACGTTGCTATGTACAACTTTATTAGCTCGAGGCAAATTGGAACGAGCAGATACATTAAGAATTTCCACGATGAATTCCCAAGTTGATTTTAACGGTGTCTTAAATGAGACTCACGGAAATAATGAGACTCAAAATTCAACCACAAATGAATGCACGGTGAACCATTATATTATTGCTACAAGTCAACCAATAGCCAAGCGCCCACGGAAGTCTTTCACGCGAAAAATTGAAAGCAGCGAGAGAGGAAATAGACTTTTTCTAGAACAAGAAATCACTCGTTCATCAAGCAGTCCTTGCGCCAGTTCAATTCGTTTAATTAAAAAGAAAAACAGGATTTTATAAAACTAAATGCACAAACAGTACCGGATAGATATGTACCATGCTTCATTACTGAATTGTTTCAGAGAGTACATGAGAAAACAATTTTTTCCAAATTGGACAAACCACGAGGTTTATTGATGAGTTTAGCGATGAATTGCTACCGTTGTCGGTCTGATCTCGGAGTCTTATACGTAAAGTTGATTGGCTCGTGTGTGGGATACGACGAGCTGTTATATTTCTGTTGTTGGAATTTTTCTTGAATTTTTCAACAAAGATATTGATAATGTCTTGTGTTACGAGCGTGTCATCATCAGTTTCAAAGAAATGAATGCTGGGAGATTGGGAACTATTCACAAATTTTTGGATTTTTTTCCTTCAGATGTTGGTGTTCGGGAATTCATCGATGTTACATAGTTTCTTCATTTGTCTCGACAATGGAGGGTATCATCTTTACCAGCAATTCAGAGGATTGCGTTGATGGAAGAAATTGAATTTTTGTTTGAATTTGTCGATTTACGTTATGTTTGATTCCTGATTTTGCGGGCCATCTTTAGCTAAATAACCTTCTTGATTATAAAGAAAGCAGTGTAGGCTGTCAGCGAAAGTGAAGATTCAGTAAGTCTCATAGATTAATAAAAAAGAGGAAGATATTTCTTTGGTATTCGCAGGATCTATATATACTTGCTTTCATTTATATATTTATATTGTACTTGCCTTACACTTGTACTAACATTATCTTTGTCTCAGTAGGTACACTAAATTCGTATTTTATCTTAACATAAATTAATAACATTTTTAATATTCTGTAGCCGTGCCATTTGCCTTGATGATTGCAGTACAGCGACGAAGCATGGATGTGATTAAAATTAAATTATATTCCAGAGAAATTTTATTTCATTCTATCTTTAAATTTTTATATAATATTTTATCTTAGCATAAATTAATAACATTTTTAATATTCTGTAGCCGTGCCATTTGCCTTGATGATTGCAGCACAGCGATGAAGCATGGATTAAAATTAAATTATATTCCAGAGAAATTTTATTTCATTCTATCTTTAAATTTTTATATAATATAATCATGTTTTGTTTGTATCTTTTATTATGTGTCGTTTTGATTCTCCCCAGAAATGTTCAATCAGGTTTAGGTCCTGCGACTATGATGACCAGTCCGAAATCCTTATGTTTTTGGATGATTGGCATGATTTTACAATTTTCGAGGAATGTTTAGGATTTTTGAATCTTCGTTTTATGAAGACCCAATTTTGCATAGTTTAATAAATGTGTATTTAGAATATCACTATACATTATATTGTTTACAATGCCTTTAATTTCGACGAGCAGATCGACATATCTTGAGTAGAAAATATGTTCCACACCATGAGATTTCCCCCATCATGCTTCGTCGTCGGTATTTGATATCTTACATTATATTCCCGAGAGGACACGTTTCACATATTGTTTCCCGTCGCTTCCGAATAAATTAAATTTCTATTCAGAAAATACCACCTTTTTCCAGTCTCCGAGGGTCCAATGTAAATACTCTTTCGCAGATTTTATGCTCTTTGATTTCATTTTTACTAATTAAAGATTTCTTTGTCCCTGATTCACCAAAAAGTCCCGCTTTGTAGAGCGATTCCTCGAGTAATTTTCTTTACATCCGTTTCAGACTTCCGTCTTATTACGCGATTCATCTTTTCAATTATTTTTCATGGTCTCTCGCTTCTGGGTCGGTCTTCTAAGATATTATAATACGATTATAATACGATTATGGTATATTACGGTACGATATTCTTTTTAATAATAACCATAGATTTTTCAGTTGCTAACGCGGTAATCTTGCGGGAAGATTTTCCAACTTTGGACAAATTAACCTTTTGCGCTGGAATGACGTGCCACGCACGTCAAGAAATTTTTGTCCCAAAATTGCAATATTTTTTCAGTTTTAAGTATATTCAAGTATAATCCAGGCAAAACAAACAAAAAATTTATTACTTCTCAATAATTTCTACCCAGTGATATACCGACGAGTTCAAAAAGGAAGCGAATTATTGTATACGGTGTCACTCGTTATGGTCCGCAATCAGTTGCCAGCGCAAGTGGTTAAAAAAACTACTCTTATATTGTCAGCTTGACGATAATACAGTACAATGACTTGGACACGATGCATTAAGATATAAAGCTCTTCTAAATTAAAAAACCGACAAGTGACTGGAAATTTTTCCACGCGTAATATTAACAATTTTATAAATATCTATAAAAAAAGGATAACAAAGACGGCTGATTTGTGATCTAACTTCATTATATTTATTGTGCATTATATTTATAACCAATGTTAGTTGAACTTTTTTTCAGTTGTTACTCTTCAAAGATAAATTGAAAAACATATCTGGCCAGAAACTTTTAAGTAGGTACAGAAAATTAGTTTCAAAATTTGAATGGTTCCTATTTTCAACACGGCAATGTAAGTTTTCATCACAAAAAGTGTAGGATTACTTGTACAGTGGAATTAAATCAAATAGTAAATTAATATCTCGAATCTAAGTTCTATGGAAAATTTATAAGCAATGAAAAAAATTAATATATCAAGAAGCCGAAAGATAAAAATGAGTTTAGCGAAGTATTCAATAATCATCATCATTAGATAAGAAATTTCATCACTAGAATATAAAAATCAGCTCGTCGAACGTCATGAAATGTTAAATGTTAAATGTGAATGTTAAAGAAATTATTATTCATCTCACAAATTTATAATGTCAAATAGTTTTTTCTAATGCACTATTGCTATTACTATGTACACTACTTATATACTATATATTACTTTCGAGAAAAAGACAAATGGTCGACAAAGAATCATATTTTTACTTTCTTTTTTTGTTTTACTCTTTTTTGGCAGCTGCAACGATATACGTTCATTTTATACAGATAAATATATTTGGTAAAACGTTTAAGAGAGACATAAGTGAGGAGCATAACTGTAGCAATGATAGTGAAAAATTTTCGATAATTTAAACTAACATAAAAAAACTTAAAAAAAAATATTTGATCTCATTTCAAAGCATAAAGTTTCTACTTCGACAATCCTGAGTTTGTTTTCTTTTTCCAAAAATGTTTTTACATCCTGTAGCAAGTGAGAAAGTGAGGATACTTTTTTTCTCGAAAATTGTAAAACCGCGTATAAAAGCACTATAATAAATTTTTTTACTGCCAAATTTACCATAGTCTTGACGAATAAAATTAGCCTCTGCAATAAAGTCCCTTAAAACTTGTTACATAATTTTTTTTTTTATTAAACTTAAAACATTAGAATTTCTTAAATTTTCAACGTTCAATAAAAAATATGATAAATAAAGAGTATACAACAAATTTCAAAGCGTCGTTATACAGAGGAGACTTCAGTCTTCAAAATAATGATATGTTTGGTTGCAAAAAAATTTTTAGTGAATTTTTACAATTTTCGATAAAAAAAAAGTATTCTACTTATATTCTCACTGTCCCACCCGCTACTTGACGTAAAATCATCTTTAAAAAAGGAAGACATTTTAAAATGATTTTAAAATGAGACCAAGTGGGACAAGACGACCTTTTTTTATGAAGTAATATCAGTTTAAATTATCGACAATTTTTCATTGTTATCGGTACAGTTACGCTCTTCACTGTATTGTCAAGAACACTCTTCTGCGTAATTCTTAAGAAGTTTTAGCCATCTCTCGCTTTTCATTAAAAAATTATTGAAAAAAGATATTCGCAAAATACAGCAGTTACTTTGAACAAAATTTATACAAAAATACGTGATTTCCCGCGCAATATATGATCTTTGTGTATTATGAACATATATTTATAGTAAAGTAAAAGTGTAGGCGATGGAGGGAGCTCCGCCCCATAAGAAATCTAACCCGACTTTTAGATAAATTATTATATATATTTTGGGCTTGAGTTGGCTCCGCCCCTCTCCCGCCCATGCTCTTACTTCACAACATATATACGTTCATAAATATTGTACGTATATTACGCGGGATATTATATATTCTTGCATGAAACTTATACGAAATATTTATATGTATAACTAACTGTGACTAAGTGCACTCTATGAAACGCAAATACTATCGAGAAGTTTATCTATCAGTATTATCTAGGTTTAAGATAATTTTCTTTTTTTTACGAATACTTGGCGGTCTTTTTCAATTTTTCAGGTATTCATCAAAAAAAAAATTACCTTAAAACTACTAACTACCAACTATTATATATATGTGTATAAAATTATATATTATATTATATATATTACATATATATATATATGTGTGTGTAATATACGTATATATAGAAAAAAGTTGTTTAGAATATTTCAAGGTCATTAAAAACGGAGGTGGCTCGCCTTTTTCGTATAATTACTACGTGTAACGTTATTAATTATTATCAAGTGAAGAATTTATTCAAAATTACAAAAGCAACATATAAAATTGCACTTCTACCCCTAAATAATCATATTTAATCTAACTAAAATGAGTTATATTTTAAGTTAAATTTTTTAAATTAAGTTTGGGTTGGTATTTATAATAAATTTATTCGTCGCTATTTTGTTATTCAATAGATATATAAATGAATCAAAATTTTAACTATTTTTAATAATTTTTTAAGCAATAACAAGCGACGGCTGGAACTCTTTAAGGAGAGTGTCTTTGAAAATATTTCTCCACATATTTTTTTCACTGCAAAAGTTTGGAAATCTGTGCTACGTTATTCAATATAAAGAAGTAAAGTAATCATCATTTTTTGGGAAAGCGCTTCTCTATCCAATTTAAATATACTAATACAATATTCAATTCATCTCTAATAGTCTTCAATATTCAAATTAATACGAAGACAAAAGTATCTGATTAATGGAATTTTTTGACAATAGAATTCTTTTGTCGTTAAACTGCCCGTATTTGAAAGATCACGAATATTTTCAATTTATTTCGACATTTCAGAATGTTACATATTTTTACTTTTTGGCTGTTGAATTAACTTGGCTGTAGTTTAAATTATATTATATTATATTGTTTTTCTCCCATTAATTCACGTTTTTATGCTTCGCATTATCAACGTCCTTTTTGTAATATAAAATACGTCCTCATCATTTTCGTTTAAATACTGTTTCAGAATATGGGAAAATTATATTTAAAATACTATGCAATGTTCGATATTCATAAACGAAACATTAATTTATCGCGAAATTAAAGATAATATTCATATCATATTCCATGTTTTTTAATAAAATGTTGTATCTCTTATTTTCATAAGTTCTTTTGTAATTGTGAAAAACACATTAATCATGTCAGTAATAATTACACAAAATAATTTAGTACAAGAGAAAGCATCCGTTACCAGTAAATATTTTATTCGAATAATAAAATTGAAGATTCTACTATACTTTGTATATCGTTTCTCCAGATTTTACAATCGAATACAAGATGGAATACAAAAGGATCAAATTTCAATTCAGATATGAATTTTTTAAAATTATATTTACATCGTATGTAAATAATTTTACTATATCTTTTGCTCAATATGAACGGAAAACCTTCGCAACGACATACTTCTATTTTATTTTAAATCATTTTTATATCTGTTTAATATTAAAAATATGATATTTAAATAATATAAAATATTAATATTTTTAATATTAAGCAGATATAAAAATGAATTGAAATAAAATTTACTCGGAAATTTTTTTAATAATAAAAAATAAATTTAAAATTTAAAGATTTATTAACATTTAAAAATTTATCAAGGAATAAAAAAAAAAAGAACGAGTTAAAAAAAGGGAATAATTCCATGGTGGATGAAAAGAAAAAGAGTATGAATCAATGATACTATAGTTTAATCGGATGTACAGAAGATGAATAATGGAAAATGGGATGAGAATTGATACCTCAATAATTTTTATTAAAATATGTCTGTACAAGCCCACCTATATATATGCATATAACAAATCACAATTTTTCGTTCCTACTTTTTAAATTTACAAATTAGTTGTTCTTGCACATTATTAAAAAAGAAAAATATATTTAACCTTAAGTTATTTTATCTACAATAGAAAAAACCGAAAAAATATCGGTATTTATCGGTATTAAAATCATACCGATTTAAAATCCGTAACTATGATGCTTGGAGGAAAATTGGTCAGATAGTAATATATCATAAATAATTTTATGAATTATTTTGTAAGGTTATAATTTCATAAGCTTCTGTTCTTTCAAAATCTTTGGTATGAAATGAATTTTATGTACGTATTATGGAGAGTACGTATTATAATATATTTCCCACAATGGAAAGACAGTTTTATATAATAAGAATGTGTTCATTTTTTGTTTCTATTCATTTTATTTGAGTGTGTATTATAAAATATTGTATTATTGAATCGTATATTATTAAATATTATTAAATTATTTCCACGTTAATTTTGATGACCTTGCAACGCATTGTCAAGTTCATCATTCTGAACAACTTTTATTTATCTACGTACGTATATATTATTCACCGTTATTCAACTTTAATTCTTTAAGATACTTATAAAAATATTTCTTTTGATTGTCAACAAGTAAACTTAGACTAAATTAAGATTGATCTCGGTGATTTTACAAATTGCAACCATACATTCGATAGTATACACTTCGATAAGTGACATTTCAATCCCATCAATAACTTTTTTAATTGAGAATAGTATTGGTTTAGCCTAGATGTACTCCTGGTTGGCATTCGACAATTCTCAATACCGATATCAATTTTCCAATTGTATCGGTCGATTATCTGACTGGAGACGAGATTAAAAGTGACAAAACATATCAAAGTGGAAAATCGACCGTATGTACGTAAATGTGACTGTTCACTTTTGATCTGAATAGATGTACCATTCAGAAATTTGAACTGTCGAGCTCGAAACATTGAAAGACAGAGGGAAGAAAATTATTGGTACACGGTACAATACTTTTGGTAAAAGAAAATCACGTGCTAAATATTTATAAAATGAAAATTATCTGCAGGAGGGATGAGAGGATGGGGGAGGGAGAAGGAAAAGCGTTCGATCACGAACGACGTGTTTATGTTCACAGACGATGTCCAATTCTGACTGTTTAGTGTTAAACTGAAACATGACAGCAATCCATCCAGTGAGCTTCTACAACAAACATTTTACATAGATAACGCCATTTTGTCCAAACAACGTTATTTGGACTAAATTTTACATTTATGCACGATCATGATCCGCACTGAAAATATGCACAAATTATTTAAACCAATTTGAAAGTAACAACTCGCTGAAAATTATGAAATGACCACCCCAAATCTTTCAATCTGAATCCCATAGAGAAACTTTGGAACGAACTAGACAGGCAAGTAACATAAGAAAATATCCTATTTCACAAACAGATTTATGGAACATTCTACAGCAAGAAAGGAACAACAGCAGGAAAAACTGGCAAAGAACAGTAACTGCAATGAAGAAACACGGCGGACGAGAAGAAAATACAAACGTTATTTTATTTTTTGATAAGATTTCCGAAATTAATGCAGTATTCTTCCATTAAACGAAAAAAAAAAAACGTTCACATTTTTTAACGATTTTATTTTATTTTATTTTATTTTTTTTTTTTAGACTTCAATACAAATATACAGGGTGGCCACTGAAAAACTGAATGGTTTGAAAAAGTCATAACTTGTTCATTTTCATTTTCTTCATTAACTTGCTCATTTTGTGAGCAGGAAAATGGTGGTCATTTTTCACACGTAATACCGAAAAAAAGATCCATTAATTATATTTCCAAATAAAATGATAAAAAACTAAAAAAAGCACGCGTTTGTAAAAGTTATTATTATTTCAGTCTTTCAGCGACCACCCTGTATAGTAAGTGGTCTGAGATTTATAAACGGGAGTGTGCGCCTGCCTGTTTACGGTATATTGAATGATTACAGGGTTGGAGGGAACAGGAAATGCAAATAGATGCAGCGTGATTTTTTTTTGTGAGCAATTGGCTCGATTCATGGAAGTAAACAGTACGATACTTGCACCTAGAATCAATTTGCACAGTGTGCGTAAATATGTAATCGGTTCTCGTACACTACTGTACACATCGTTCTCGACTATGTGCAAGAGCGTTCCAAATACAGTGCGCGACTACCCAATTCCATCGTCCACAGTTCGGTACATATCGATACGCGAACGCTGTCCCATAATGCAGCTAATCGAAACGCGTATAAAATATCTCTCGGAGGAGAGGAGAGAATGAAAAATACAATATATCACGGTAGGCAACAAACAGCGTATTTATCCTCCCTCCTCCCTCCTCCCTCCTCCCTCCTTCCGCACAATAAGCACTAGAAGCAAACAAATTATCGATTTCATACGATTCTGGTAATTTCAACACTCGGTGTGTTCGCATAATCAATCGATGATAAAAACTTGAATCAACCGTCTCGTAAAGATGCAATCGAATTAATGAATACGATACGTTGTTGTCAGGTGTTGTCAGTTTTCTCAATCGATTAATGTTATTCGTCGATGCTTCGACGAAACTGAAATTCCAACTGAAATTCATCCATTATATTTCGGTTCGCGTAGAATTTAATTAAATTTTACCTCGCTCAGAGTACAATGAGAAATATACGTGCGATTAATCGTGCGATTTAATCGTGCCGTGCGTTTGAAACAATCAAGTCACTCGACATTAGTAAAGTACATGTTGCAGATACATGTAATTACTCGACAATTTAATTTTACTCACGAATTCTTTCGATTTGAAGATTTTGTCATTTTGACAAAGAATAAACTTTGCTCTGCTTATCTGCAAATGTGAATCTATCGTTCCGTTATGAGTAATCCATTGCCATTAAATTTTGTATAAATTTTGGTAATTATTTGAAAGACAGGTCGGTCGTCACCGATTTTGATGATTCTTAAATATGTTAATCAAAATCTGCCTTCACAATCCTGCCTATACGTGCGCATCCGTGGCAAACTCGTAAGCACGGCCATCACTCTCGTCATCTTCGTCTGATATGTTACGAATTTAAACAAATGACTTCTACAAAACTCCACATGTCGTCATTCGTTTGCGATGTTCGTTACGTTACAAAATAGAAAATGATACTTTCTCCGTCCCAAATTAGTTGTCACATTTGCTGTAAATGCTGTCCCAGAATAGTTGTCACACATGTAAAAAAATAAAATATAAATAAAATTTGGTGAAAATGGAAAACTTTTTCACTTAAACGAACAATAATTTTTAACAATAATTTTAACAATCTTAAATAATATTCGAACAGTTTTTAGCATCAATTACAGCTTTAGGCTTACATATACGTACTATGTGAGAACGATGCACTACTTCCAGATGACATCTCATTATGTTTTCCTTACAAGTTTCGAGTGTTATTCCCTTTTCACTCTATAGGAGATTTTACGTAAGGTTGATTTAGGTACATTCACGGCACACGTTTTGCGACTCTCTTTGATATCTTTAATTTTCTCCAAGTTTTGAGAAAAATCTTTTCTTTTCCACACATATTTATCAATTTTGTTAGAGTTAAAATTGAGCCGTCAGATACTTTTGAAAGCTTCCATAAACGAGATATAGTTGGACGATGCACATTAAATTCTTCCGATGCAACGCAGTACAGCACCGCACTCCAGTTTATCATATTTACAGCCCTATAACAAAAATTGCAGAACAGCACTATGCACGCTGTTATTCATTTCAGATTTTGTCTGACTTTAACTTTCAAATCATCATCCGTCGTTTCAACGATGCATACACTTTCAAAATGACTGCTCTACTTTTGAAAATGTCAAATTATTGTTATTTTGACACTAGTTGTAATAAATAAATGAACGGACCACTGAATAATTTTTTTAATTGATTAATAAACTACTACCTTTGTCAAATATTTGAACATCAAATAAAACAAACTGTATATAATAATTAGATCAAAAATATAGAGGAAATATCTTCTACCGAGTATATTCAGAAGATTTACGCAAGTGTCGTCAGTCTCGTGACGCGGCGACCGAATTGAAAATCTAATCGAAATCTAAATGCAATATATCGATGATTCATCGCTAATTGAAGTTACATTCGTTCATTCCAAGACGGCTGGCAACCAATACTAACATATAAGCAAAATTCATTGTAGCGGTGTCGACAGTCGGAGAATGTCTTCTTCTGAATGTCTCCGAAGCTAAGTTACGGAAAAAAGTTGTTCAAAATGTCGATATTCGCACAACGTATTATCGAAATCGGAAGGAAGCAGCTCTTCTGTAACTTTCTACAGGGTGGTCACTGAAAGACTGAATGACACAAACGCAAAAATAACTTTTACAAACACAAAAATAACTTTTACAAAAATAACTTTTTTTTAAATTTTGTATTACTTTATTCGGAAATATAATTACTGGACTTTTTTCAGTATGTGCGAAAAACAACATTCCTGAAATGACCAAGTTGTGATAAAAAATTATTTAATCACGAGTTATGACTTTTTTAAATTCTTCAGTGTTTCAGTGGCCACCCAGTATAATCAAGAAAACTAATGCAAATCCAATACATGGATGATATTCGTTATTAATTGTGTCGTACGTCTAAGCTTGCCTAATTCTGATTCTTTATACATAACTGAACGTTTTGTTGAAAATTGAGGATTCGTAAAAAGAAAATGTACAAGCCGAAAGTGTTTGTACATTTGTCAAAAACGTCCAATTTCTGACCTTTCATAACTCTACACTACATCGTTTACTATATTTTTGAATTCGTCTCGACAACCAATTTCATATGGCAAACAAATAAAAGTAGCATTTTGTATAAAAAAAATTGAAGATCATCTTCTAATTTCGTGAAAAATATTGTAAATATAAAAAATTATTATACACGGCTGTGTTGGTCGCAATTGTAAACCGTACAATTTTGTGCTCTGCCATTTTTATGTTTTTTGCTATTTTACAAAAATAACACAAACACCCTGTATAACTATGTAATCTATTTAATTTATATATATATATATATATATATATACTATAAAAACAAAAGATAAGAATTAAATGTGAATTAGTTTATTACATCCATCCACTATATTGGATATAACACGATTGGCACGTACGTACAATTATAGATAGAATTCATTGTGATTCAGACAGTTTTTCGCAAATATCACAAATAGTGAAAGAGATCGACAGTGACATGCAAAGAAAAAAATTGTACTGATCGATCTCTACGACATAAATTATTACCAAAATTTTCACAACAGGTAATAAACATTTTGTTTTAGTTCCATTTTCCTCGAATTGATATGTACATAATAGCCCAAATCTAGAATAAAAAGTTTAAATCAACATGATCTACTAATATCGTTGTTATGAAAAACATAATTTTCCGTGAAGAGACAAATAGAACGTGATTGAATACTAAATTGCATTACTATTAATTGATTTGTAAATTATTTCATATTACATATGTTGTGAGATCGAGAGATTACTTAGAGAAAATAAATAAGATAATTAAAAAGTATTTCATTTCAATACTATAAAAAAAGATTCTTACGTTTCTTACTACCTTTCAATTTCTTCTAGGTGTTTTATACTTAGATCAGGCTATAATTTGGTTGCTATTGAAGATAGAGAAAAATTGTGCAGAAAAGTTTGCATTAAAAGCTTAAAGAGCTCTGTCATCGGTGCGATTTCAAAATGCACTCGTTTTTCAAATGTAACTGTATGATTTTTTTTCACTGCATGAATTAATTCTTCGTGTCATTCTGAGTAAAAAAATATTAGAGTACAATTGTGAGAAACTTAATTATTTTTCGAGATATTTACCCTTTTTCTCAACACTTACAACAAATATTCAAATGTTCTATAATTGCATTTTAAACATTTTCTTTTTTTACGTACTTTGTAAGTGCAATTGCACTCGTTTTTTTGAATACAATTGTGGAAAACTCAATATTTTTCGAGATATTTACCCTTTTCCTTAATAAACAAATAAATAAATAAGTATTTAAATGTGATATATAAATACATGTAATATATAATAAATAAATAAATGTTCTACAATTGCATTTTAAACTGTTTTACACTTTTCATCACATTGTTCAGTTATTCAGTACTCGCATTTGAAAAGTTTCTCCTAATTCGTTCTTTAATGTCATCAATTGAAATAAAAGATTGTAAATACCCTCTGTTTGTTAAGAAAAGTAATCAAGGAGGTTTCAGTCAGGTGAGACTGTGTATTCCAAACCGTTTGTCTCCGTAAATTGATGTCAGATAGTTCTTTTACGACGCACGTGTCACTACCGTTTTGTTGGTAATATTTTAAATTGTTTTGCATCTCTAATAGAATTTCGCGTAGTAAATCGAATGTAATACGAATTTTAAAAAAGTACCTGTTTAGTGTCTGAAAAAAATGTGGAGGAAAATATTTAAAATATAATGGTGAAATATTTAAACAATTATTGTAGATGTTGAAAAAGAGATATTTCGAAAGGTATTAACTTTCTCGTCTTTTTTAATTCAGAGTGGCGCGGGAAATCGATTCATACAAAAAAAAAAAAAGAAAAAAAAATCATAGAGTAGTTGCATTCAAAAAACGAATGCAACTGAATGTCGCAACTGCATTGATGCACTTCTGCAAAAAGTTGCACACAATAATAGGGCTTGTTAAACCATGCAAAACTTTTCTCTCACAATTTTTATTCATCTTCAATAACAACTGAATAACAGTCTGACTCAGTTACATCCTATGCTACTTTTCAGTAGAAAAATTTTATACGAATAAAACGTTAGTAAAAGAAAAAGCTGAGGCATTAAAATGTTCAAAGAATTGAAAATAAAATGAAAAAAATCGTAGGACCGATATATTGGCTCTTGGGTACTAAAAGGATTAATTGCTATTCCTAGATAATATTCGATCGTTCATGTTCTTTTTTTTTTTCTTGCTGAATTCTCGACTAGCGATCAAAGAGATCGGCTAGCGAACAGTAAGGAACAAATTTGCCAAAGTCACTTGTGATAGTAGATGCATTTTAACCACGAAAGCTGTTGAATATTCACTGTTTTTCAGTGATAGAGGTGCAACGTCATACATAAATGTTTACGGTAGTAGATCGTATTGAAATCAAATTATCCCGATGAATCGTTCGTAAAAGCTTGTATTTGACAAACTGGCTGAATTAAAGTTGATGAAAAATAAATTAATATTCAATCCGGTAATCACCGACTCACTACGAATCAACAGAAAACAAGCGAAAATTTTTTTTTGTATCACCGACTTTTCACATACATAAGTATAATTTCAAATTATAATATTTCTTTTTCATAAATAGAAGCATAAAAAATTGAGGTTTTTAAAAAAATATCAAAAAATGATTTATATATATATATATATATAAATGATTTGTTTGTAAGCGTTTAAGAATAAAGTCACATATAGGATACCGAAGCAATTATACATATAGAATAATTTGTCAGTATCTTTTTTCGTTGAAATTCATTTTGATAAAAAATAAATAAAGACTAGAAAGTAATCTTCTTTATTTCAAAAGATCAAATAATATCACGTATAATATTGAATTACTTTCTCGTCAAAAAAATCGTTTTGATTTCTATTTATTTTCATATTTTGCTTCTGTTAGATATTACTTTGTTTAATATAATTCTTTTTTTCATTTTCT
Source organism: Melipona beecheii (assembly GCA_032399605.1). Taxonomy (NCBI): domain Eukaryota; kingdom Metazoa; phylum Arthropoda; class Insecta; order Hymenoptera; family Apidae; genus Melipona; species Melipona beecheii. The sequence goes on from JAUCMO010000101.1 coordinate 2,714,404, forward strand.
GTCAAAAGGTGCTCAAATTATATTCATAATTTTTAACATTTATTACAAACAGATGAATTTTAATAACAATGCATAATTATTTTAACAACAAAATATATTTTGACTTTTAAACAATTAAAAAAAGGTATTGTTATAATAAGATTGAAAAATAATCATCTATACTCGTGCGTATCTGAAAAACGAGAAGAGTCACAGTTCTGTGTGGGCATTTATTTTAAAGCTACATCTTTCCTCTATAAATATGCCAAATGTCGATTACTTTGCATAATGTAATCACGAACAATATTGTTTGCCTGTGGACGCAATGTCTGAGAGGTTCAAGCAACCTGTATCTTGAGAACGAAAGGAGCTATTAAAATGAAAAAAAAAAAAAAAAAAAAAAAAAAAAAAAAAAAAAGAAAAAAGAAAAAAGAAAGGAAATGAAACTTTGATACATTTTTGCCGTCACGTTGCCGACAAGTTTTTTCATTCCGTCAACGAATGAAATCTGCTCCTCTGCTTTTGATCAAGGAGCTCACCACTGCCTCAACTTCATCATCCAACTTGAAATGAATGTTCCTCGAGATCCTCTTCAATTTTGGCCGAGAGTGCTAGATCTGGGCACTAAGTTTCCCGCCGTTTGAGATTCGATCACTATTCGCGCGTGGTTTATTACGATACACAAACCCAGACGAAAACCATAATTTTCTTGACACATGAGCTTAAAGCAGCAAGAATGGAAAATTTCAACAAGAAATTAAAATTTATAAAATCTTTATACAAATGATTTTCCAGATGTATGCTAGAGGTTATAAATGGAAAGGAAGGAAAGGAAGGAAAGTGGAGACATTATCAGATGAGCATAAAATAATAAATTTCTATACCTGTCCTATCTTTTTGATGTACCTTTGTTTTTCACATTTGTAAATAGACGTAATTCTCGTCTATTTACGCAATGTAAACAGTCGCAGTTCTTACACGTGTAAAAACGTGAAAAGTTTACAGTCTGACTGACAGTGTACGATCAATTTTGAAAAATAACGAGATAATGCTAGTTTTAGTCAGATTAACCATGGATTAACCATCTTTTTTCCATATTTGTAATAACAAAATCAATGCTATACAGTACACTCATAAATTCGTCAAAAGAAGTATAACTGTTAAATGTTATTGCAAGAGTTGTTTTTTTTTAAAGTGAGATAAGTTCATTTGTAATAATTAGTAATTAAAACAACTTTCTAATCGTGTTAATTAATCGAAGCTCAGGACTGTTATAACGTAACAAAGAATTGTCGGAAAACAAATAACTTCCTTTTACATGAAATGAAACGAAAAGCTTCTGTCCCAAGAAGAGACATTATCGAAGAGAAAAAGTCCCTAGAAGTCCCTAGGCGAAGTCCCTAGAAGAGACATTATCAAAGAGAAAAAGAAATACGGACAGAGAGATTATACATTATCTGGAATTACAATATGCTAAATGAAGTTTGAAGAGACGAAGGTTTTTACAAAATATTTATGGAAACAAAAAATGTTGGCAAAATAACTTTGTCACCATTGTACACAACTTTAAGACTTGCAACAATAAGTAAATATAACTGGTATTATTGTTCTACTTTTTATAATTGTTTTATCATAAATTCTTTTATCATTAATTGAAAATATTCGTCAATAAAGTCAACTTTACGTTTTACTTACATATCTTTATCTTAATTATTATTTTTTATATTAAAAACACAGAAAAGCCTACTTCAATTAAAATGTAAATTTAAAATTGGTATTGTTTATATTTTTTAAAATTTGTTATTATTGAAATTATTGGTGTAAGACCATTTATAGCTAAAAAAAAAACTCGTTATCTCCCTTAATAATTTCATTAATTATTATTACGCAATAAAATTTACCAGGTTTATAATGCTTTTTAGTTAATTCAAACGCAAACCTTTAAATATATTAATGTATGAATAAATGGACTTAAAATTGCAAAAAGTGTTTTTATTTTTATGCACTGCAAGTGATATTCAACAAAATATATTTACTTCGAAATAATTTGTACTTTTTAATATTTACTTGTACTTTTTAATATTTACACATCGCCTATGCAAGAACTTTAAAAATGTAAACTGCTTTGCCCAGTTGGTAGTACCATCAGAGAAATGAATTTGCTGATCGCAAAAGGTTAACAACGCACAAGATGTTCATCGAGTATTATTAGAATATGCAAAAAGAAAAAGAAATTAAAAAAAAAAAAATGGTGTGTTAAAACGAAGTTTAGCTGAAGATTGAATGAGATGCGAATCTTGCAAATTGCTTTTTCCATTCTTTTCTTAGATTCCTTTGCCTTTGGAAATCATCCTCTGAAGTCCTCGGCTCATTCGCAGCGTTCCATTCTCTCGTTATTTTTTCCTGAATGCCTAGATCATCCTGCTTTTTCAACAAAATTACCTGTGCAAATGGCGCAATTGAATTCTCCACGTCGAATGTCATCTGTCTTATCTAGTCTCGTTAATCTAGATTCCTCGATGAAAAATCTGTCCGTCGAGATGGAATAAACCAATGTAATCACGCATGACAATCGATGGATCACATTTCCAGAATGTTCTATGTAATCCAGATTAAATCTCGAATTAAATACTTCGCTCTTCCTGACGAGTGTAATGATTCAAAATTATTATTCGCTAACCGATTATTGACGTACGTACGTGCAGCTTATTTTCGCGATACGTTAAGAATATTTCAGGAAATACGATTTTGTAAATTGGTTCATCGATGAGAAAAGCTTGGGAAAAATTACAGAAAAAACCGCGATAAATAGAAAGCAAATTTGTGTATTCCATTGCAAATTTTGAAAAACAGATTTGACACGATGGCAATAAATTAGTATTTACAAAAATAAAGAGTTAAATTTGCAAATTCTTTTATTGATTATAAATAAATAAACTAAACTAAATTTCTCACACAAATCCTACTCTCACGTAGTAGTAATTGCTTATATTTTTTTATGTTGTTAATTAATAAAAATTCTATTGTCTAATTCAGTTGAGCATCATACTATTTTACACAAAACTAAACTTTACTTCATAAAAAAATCACTGTTTCATTCTGTCTGTTACATATACCACTGTATTAAAAAATTACTTAACTATCTGAATTTTTACGAATGTTTCAATTGCATCATTGCAACGACTTGCATTAGAGTACGGAGTTAATCAAACTTTCCTTCTGAAATATATATAAATTATTTATAATTCACAAGTCGAAAAACATAATCATTCATTGGTGTTAAACCTAATTAATCAATCAATTTAGTGCTTTGACACTAAAATTTAAAAATGTTCGAAAAACGGAATTAATCGGCTTTGGCAAGTGAGCGACATTTTAGAAGAAAAAAATGTCACATTGACACGAGAGACAGATGAAGGTTGAAGAACGTTGCCTAATAGTGAGCAGATTTAAATCGTTACATGGTTGACTAAGGCTCGATGCAAATGATCGGTAATTTGCGCCGAGTTCGCGCGTCCAATCTTTTTTGCAATTTACACGAGCGGATTAATTTATTGCCGAATTTCGCTTTCATACATAAAAAGCGTCCAAATATTATCGTAAGCTGTTCGTCCAAATTGATCCGTATAAAATAATAATCCATATTGCTTTGCCGCCAAGCGTTTCATATGCGCATTCATTTTGGTTGGATTGCAAACCAGCCGCTAAAAGTTGCATTTCCTGTGAATTACTTTATATAAATTAACGTTATTACGAAACGCAGCGCCAAGTTGCATGCTCGGCGTGCACCGGGCCTAATTTAGTTGATCAGCAAGTTAAATCGGGATAGAATTTGCATAGAGAGCTGATCAGTCAGCTGTTTGTCCGTGCGATATCGCATTCGTTTTAATGCGCTTTGTTTTCTCAGTCGGTTGAATCAGTAAAATCTAAACCTGCTCTAAATCTGTTCAATCAGCTGAACAATCATCTATGTCGCAATCTAAAACCTGTACATTTTATCCTAAAAATTTTAAATGCAAATTGACGAAGACGAGCATGATTCAACACATTAAATATCACAAATAAATATCATGCATCGCAAAGATGCATCTTTTACCGCGATTTAAATTTGTTGAAATGATCGGCAATTACAAGTCATATCGTGTAAACAAGCTCAGTTATCTCCAGGTTCAAGCATTCTCATCTCTCATTCTTTAGATACTTATTATATGCGTATAGTTTGCAATGAAGTCACTTATGAAATATAAATAAATATATGTATAAATAAAGATTCTTGTGGAAATATTTAGTTCGGTTTCGTTCTAATTTAGTTGTAATTTCATTTATTTAGTTACAGTGTAAGTTCATATTATTATATTACAATTTATATCACACAGTTATACTTTGATATTGTACATTTTCATAAATTACACAGTTACCGATAAAATGTTAGGTTCGTTATTAACTTTCAATTGTTTGTTATTTTTATTTTTATTTTCTTTATAAAAAAAATGAACTGCGATATTCGTTATTCATTTGTTGGCGTGTGACCCTTCTAATGTTGAATCAGGCTTTATCCGCCATTTTAGCCTATATACATTAATACACATTATTTACATTATACACTCTGCAAAGTGTAATTTACGCATTGCATATACATATCTCTTGTACGTACATGCATCGAGCGAGTCACCTAAGATTTGAAGCTGAAATATTTTCGAAACGATTAATCAAAGAATGTTTCAGACAAAAGTTGAATGGTTTCGAGAAGTTGGCGAGTAGTTAATTGATACAGTTATCATCTTTCGATATAATTGAAAATAAATGCATTTGAAAGTCAAGTTTGTTTTTTTCAATGAAATCTTATGTTCCTTTTAATACACTAGTCGATTCAGCTCGTCGTTCCCTATAAAAAGATTTTAAATCATTTATACCAAAAACCTATTATAGTTTAGGAGATATTTTAATTAAAATATTGCAGTATCATACTTGTTCAAATTCGAATTTCTTTACTTAATTTCATTACTCTTTAGACATGTCAGATGTTTTGTTCCTCAGATTTTGTTTCGAAATATTTAACAATGATTCTTCCTTCATTTGCTAAACAATATTGCATTGTGTTTGCATTATGTTTTTATCATGTCTGATTCAGTTATTGAAAGAAGTGACATTCTAATCGTCTTGTAATATTCAAAGAAGCATTGGACCGACATTTTCTTCTTCGATGAATTGGACGAGATGGACCAGATTTGAACTTGTTGTGGTCAATTCTAAAAACATTCTTTAAAAATTAGACAACCAAAGTGTATGGATGCCAATGATCAGCATTTTGAGTACATCTTGTAATAATTATTATGCAATAATGAAATAGATATTTAGTTTGTTCTAATCTTAATAGATAATCAATAAACAGTCTTCTGTTATTATAGATAAATTCGATACTCTACCAGTAGCATACAATTTATTTTAATTAAAAAAATATCTCCTGAACTAATAATTATTCGGTATAAATGATATATTTTTTTGTTTTCTGTACAGAATGACAAGCTGAATCGAATAATGTATTAAACGATTTCACTTCACTCACAAAAAAAAAAACAAACTTGACCTTTTGTAAATCAACATTAAAAAATAATAATTATATCAATTAATGCTCCTCTCGAAACCACTTTGTCTAAAACATTTTTGGATATAATTAATCGTTCCGAAAATATTTCAGCTTCCAATCTTAAGTGACTCACCCGGTATACGCTCCTTTGTATAAAATCTTTGTATAAAATTGCTGGTTGCAGAAATCCCTCTTTGTCAGTACAATTGCTCACATATTTTTATGTAAAATAGAACCGAGTTCTCTTGCGAGAACCAAACTTACGAGAAACACGCGCTTTTTACGTAATATAACGTTGTAAAAATTCCTTTCGAGTTTCACTAAACACATTAGTACATATAACAACACTTGTTACTCTTAGGTTGCATTTGCATAGTTCTAACGATATTTAAAGAATATACGTTTGTGCTCATATGTAGCAAGTGTATTGTAAAATTATGTAATGAAAATTAGAACAATAATAGCATAAAATATACAAAGTGATTGAAATTTAAATGTCAAAACTTCGGGAGCATATAGGAGACTAATGAACTAACAATAAGAAAAAAATTGCACGACTTGTACTCCAGTACGATTCGTCTCACTGAAGCAACTGTTCTAACTAGGAAATGAAGACGACTTTTTTGCCATAAAATTTTATTGATATGCAAACATTTGAATCGATACAAACAAATTACAGGCGCAATCGCTCAGTACCAGACAACGCCACTCCTGCTCGAGATCTACACCACGCCCCCTCACGAGTCACGTGACCCAAATTAACTAATCGCTAATTTTCGTTGCATTAGCGTTGCACCTGAAGAGGCCCGATTTTCTGGGTTACCCCCGCTAAAATCACTTTCAGTGATAAAAAGTTCTGTAAGGATTTGCTCGTTTTGAATTACTCTATTTTGAAGAAAATCACGAAAAAAAATACGAAAAAGCTTCCATTTTTCCATTTGTTTACTCATTGTTGTCTATTTTATTATCCCTATTATCATTTTATATGATCTATTGTCATCTATGTCATCTATTTAATGAAGATACTGTTCAAAATGTTAGCCTTTCGCAGCAATGTAAGCATTAAATCGAACATTAACCATTCCTAGATATTGTTCTAATGATGTTTGATACATCAAGCTACGGTTTGGTCTTTCAGTTGTTCTCCAGAATTTATTGGAATTGTATCAATGCGAAAATGAAAACTTCTTTCTTTCTTTTTCCACGATTTTATTTGAAATGAAGCAAAAATAAGCAAATCTTTAAAGGGTCTTTTTTCTCGGTTTAAATCAGTATAAATTTGGAACACCCTGTAACGTAAAAATTTCTTTTGTGTTTCATTATTACTTTATTTATACAACGATATTTAAAAAATGTTTATGCTCGTATTTAACAAACGTATTATGCAATGAAAAAATTATGAACAATATATGAAATATATATACGTACGGTACAGCAAGTTGTATAATAACAAACGATAGAGGAAAAATATTATTTTCGCAAATTGAGACAGCGTTTTGAGAAGTTTCAATTACAAGCGTACTCGCAATTTGATCGACACTACAACTTTGTTCGCAATTATAGTGTCGCAACGTGAGCCATCTGTCACCAAAAGAAGGAAACTAACTTGCCCGAGCAATACGATATGGGTAGCAGAAATTTAAGGAGAGAGAGAAGAGCCAAACCAAAGAAACAATAACGGCCTACCCCACACGCGGTATCACTATTTTTTGTTACCAATATGAATATTCCTGTAATTACATAGTCCGAAAATCGATCGGTTTAATAAAACTCCAAAATTTCATTAAATTATTAATAGGATCTATCCAATTGAAATTCAAACAGGTCAGTGTATCACAAATTCAATACAATAGAATTAACATATCATCCTAGTAGATAATACAGTAAAATTTTATGGCATAATTACTTTAAAAGTTTTATAAAGGTTGATAAAAACAAAATAAGAGCATTTGACTTGCAATATATACGTATACTGTCAAATTGCTAAATTTTATTTATTTGATTAGAGAAAAAATGAAAAAAATAATTGTTTTTTATACATTTCAATAATATTTTATTCATAAAACTATAAAAATAGTTTTTAATGCAGTGTCAAATAATTTCTTTATGCAAGAATAATGCATAAAATTTTCTTATTTTTTAAATAATTCTCATGTAACTCGTGGTACTATCTAAAATATAAAACATCTAACATAAACACGTTCTCCTGCTGATTATTTTTTCATTTTCATTTTCATTCCTTGCTTCACAGTGTTTACAAACACAAAGAGAAAACTACTATGTGGCAAATGTCCCAAATACTTTCCTTGGAGGAAGTTAGAAGGCAGGTTAAAATCGCTATTTCAAAATACGAAAATAAACACAATATATATAAACAAGAATAAACAATAAAATAAAAAATAAAAATAAAACAAGAAAAATAAATTATATAAACCTTAGATACTGAGATTTTAAATATTTTAAATTTTAATATTATAAAACAAAAAAAAATAAATTATATTAACCTTAATTATTAATATAAAATTATTAATCTTAGATGCTGAGATTTTAAATATTAAGAAATAATGCATTAGTTCTCATTCATTTTTTGCGTTTCTATCATAAATTCGAGTTGCAATAGATTACAATCGTTTTTTAAATAATATTCCTGATTTATAGACTAGAAATTCAGATTTTTTTGATTTATAGATTTGTTTTCAATTTTCTCCTTGGTTATTATCAAGTTCAACAGATAGTATCGGAGAAAAAAACTTCATTAATAAAACATTGAACGGAATGAAAAGATTTTATCGACGGATGAAATATACATGAACTATTCATTCTGTTAATTCGTTCTGTAATAATGTGACAATATCAATGGTGCGTTTATGACAAGATTATGAAGAAAACGCAATTTTTGAGTGAAAGATTTACACAGTTTTGCTAGTAGTAATACTGACAAATTGCAATGTAAAATAAATTTAACCCTTTGCGGACGACGACTTTTTCGGCCAAGTCAGGTAGCAGGACGAGGCGATTTTTGCAAATATGTCGAGTGTCTTACATGGTACACTAAAATGATTTTACATATAAATTATCTTACAAAAACGTTATATTTCGATAGTTTATCTATATTTACACCTTTAAGAATATAACGTCTCGTGTCTTCCATCTGGTTTGTTTCGACTAGAACAAACTTTGCAATCCTTCTTTGTGCCAGTAAGAATTACATGAAGCTTTCCGTTTAGACGAATTTCGTCAGAGTTGGAGGTCGATCTTGAAGCTCGATCTCGTGCTTGTCGAAAATCTCCTCTCACCAAAATTTTTCGAAAGTGCAAATATGTAAGTGGCTGTTCGTTTCTCTGCCTTTTTACCTGTTTGTAGAGAATGTACAAATTAATCAAACCCCAAAAAAATAATTTGAGCCACCACTTCAGGGACTTACTCATAAAGCAGTACGTTGGATTTCGTCTTGGACCGTAACCAAAACAAAACTCGTCTTCACTAGAGCTGAATTCATTTGTGAAATCCAATTTTGTCGGGGTTCAAACAAAAGTCTATACAAATTCTTCTGATGCTTTCGCCACGATCGCCAAGTCTCAACTAATTTCGGAGCCATTGTCAGAGCCATAGTCTTAGAAGAATCTTTCATTAATTTTATCTTATTTCTGTTATGATGTGTCATTTTACACTTCGTATGAAAGAACACCAACAGCTAAGGAACCTTTCCAAAAACCAATAGTGCGTTCCTATCGGTTGGAGATAACGAAATCTAACATAAACACCGACTGTCGCCTCTCACTCGCCACTCGTCCTGCCGTGGCAACCGAGAGTCGCCTCTCGTTCGCAAAGGGTTAAAATTTTCGCTCCAATAACAATTTTTCTGTCATAAACAGCCTAACTGACCAAGATGTCTTGGGCTGCGTTCTAATAAAATATCAGTTAAGTACAAAAATCATCATCGTACTATCAACTGACATTGATCGGTCGGACAACAATCAATATCGAATCAATCAACAATGATCGAAAACGATTAATTTTTAAAAGATTTAAAAAATTTTTTTGGCAATGTCAACCGAGAACAAACTGTTTCTCTATTTCACAAATTAATAATTTTGCGAAATTACTCATTTCCATTATGGGTGTCGCGCGACTTGTACAACAAAAAAAATAAACTGGCTTGTATTTCAAACAATGCGACGAACAAATATACACGACGTTGCCATGTCATCAATTGCGTTATCAATGTGGATCGTAGAATTTATTTCGTTTGTTTTTTGTCGTGTTTGTCGATCGATCTTTTGGCAATGATTTTGTCGTTGTACAACGTTCAAATAGAAGATATAGGCTCGTGCGTTGAGGAAAATCGTGGGGTTGTTGAACCTCCGAATGTCCTTTACAAGTATCACTCCAAGAAGAACATTTTGGCACACTGAAAGGGTGATGGAAAGTCAGTCTACAATTCGTTTTCGAACACACCAAAAGTCAGTCAGTCATCGATCGACTCACGAAAGAACACTTTTTGATTAGACTCCCTTTAATACACGTGCTCCGAAGAATTCTTGTTAAGGAAAAGGAACTTGTTCAAATAACTTTGCATCACAACGCGAAGAACTTTTCTTTCAGCAATACAGGTTTTGCACTCCAAATTAACCCTATTGCGGATCATATCTCACTTCTTAAACTATAAATTAACTCTTTTGCAGATCCTATTTGTAAATCAAATTCATCCTTTTATAAACCATTTTTTCTATAAATTGAACTCCTTAATAGGCCATTGTAATAAAAATAAACTCCGATATAAAGTTATTATTTCGAAATGAAAGTTTTATTGCATGTATGTAACAATGTTTAAACAGAGAATAACATAAAATGACATGAAATTAACGTAAAATACTTATTTAACGCTAAAAGTGGGTTAAACAAGTTACAACTCACAATAAAATGTGTCTCGTTAGCGTAGGCTGAACGTCGAAACTCTGAAAAAACAATTAACGAGTTTAAATCTTTCTCGAAACGCTCTGACAGACTAAAAAATAATATTCGTTGATGAAACGAGATTTAGTTAACATCGTCGAAAAACAAAGGTGCGATTAAAAGTTAACATCAGCTCGTGTGGCCGTGCCAACAGTTGTAGGACGAAATGTTTCTCTAACTGCTGCAATAAATAAATATTAAGAGAATAACGTGGCACGAAGTAATTGCACGTTCGATCATTTCAAATATTTTTTACGAATTTCTTTGGAAATTACTGTAAAAATTGAATGAAAATAATCTAGAAGAAGTGTGGTTTGTTTTGGATTAGTTTAGAATGTAAGCTTCCACAAAACTCAGAAAGTGCATGATCTTGTTTGTCAAACAAGGCACTCTTTATCATTTCTATCTTTTCAATCTCATTGAAGAAGTATTTTTTCAAAAATTAAATTCTGTGCAAGAAATATTTTGGTCGAATTTTCAAGCCACGTAAATATTTAACGGATGTTATTTATCATTCCTACAGGTTGTCATAATTATTATATGAATATGCAAAAATATACAAAATTATCCCATGCAGCGCTAGATGAGTCAACATATGTGTAACCAAATATTTTTACTGTTAAGCAAGAATTTTAATTTCATTAATTTAGTATCATATCATTTTACGCTTAAGTGTTTTCTTTGTTTAAATGTTATTACATACATAAAATTATTTAAATAGTATTAAAGTATTATTACGTATGTGAAATAAAATTTTTGTTTCAGAATAATAACTTGACGTCGGATTCGATTTTTGTTATTTTTGTTATGATGAAGAAAACAAATTTGTAGAAACGCTTGACTCGCAGGAGTGTGAATTTGATTTTTAAAAAGGTGAATATTATCTATAAAAGAGTTAATTTGTTATGCAAAACGACAGATTTTTCGCGGCATCAGATATATGAATTCAGTTTTCAAATGAAAAGTTACCGGCCAATAAAGACGCTTTATTAAAGTGTGTACCATAATAAGGAGAATTTACAGAAAAAATTGATATCCAGGAAGAGAACAATTATATAATGTACGTTTGTTTCATAACTTTATTGGCGAAAAACAATTTCTCTGACGTATAATCGTTTCTTTCATTATCTCGCGACATATACTGTGTACATGCAGAACATGTATAGAAATATTCTTATATATATACAAGGTGTCTTTTTACGACATAACTTTGCCCCAGATTAGTAGATTCTATGGATGAAAGTAAGAAACAAATGTCATGTGCTCAAAAATTTCTTGTTAAAAAATTATAACGAAAATTCGAAATAAGAATTGACGATATTAGGCATACGTTCGTTTCGTTTCAAAGTGTTGTCCATTTTTATAAATACAGGCTTGACATCTATTAAAAATTATATTTATTACATTTCGAATTTCCAGCTGATTTGCTTTCATTTGATCAAACGTACCACAAATTGTTTGCACTAATTCTTCACGCGTAACTTTTGTGTAGCGAACCTTTTTTTGTTTCAATACTCCGTAAAAGTAAAAATTTAATGATGTTAAAGTTTGGTGACCTTCGGTGCAGGTCAAGGAATTGGTCCTCCTCGACCTATCCATCTTTGTGAACAACGCTGACTTGGCCATTGTTGCATTGCAAAGTTGTAGAACATCTAATTAATTTCGTAGCAATACATATCTCCAATAACAATAGCATATCTCCTGGCTTCAACTCATTTTATAGAAAATGGTAGTTCTGGATATTCTCAATTGAAAACGAGAAACTCGCCGAATATTTTCTCTGCTGATATTAAAAGCTCTAAAAATTGCTCGATTGCGATTTTCATCATGAATCGTTTCATATTCTCACCCTTTGAAATATGCCGCGCTCGCATTATTCATAAATTCACAATTATTCCCGAGTTCTGTTTCAAATTTTCATTACAGTTTCTTAATGAAAAATTTTCGAGTATTTGTTTATACGACGTTCTTTTTTTTATTTTCGTTCATTAAATCTACTCAGTTTCTGGCAAAGTTATCCTGGAAAAAATAAGGACACTCTGTATACACAAGAAACAATTAATGTAAAAAAATCGACGATGGAAATGTCGATTCAATTTTCAAGATAGAATTTTATTTCATTTTGCGTAATTACGAGTTTATTCTCTATTATATATTAAATTATTCTCTGCATATCGTCGTTACATATTTATTTTCGTACGAACGATTATTCGCCAATATTGTTAATATTGTAACATTTACATTTCTCGCTGATGTGCATAATATAGAAATTACGTTTCATTTGAAAGAAAATAAATTATGCAATTTACACATTACGACCCTCTCTTTTTTTCCCTCTACACTTTACATAATAATTTAATGTTATAAAATTACATGTCTTGTAATTTTTTAAATAGTATTAATTTCATTGATTTATGCAAGATTACTTTATTATACGTCCTTTTATTCAGTACTTTGTTCAAATTTCAAAAATTGATATAACAAATATAGGACATTTTATTGATGTGCAAACATTTGAATCGATAGAAAACAAATTACAGGCGCGATCGCTCAGTACCAGACAATGCCACTCCTATTCGAGATCTACCCCACGCCCTCTCACGAATCACGTGACCCAAATCAATCAACCAATCGCTAATTTTCGCTGCATTAGCGTTGCACCTGAAGAGGCCCGATTTTCTGGCTTACCCCCGCTGAAATCACTTTCAGTGATAGTATACATAATATTCAATAATTGAATATATATAATTATATAAAATTTCCATAAAGATTTGGAATTCCAGAAATGCACCGTGGAATATTTATCGAACAAATATCATCAATTTTCCAAATTCTTCATATTTTGACTGATATCGATCGACTTAAAAAATAACAGCGGATAGAGGAAAAAGAGATACTAAGAGTCGAAAAAGGAAATCACAAACTTGACCAGTCTAATAATTGATCATAAGTGGAAAATTATGTCGGCAATTGAGCAACACTTTGGGTGCTGCGTGTACCAAATTCGGTAAACAGTGAACTTTATTTGCACGCCGAATGAAGTTTTTGTCGTTAACAGATAAAATGATGGTATCACTATTACGTGCAAAAAAAATGTTTGCTGCACTTTTAAGTCGAGTACCAAAAAATGGTACGTCCGACGTAATAATCGATTGTCCATTGCGCACTTTAGATATTCCACCAATAGAATATCATTTCTGTGATCATTGATGTCGAAATTGTATGAACGTGCGTTAGAGGTCGATAAGGTAGAAAATCGACGCTTGACGACCTTTACTTCAGAACGTAATTCGTTTCAGATATATATACTTTGTGTTTATATATCTGAAATAAGATATTCCCTTACAGTTGATAAAACACTTGGATAGGGCGAGAGTATATACTCTCTGTATTCTTTTTCATGGCTTTTGTTTTATGTTTCAATTTTTTCCTTATTTTTATATATTTCTAATATGAGTTATTTTTTTTTTAAGTGTATTTTCAACATTTATCATAGTAATGAATAAATTATTTATATATTTCTAATATAAAAATGATAAAAGTTAATTATTTATGAAAATTAATTAAATTAATTATTTATATACTTTTAATATGAAAATTTTTAATAATAAATAAATTTCAAGCTCTCGAAATGCTAAGAAATATGTAATTTTTAGTTATTTCTTAAACTGTACACCATGTACCATTTTCTGGTACACGCGGCATTTCGGGATAATTCACTCAAAACTGTCTTGACGAACTGTCAAACTATGAACACTTTAAGAATCAAAGTCACGGTAGAATTCTTAGAATTTTAAAGGGATAATCGTTTTGTCTTTGCAACAGTCATGTAGCCCAAATCGTGGGTGAAGAACCATGGGGAATGATCGCACGATAGAAGTAACGTGGCCTGCGTTTTATTACTGGCCTATATTTGCAATGACGAGCGATTAGATTTGTCTGGAATCGTATGTCTGCAACAGCCGACTGCTATCCAGCAAATTGAGTTTCCGAACGGAGCTCGAGGGGGTTGGCTCGATGGGACGCGAAGGAAGCGACAGCCAGGCTTGCACACAGATTGAATGCCAACGAAATCGCCTCTTGGGAACCTGCCCCCCACCGAACTTCTCTCTCCGTTGCATACTTTCATCTAATGCCGCTACCCAATTGTCAACTTTGCTCTAGGAATATCGGAAGGCGATACATCTCGAAAGAAACTTCTTCAACTCGTCCACTTCTTTACTCGATTAAGTTTCTATTGGTCTTTGATCTTAGAAATATTTAATACCTCGAGAGTCGATATTCCAGATCTTTCGAAATTGCTCACGAATTTTCATTTAGGAGAACGATCCTTTTCTTTCCCGTGTGTAAAATTAGGTACGTTTTACGTAAAATAAAAAAAAAGGAAATATTTTCATTTTTAAAGAAAATATGGCAATTTTTGTGAATATCTCCAAAACCGCATATTGGCGATGTTGAGAAAACTTGTAAGGTACTAAAAGAGTTAAGATCTATTGATTTTAAATTTCTATTGATCCGCGGATCAGGAATTTGATAATAAAATTTATCGATCGAATACGTAATGAAACGAATCCAAGAGCGCAACATAAAAGCTATAAGTAAATAAATAATCTTTTTTTTGACAAAATGACAAAAAATATTTTGTGCTTTCTGTCTTATTAAATGAGTATTCAAAGAATCTCTATAATTAAATAATTTTCCGTTTTTGTTAATAAAAGATCTTTCGTACGGGAGGATTTCTTTAAACTTGATGATGCTCCAGCAGAAGCTCTAGCTCTTATTTTACTTTCATTCTTTCTAATTGAGTGAATCTTTGTTGATTCATTTCTGTTAAATTTCTTTCTAATTTTTCTTCCAATATAAATATAAGATATAAATCTTCTTACTCAGCTTATCTTTACTGGAGATCTTCGAAGTCGTGGCTGAAAAATATTATTTCTTATTTCTAACATTAAATATTTTTATAATTTTTAGTCCGCGTTATGGGGAGTCCTGCTGTACATATACAGGATGTATTTTAATTAATGCATAACAGCAATTAAGTCCGATTTATTATTTTTTAATTAAAATGATCATTCAAAGAGAATTGTTTTATTTGTAACTAGTTTAGTTTAGTTTCCTTGGATTAACATCAACGCCTTTTCTCTCTTCCTTTATAATCGCATTAATATCATGGTAATTATTGTTAGCAACTATTTAATGATTTCTATTAATGAGTTTTGTAAGTTGAACTTGAAATTGAAAATTAATCATCTTGAATAAGACGTCCGAGGTGTATGCAATAATCAATAAACAAAATAATTGCAATCGAGTGTTTCTTACCTTTAAATCGACTGATAATTGCTGGACAAATAGTTAATTCTGAAGAATGTGACGAATCACACTGCAACGATTGCATTTTGTTAAGCATCTTTTTCGAAATTGAATGACCTTGGATTAATTTTGTATGAAACGAGAATTGTCTGATCACAATGCAACGGTCGAGTATTCAGTTGATAAAATATTTTCGTGCGTGACATTTTTTATTTTCGAATCTTCGAGGATGCATAGGTAATCCAGTAGGTTATTACACTTTTCAAGTAAATTTGTTAGTCGAGAATTTTTAAAGAATTTTTCTTCTGTATTTAAGACTGGTCATAAAGTCATAACTGGAGCGTCTTTGGTAAATTTCTACTTTACCTTTTAAATTAGCTTTTCCCAATTTTTGCTATTTCGCAGGCTTATAATTTTTTTTTAATATGATGTTTTTTGTTTAAGTAACAAGAACTATGTAACTTTTTTAATTTCTCTCTCCTGATTGATTTCTTGTTTTACTTTAATAAAATCTTTATTAAAGAAACGATAGCGAAATATTACAAATATTGCAAAAATATTACAAGTATTGTAAAAGTTTGTTAATAGATTTAAAATTCTTAATGAAAACGTTTAATATAAATTCCAATGATTCTTGAACAGTTTTTGATTATATGTATATTGTATATCTATATTGTACATCTTTCTTGTTTTAACATAGTAATTGGGCAGATATATGTTATGTTGGATAGCATATAAATTTGTAACAGGAAAGTGTACTTTTTCAAATTATTTCTTTTTTTATTATAATATTTGTTATAATATTTTATCATAATATTTTAAATAATTTTATGTTACATCATAACGAATGTTAAAATGTTAATTTTATTTTAATTTAAAGTTAACTTTCTCACACAGAATATATTAATTATAAATAGTTGTTTGTACAGTTCTGATGATACACTGTTTGTACATATGTAAAAAAATGAAAGATTTTCTGTTTATCTTTTTTTTATAAATGAAACTATGAAATTGTTACAACATTTTAATTTTTTTTGTTATTTTTCAAAGCAGTTTTAATAATTGCATATTAGACATGTGTGTACCATCAAAACTTGATCTAAATTAATTTAAAAATATCAAAATTGAGAAAAACCGCCTACATTTTTTATTATTTTACTAGCAATTTGGTTCCATTAATTCTCAATACAGAAGAAAGAATCCATATTAGAAAATATAACTTTTTTGAACGTTTCCTTTTTCCAAATTTCTTCGAGACATGTATCTTGCAAGGTATATTTTCATAAACATAAAGGAATATTTTTAAAAGCACAAATCATAGAAACCTATCATTTCGTAGACGAACTTTCATTATTATACTTGTATCACATTCAGAGGCAGAAACAAACAAATTCTTCAATAAAATATTTTCTATCCCTACTGTTCTTCGAATGATTAGTTAATATAACTAATCGTAAAGTTACGATCGATTAATAAATCGTGAACATTAGATAATTATCAAAGTAGGAACACGCTGCGGGTTATCATCGTATAATTAATAATCGGTAATGACAATTAGAAACGCGACCTGGGGGGTGCTTACGCCCGATTATAGAATGTTCCCTAACGATGTGAATCTGTGAGGGTGAGTTTCCATGGAGCGCTCTACTCCGTTGGCGTCAATGTTCGAGACTAGATTACGTAATTGCCGAGTCTCTCGTTCGTATCTTCCATTATCGTTCATTATGATGAAAATTCTCTTCGCACCAAAGATTTGACACAGCACGATCGCAATGATACGCAACGCTATGCCAAACATATGGCATATTTCGTTTACGTTTACAATACAAGGGACAACTTTTTACCTATTCGAAAAGCAATGCCTTGGAAATTCAAAGTTACGAAGAAAATGTACCACTTTCACGAGATTCTGAAGAGCATAACTGTACCAATGATAACAAAAAATTGTCGATAATATACATTGATCTAAATCTAAAAAAATATTGTATAACGATCCACTTGGTCTCATTTTAAAACGTGAAGCTTTTACTTCGATAGTCGTGAGTTTATTTTTTCTTTTTAAGATGATTTTTATGTCAAGTAACGGGTGAGAAAGTGAGAACACCTTTTTATTGAAAATTGTAAAAATTCAAACGTGAATAAAAATATTAAAAATTTTTTTATAACTTCATCTACCATTATTTTGAAAACTTTATAACGATTCCTTAAAACCTGTTGTGCAATTTTTGTTTAACATTTTATTGAGCGTTAAACGACCAACATTCAAAAAGTTATAACGTTTCAAGTTTGATAAAGTAGTAAAAAGAAAAGAAAAAAAATTGTATAGCAAGTTTTAAGGACTCGTAAAGAGAAAATTTCAATCTTCAAAACTATGGTAGCTTTAGTAATGAAAAAGTTTTTTAAATATTTTTACACGCAAATTTTTACAATTTTTGAGAAAAGAGTATCCTTACTTTCCCAACTGCTACACGATGTTAAAAGATTTTTGGCGAAAGCTTCACACTTTAAAATGAGACGCAGTAGATAGGTAAATGATCATTCTTTATAAAGTTGTAAGTTGTTTAAATTATCGACAATTTTTCACTGTCATTTGTATACTTTCGTATTCTGTCTACTCGTACTTGAAGTCCTATCAAACTTCTTTCCCTCCGTAGTGACATGAACCTAAAAACTCATGTGCCGAGATTAAATTGAAGTGTGCCAATGTGATGTAGTGAGGCTCGTGCGTCGTCCAGAAGGGAAAGAAATAGAGGAGAAAAATATGGAGGGGATTGTTCCCCTTCGTCTCTTGAAGAGGAGTTCGCGAGCCGAGCCACACAGTCATTTCGATTATTTGACCCTAAAAGCCGGAAAAAACTCAATTCCAAAAATTTTATACGAGCTAAAAGTTTTTATAGTATTCACAATTGTCGAATATCTGACGAATAAGGAAACTTTTTTTTTTGTTTTTATGTATTCATAAATCGTTAAAGTTAATCGAAAGTCACGAGATTTTATGATATATATTGCCCTTCATATCACGCTAAATCGTGCATTCATTAGTAATTTTCATATTTTTCAAAAAGATTGTGTAATTTCTTGCATTATGAATACTTTTTATAGATAAGCATGTACATACTATTTATATTTCTTGATAGCTTTTATTTTTTCATCACACTTATTTATATTGTTATCGATATTTGTAACTAATCAATAATTTAGTAATTTTTACGATTACATAACTTCATTAACGATTTTGTTACATTTTTGTGCGAGACCCGATGTTCTTTTTGGTCTCGTGTTTAGCAGATATTTTTTATTATAACCCAAATTTCGTTCCGGATTTATACGGATTGATATTTTATAGCATTTAGATATAATTTATATATTTATATACAGTATTTAGATGTAATTTTTATAATTCAGATGAAAACTGACTGTAACAATAGAAAAATGTTATTAAAGTATATATTTTGTCATCAGAAAAATTAAAATCTACACATTTGTATTAAAGTAACAATTAAAATTATTTCGACACAATTTACATACAAAAATCATTTTTTCCAGCTTTTCGGTACAATTATTCAAGAGCCGTAGCGATTTTTCAAGGGTTTCCGATTATCAGAAAAGAAAATGTTTCCAGGAAAAGTTAATCAGTATTAAGACATCTACAAACCTTAACCCTTTGCGGTCGTATATCTACTCTCAGCCACCAAAACTTTTTTACCGTTCCGGTCGTATGTCTGCTCTCAGCCACCACAGCAAGGAACCATACTAATCTTATATTGTATTCATCCATGTATCAGTTTACACTTTCTCTTATCGAACCTGAATGTCTAAAGAACCTATTCACGGACCAATACTGTGCTCCTATTAATTGGAGATAACGAAATCCAGTGTAAACAAAAGGTGTTATCTCTCACTCGCCATGCAAGACGCCGTGGCGAGTCGGTCGCCTCTTGAGCGTCTATGGAAATCGACAAGTTTCGAAGATACTTTGTAGAATTCCAAATAATATTTTACAAATTGTGTTTAACTGCAATTAGGCATTCTCGCTTCTTGAGATATTTCAAAATAATACTCCAAAATGGCAAAAAGAAAGTTACCGAAAGAAGTGTACTCTGAAACTGAAAATAGCGATGAAGAGTTTTATTTTGACTCCTCGAATACTGACTCTGATATAGAAAGTGATAACGTTTGTAGTGATTGGTAACACGGTAGTGACATAGTTCCAGTGAAGCGAAGATTGAGGCAATTAGTAATATCCAGCGACAGTGAAGTAGAAGAAAATGATGAAAAAGAGAACAGTATAAACGAATTTACTACTTCGAGAGACGTTACGCACAGAGATCAGCCACAATCAAAAACTAATTTTTCGACGGGACCTAAAATTGTTGGACATAATGTACCTGTTCATTGCACGGAACCTATCGACTTTTTCAAACTCTTTTTCACAGATACACCAAATGTTATTATAAATTACAATATGAATATGGGAGGTGTCGATAAGGCTGACCAATTAGCAAGTTCATATTGTTTTATGAAAAAATGTCGCAACTGGTGGAGAAAAATTTTTTCCTGGGTATTAGAGGTTTGTGCAATTAATAGCTACATCTTATATAAGGTGTCAGCTAGAAGAGAGAACAGGACGTCTATGTCACATTTTATGTTTGTCCGAAAATTGGTGGAACAACTTGTAGGTGATTTTCGTGATAGAACATCTTCAAAACCAGGAAGACCATCGGTCTCAGATAAAGAGGAAGGGCTTAATGGCAAACTACATATGTTGCGGCACTGTGAAGATGTAAAGAGTAAAGATTGTTCTGTATGTTCAAACAGAAAGATCAAGGGCGGAAGACGCCAAACTAATTATTTTTGCGATACATGTAATCGAAAACCAGGACTGCATATTAGAGTAAAAATGGAGTAAAAATTATACAAAATATGATTTTTATCTAAAAACATTACATTAAAACACATTATTGTATAAACATATATCTAAAGTTCACAAAAGAATTAATAAATCTTGTTTATCCTTAGTAATCTTACATGTTATGTATCACTACTCTTTCAGCGGAAATTAATTCCGACCAGTACGACACCCATGTCCAAATTTAATACGACCGCAAAGGATTAATATATAAAATTTCAAAGAAAATTTCTTTTCTGTAAAAACTCAAGATTGCCTTGATATTTGATATACCAAATAAGCCAGACAAATTTAGCATAAAGTTTTGGTTTGGCGGTCGATGTAAAAATATTAGGATGTCCCATAAGTTTCTTCCCTTTTTTTTGATGCGAAATGAATACACGATTTTTTGTTTAAGATGGATTTATTATGTTATATATGAACCGTTCTGTTCTATAACATTCTTCCATCTCTCAGGAAGCCTCATTATGCCCTCTTTCCAAAATTGTTTAAGTTTACTTGTAAAATATTCATCTAGGTGCGTTTTTATTTCGCTTATGGATTTGAAAGATTTACCACGGAGAGAATTTTTTAAGGAGAGGAACAAGTAGTAATCGGATGGAGCAAGGTCTGGGGAGTATGGAGGATGAGGTAGAACGTCCCAATCAAACTGTAATAATTTTATAGTTATAACCTCGTCGGTTCGCCAATTCTGGCCGTTTTTCTGCTATGGCTGCTTTCAATTGATCCAGTTGATTGCAATATTTGTCAGTATTGATCGTATCATCTTGAGGAAGGAGCTCGTAGTACACTACACCTCTCCAGTCCCACCAAATGCACAGAAGAACCTTCTTCGGATGAAGTCCAGGCTTCGCAACAGTTGAAGGTCTATTTTCCTTGGACGAAGTGCGTTTTCGATGCACATTTTGGTATAAAATCCAAGTCTCGTCTCCAGTGACAAGCCTCTTTAAGAAAGGATCCCTTTCATGTCGCTGGAGAAGCAAATCGCACGTAGAGACGCGGTTCACAAGGCCGGTCTCCGTCAATAGGTGTGGAACCCAAACTTCATGTCGATTCGCATATTCTATCTTGATTAAATGCTTATGTACCGTTGTCTTGGGAATATTAGTGGCATCCACTATCTCACGCACTATATCGTGGATTTTCAGTGAGCACAGTCTTGATAATGTCCGTATCAGTCGTTGCTGGGCGGCCGCTGCGGTCTTCATCTTTCAACTCGAAATTGCCAGCTTTAAATTTCTTAAATCAATTGCGGACGGTCCTAATAGTGGTAGTACCACTCCCGTAAACGCTGAAAATCTCGTTTGCAGTGTCCTTTGCACTATTGCCTTTTTTAAAGCAATGAAGCATAACATGCTGCAAATGCATCTTTTGGCTCTCCATATTGAACGGTGCAGAAAAAATTTTAAAAGAGACTTTGTCACCAACGAAACGTACTTTGAAAGAGCTCTGAGACGACTGAAACCGATGCCATAAACGGCTAAGAGATAAGCCTGCATGTTTATATAAACACAGCCACTTAGAGTCACTCATAGCGTGGCGCGGAAGAAACTTATGGGACAACCTAATATATTTAAAATGATTTCCCTTTGAGATTTGAGAAAAGACGAAACTCGATCCTCAACACTTTCGAGTGTTGAGTGAATTCGCAGTTTTGAAATTAGGCCAACCGTACTTACAACGAGATAGAAATATAAATACAGATAATTTCTTTATCAGCATTCCATTTGTCAAAAAATTACTTGCAAAAAAAAAAAACAACTTTGGTTCGAACGGAAGATAATTCTCAAACTAGCAAAAGAAAACAACCTTGTTTTCCTTACAACTGTATAAATCAAAGAACTGTATCTTTACTACCAAAGTAACCTAAAAGTAAAAATCCTCCTACTAAGCATCAAATATACATTTGTGAGATTAGCAATAATGACAAAGATGTCTTAGAAATCATTACATATTATAATAAAATCAAGTTTAGCTACATCAAATTAAATGTAGTTGACTAAATGGCAGATATAGTGTGCAAACAGAGAGTGACCTTTTTTTTTAAATAAAGATTTTTTAGATTCGACAGTAATAATTTATTACTAATAAATGTGTGAATGCCATAAAAAGAATGCGCCGGACTAAAAGTAACCAGAAAAGATTTCATATTTTGTTTGGCAGAAGAACCAGGGAAGACAAGGAAAACTCCATGCAAGAGTTGTCAAGTGGGCTATTGTAAAAAAGTAAAAGCAATAACTTTTGTATGAAATATAAAAAGATCGTCTATGAAAAATATATGTGCAAATAGAATTGAATATGTTTGCAAATGCGCCAAAATAAATATCGTTAATATTAATGTTACCATTTGATGATAATTTCTGGTAAAAGACTTTTTACTTATTAATAATTTATTTAAACGTGTAGCTTAACGTTATATGTATTTAAATTGAATAAATACATTTTCTTTTACTCGTCAATTTGACGCGCACTCGTAGAAATGGGTATAAAAGAAATATTCAGAAACCTGATGTAAAATGTACTTTTGACTTAATAATGTCGAATGACGAATTCAGCAACCTATCCATTAGGTATATATTATTATAATCTCGAGTGTATAAATGACGTTAACATAATTTTTTCAGGCTTTTCGGACCAGATACTACATTGTGCGCTAGTTCAAAAGTATTATCGATGCAATTGATATCGGAGAAAAATGGACATCGTAGGAACGTCAGAGACACGAAGAAAAAAAGAACAAATGTGAAACGCGGTGAGAA
The DNA here is from genome assembly GCA_032399605.1 of Melipona beecheii. Lineage (NCBI taxonomy): Eukaryota > Metazoa > Arthropoda > Insecta > Hymenoptera > Apidae > Melipona > Melipona beecheii. The sequence continues at coordinate 2,737,907 of JAUCMO010000101.1, forward strand.
GAACTTTTGCAAAAGTTCAAAAAATCCGACTGAAGAATGCCAGGTGGCGCGTTTCTTTCGTTTCATGTTGAAAAGTGTCAAACAGCGCGACCACGCTTCTTCCGTAATACAGCCTCGTTAACCCTTTGACTACGAAAGGAGTGTATATATGTACGTTCTCGAAGATCCATCAACATACACACTACCACAGGTCAATCAATATATACGAAAGACGTGTAAAGACGTTGTCTAAATTTTTTATTACTATACTGTGTCACTAAACTGATCTAATTGGGTGTTGCTAAGCAACTGGTTGTCGGAAACTGTTAGATTTTTAAGTATATACCAATGTAAAAAAGTGTGACGTTGGTTTATGAGCAAGTGAATTGTATGCATAATTGTATCCAACAGCAAATCATCCTTCACTTGTTACATTTCAACGTTATTTGCTTTATCTTATCTTCATAGATGCCTAATTCGTCTCGATATCGACTACAACGTACATTATAAAAAATGTACTGTGACCTTGAAAAAACTCGCTCAATACTTAACTAATTGCTGCGCCATATCTAACTATACGCTGACTAATATTCACTAATTGAAAAACATATAAAACTGATTTTAATGGATAAATTAAATTTGATGATGACAATCTTGTATTGCATCTAGCAATTTTTTGTAGTGCATGTGAAACGTAAAATTAAAGATAAATAACATAATTTAAACTTGAAAATAAAAATTAAAAATTAATAATAATATTTTTTAATGCTTTTTTATAATACGATAACGTTCGAAACAGATAAATTTATGTAGTGATACATTACAGTACTGATAAATATATCGCGTATAACCACTTTGTTTGATAGCGGAGCATACTCTACATTTCCGGTGAGGATATTTTTTTTTTGCCACTCGTTACAATTAGAACGAGTTTATGTTTTTTGAAATCTTGTTTTATATAGAAACAGAAAAAGTATTTGATAAATTGCAAACAACTCCAGGCCAAGACTGATTGAAAAAAAAAATGAAGGCTACGCGTTGAAGAGTGGGAGATCTTCCCATTCGATTGGCTAATTGTAAGTGTTAAAATAAGCTTCACAGGAGCTCATTTTTTTTAAGAACATCAGATGCACGCCTTGAAGCCATTTAAATTCTATATAGTCACTTTTTCTTAACTTCAATAGCAGCTGAAATAATTCAGATGTTCGGCTTAAAATTAACAGTCCGTATATACAGGGTGTTTCGAATTTAAATATCAAAAGTTCGGGAGCGTGTAGGGGACCCATAAATTAAGGAAGAACATTCTTTAGAGATAATTGCAAAGAAAAAAAGAAAACAAAATTTCTCATTTTCTCACTTATTCATTCATGTTATTTATTGTTGCAACTGCGCGTTATTTGTAACAACACGACCATTTTATCAAACATTGACCGCTTTAATTGCAACTAGACATTGCTTTGATGATATCTTTAGCATTATATGGGTTACTATTTTGGAAATAGCATTTTTCCAAAAAAAAATCAAGTTAGCAGTTAGATACAATTTTACGTGATCTTTTCATTTTAAAACAATTGCAGTCAGTACGTTAAGAAAACTAGTGAGATTTCATCGAGAAAAGTTGCTAGGTAATTAACGGAATGATAAAAATGTTTATTTTGAAAATGGCACACGTCACTTTGCAGTAATAAAAAACGGCGATTCGTTAACGTTAATTGGTTAGAAACTCAGTGGATAAGATTTTATCATTCCTTACAAAATGTTATATAAATTAACTTTGGGTGAAAAAGCAGAATGTCTAACTTCGAAATTTGTCATCAAAAAGAGGAAGATCGAGATATTATTGATAAATAGAAATCGATCCTTTATACGGATGCTCTGTTACTACAGCAAAACGTAAAAATATGACGGATTTGCTTCCTTATATACCTTCAATTTATTTTAAATTACAGTTATTTTAAAAATATGAAACAAAATGAGATAAAGAATTAACGATGATGATTCAATTTAGAGAATAAGCTTTTGTATGAAATATAAATTGTATAAATTACTTATACTTAATCAATTTTATTATTTATATATTTTATAAAGATTAATTACGATGAAAAAGTTCTTGGATAAATCTTTATATAAAATACCAATCGTAATTTATTTATATAATTAATATTAATACTTTTGTTACTGTCTTATCAAACATATCGGACAAAATTGACACAAGTTAGTAATTCTTCTAAATTGTTTATTTCGAAAGTAACTGTCGCGTGCCGATCCGAATTTGCGTAATAAACGCAAGTTTGATCGGTAGCTTGCTGCTTTCAACGCTAATGAAAGTCAGCTGATTCAATTTAAAGTTTGTTTTAATGTTAGAGTCAGTAAGATTTGATCACCCTTTGAATTCGTTTTACCATCGTCGCACAACTTAATCCGCATCATCTTAATTAATGCGACACCACGAGGCACCGAAAAAAGCGAAGAAGAAAACAAAAAAAAGAAATCACGTGATCGACAAGCAGCCAATCATGCAAACGCGCGATGCCGAAACAATGGTCCAATCACATTCGAGCCCTACGCTTGACCGAATACGTACCATTTGCCCATGCACGCGCGCATAACACGGCAGTGGCGCGAAAATACGATCAGAAAGTAACCGCATGACTGTCAGGCCCTCGCCTTGTTCGGCGAGACCGAACAGTAACAGAAGTCGGTTTACGGTAATGAAAAAATGATGATTCGTTAACGTCTGTGCGAAATTATTTATACCGAGGAAAATATAAACATCTGAGATAAATATAAGTAAATTTTCTCGAAAGTTAGCATTTTTGGTCATCAATTTTTGATACCTTGAATATCTCGTGTTAAGTACAAAGTGATTTATATCGTGAAATGAATGATTCGTATGTAGCTACGATTTACTCTCCTATTTTTTTGTTTCTCGAGTTCATTGCCATCGGAAAAACTTCAAGGCTTTACGCACATGTTAAACATTTGTCCTTTACATTCTTGTTACCTTTCACGAATTAATCAGTTACTTGGATACTTTGCTTGGAATTACATCTACTACAAAATGCCACTAACATGATTTCTGTATGATAACGCATTAGAGGCGAAGCGTATGGACGCCAATTTTTCCAAATATTAGGAAAGTGCCTGATCAACGAGTATTTTCATTAACTATCAGTAAACTACGAGAGACTACGAGGTAGTTTACTTCAAAGTTTCACTTCATTACGAAGGTAAATAATTTTAGGCAATATACAATGTTTGATTCAATGCAGAAAAGTACAAGATTTGAAAAATCTTACATTATGAAATATTATAAATACTACTTTGTAATATTGCTTTACTTTTATAAAATATATCAATTCATTGTTAAAATTGAAGCATGAAATATAAAATTAAATATAAAAATTATATATATATTTTTTTCAAACACTCGTGTCACAGGAGTAATATTTGTTTCTTCAATTTTATTTCTACAAGATGAAGTGTTTGTTATAACACTTGAAAAAGTTTAATATAATAGTAACGAATTTTGTAAATTATTTATATACAATTTTTATCAATTTCGAAATGAGTTTTAAAAACGGTACGATTTTTTCTATACTAATTCTGGATACGTTGAATTTTGCATGAAAGGCAAATTTGTTTGCCCAAAATGACCGAAATCGTTATGTCCAAATCCGATAGGGAAACTTTCGGAAATTTTAAAAACGCACACACACAAAAAAAAAATACGCTAATCAAGATTATATCAGAATGTTGAGAAAAAATGCAAACATGGTTTTAATTTTTTTCTTTCAAGTTGCAATATACCGACGGAAGTCGACTGAAATAAAGAGGTCTGATTATAATGGAATTATAATCAAGAGTACGTAATAACAGATGATTCAAATTAAAAAATTCAAAGAATTATCTTTTAACATTCATAAAGAATCTTTAGAAACAAGTTTATCAAAATCAGAGTCGCAGTGAAATACAGAATTATTATTTTTATAAAAAATATTTATTATTATAAACAATTATAAAATTATATAAAGAAGACTCATTGATATAAACAAATAATAAATCTTTTTATACAAATTTTCATTTAGAGTGGCGTTATTATTTTTTCGCCATTCTCTTGTGTATATCGAACACTGTGCAGCGTTAGGAACGTGAAATTCTGTTCAACGTCATTTTAATCTCTTTGGTCCAAATCTCGACTATAATCCATATCTATATAAAGATGTTTGAAAAAAATGTAGTGAAATGAATATAATACGTAATAATACCAGAATAGGCAATAATGAACTGTATGACTGACACAAAAGCAATTACCTACAATTTATAGATCATTAGAAAAAAAAAGAATAGGCGTAATATTAGATGCCAATGTGAACACTGCAATATAAACTTATGCGGTATCCGTAAAATAATATATATATATATATATATATTATATTATACATTATCTTGTAGTATTATAAAAATTACTATTACTACATTTTTTATAAATATATATAAATGTATCATGAAATATTGTTAAACGAGCAATTATTTTTATCTCAAGTCTGATTCTCATTAACATTCAGAAATTTATTTTATAAGTATATATCCCAATTGTTCCAAACAAATCCAAACTGCATTCACAGCAATCATGATAAGGAAAACATACGCGCACGCCGGAACGAAAGAATTAATAATAATACTGAAATGAGGGCAATTTCAAAAAGTACAGAATTTATTACTTGAAGACTATACCAAACAATTTGAACTCTACTGATTGGTTCGTTGAAATATTCCGCAATGACAATTTATTTCCAATAAAAATAATCCTAGAGCTATTACAGTACATGTACAACTACTAATATGAATTTCTTACGAATGTTTGGCTTGAAATTTGGAACAGATTTCTAGTTGCCTGAAAGAGTAAATCGAATAAGATCCACACATTTTTTAAAGAATGGTTTTTTAAAATTATAATAATAATATAATTATAATATTATAAATAAATTATAATATTACGTTATATATAAAATGCAAGTCTAGCTCATTGTAGCAGAGCTACTTGACTCTGGCTGGACATAAACTATCCAGGATGATAGATAGATTGGACGTGGAAGAATAGTATCCCAGCCACCCCGATCACGAGATGTGACTCCAATAATATTTTTTGTGAGGAGAACTTTGAAAGAGAAAGTTTATTCAGTGCCAATAAACTCAAAAAAGCGACTAAAAAATCGTATCGTGAATGCAGTGCAGCAACTAACAAGATCAATGTCTTAAAACAATTGGAGCGGTCAGTGTTAGACGCGATACTTGTGATGCCGCAAGAGGCCAATATTTTGCTATCCTAAATATTTGGTAATATGAATAAAGAAAAATATCAATAAATAAATAAGAACAATGAGAAATTTTGTTTTTTTTTCTGCGATTATCTCCACTGTTCGAATTTTCATGAACGACTGACCATAGCGTTGATAACCTAAGAGGGGAAAAAAAATCATTCTACAAACTTTTATCAATACCTCGTACGTAATAAATATATAAATAAATAATGTTAGCAAAGTTATGTCGAGACCCATATACATAGTACTGAAATTTCTGTAATATCGAAACTAGGGCATTTTTCTAGTAATATGTACTACGTATAATACATTCGCGGATGGAAAAGAATATAATAATGGTACAATGGTCGAAACACCAAATGTCAAGTGTTGTGACGTCAATCGTATGTACCGCCACTGCTTCAACGATCGAAATATTATAAATAATTCTTTTTTATGACTACGCTATGGCTTAGCGATAAAGTTGACGTTGGAATACAAATAAATGAATATTTTCAATGACAGTATTTCGAAATTTATTAATTTATTTTTATATGCATAGTTATATGCGATTCGTGTTAGTTTATCAATAAATATTCATACTCTGATGGTTTAGTAATACGTTATAATTATTTATGTATTCTTAAATTAGGATATTATTAGGTGAAAAATGAGTCGAAATGGGTCAACAAAATGCAAATATTGTTCATGAATATTTCCAGTATAATTTATTACGTAACAAATCGATATGTTTCAACACTAGAACTACCGGCAATTAAAACATAAAATTTCCATCAGAGATGTTAAAGTAAACAAAAGAAAAAAAGAAAAATAGAAAACTTTATAATACAGTGAAGTACACAAACTTTTATTTGTACATTTTACGAAAAATCATTCAAATCTCTAAAAATACTGTTTGTTATCTATAAAATATCCAGTGAAAATTACAAATTGTCACGTGTTATGGTCATGAATTTAATTAAGAAAGAGAAACTTTTAAGATAAAAACATATCTACAATAGAAAAATCGTTTAATTAAAGCACCAAAATCGTACCGATTTTAAACTTCTGTCGCTGGGCTTGTAATTATAGTTATTCTAGCGCTTTTGCCTTTATATAAAGAACAGTGCGAAAATGGTCTCGTCAGATATCTGAAAACTCATCGTTCTATTATTATTATTTCCATTACTATTTCCACCGTCATTAATGTTTTAGACTAGCTTTTTATCATCCAGTCTGTAACGCGTTGTCTTTTATTACATTATGTTATAAATCATATCACTTTTTCCAATAAATATATGACAGAGTTAATTGACACTAATGTCAGATATATATTTTATAATAATAACTGATTAACTGGTTTATTTTCAAGAATTTCGATCTCTATTTTTCAATAAATCTCGTATAGCAAATATAGCCTTCATGATTTAACGCGTTCTGTTGTGCCATTTTTGCGCTACGTCGTGTATTATCGCTTTAGACTATACTGCAACGTTTATACAAACAGCCAAGAATTAAAATATAAAACAAATCGAACAAGTTTATCCAAATAATTTATTGTTATTATAATTACTTACTAATCTACTTACTGACGTATTAATTTAAATAATTTATAGTAGTATTGCGGAACAAAACAAATAGAAAGTATAAAACATATTAATAAAAGCATATTAAAAAATATATACGTGCGATCAATTATAAAAGAAAAAAAAAAAACAGAAATATCCCTTCTCTGCTCCATTACTTGTTTACTTCTTTCTTCATTATCTCATTCCAATTTCTTAATTATATAGATCTGTGTTTCTTGAGATTATAGTTTGTTAGAATATCATTTAACTTTCTCTCTATACCAATTAATTAACTTTCAAACGTCGTAAACGTTGATGATTCTTTCTAAAAATTGTATTTTTATACCTATGCTCTACATTGTGAAATATTCATAAAAAATAAAACAAACTTTCATGATGTGTTCTACGAAATAGGTTAGCTTTTAACCACGATACGTCGGCAGTGAAAAAACTCTATCGTTGACCCACAAAATGAATAATATAACAATACTAAAAAGAAACCTATTCTTTTCATCACTTCGTGCATTTCTCGTGCTCCGTATTGCAGCAGAGAAGCAAAAATGCAATTAAACTGTAAATTTCTTTTTTTCTTTTTCTTTTTTTTTTCCATTAAACCCTGAAACCATAGTTTTCAGTTTTACAAGCAAAAAAAGGAAAAAAATCGTGATATTGTATATTTTCACAGCGAAGCACGAACACGAATCTTCACAGTACCTGTGTTGTTATGTATATCAGGTCAAACTTTGTCGCTTCTTTCTATGGAGCTTCTGCCATTAATTAAAATTATTTCAATAAGCTGTTCGGTAATACACGCGCCGTGATAATAAAATGTTTCTTATTCAAATGTAAAAGGCCAAACTAGACATTTTTACGAAGAAAGTTGGTATGTTTCTTCGTAACTTTTCTTTTTTTTCCTTTTTTCTTTTTTCAAACAATGATTTAAGTTACGTGTATTTTTGCATTTGTAGAATCGACAATTAAAAAATAAACATTCGCAGAGACTATACGCGTATGTATTGTTCTGTATATATAACGAACGAATGCAAGAACACAAGTAGATAAAAAGTTTCATCGAATGTGTACCGGTAGATTGGAAGATTGGATTAGTACATGATTGGAGCGGCAATTGAAGAGCTGGATGAAATAGGGACATTCGGAGAGAGCGAATTTATTGATTCAATTTCGTCGTAACACTGCTGCCTACCCTTCTATTTTAACTACCAACAGATGGCATGTTGATGCCCTCAAGTTTTCAAATTTAGTCTAACCGCAGTTTAACTAATAATTGATGAACAGTCATGGCTAACGTTAAAGATAGAAATTTTCGTTGATCGACAATCATAAAATTAATGCGTCAAAATCGATTGGTGCGTTATATAATTGGAAAACACATCCTATTGCGAAAATAATGATTACAAGTATACAAATCGAGTAAAATAGTCGGGTGGGCGGAGAATGAATTTATTACTAAAAAAAAAAAAGTATACGTACTACAAATGAATAATAAAAATAAAGTAAACTTTATTGACCTTAAAGAAAAAAAAAAAAATGCAAAAATTGCAATAATCGCTGACAATAATTTGGATTTAAAATAATTTATGTTCTCTAATTTATGTTCCACAGCATATAATTTTTGAAATATTCCACATCTATTATAGTTTACAAGTACAAACTTCCACTTTAAGCTAAATTATTAGAGATTAATATTTGAAAATAAATTCATATTCTTTGTTTGCAGTAAGTATTACGTATGTTATTGTAATTCAAAGATTGTTAATTACGAACTTAAAACGTGTAGATAAGAATGATATCTTAATAAAATAATGACTGACATTTGTTTTTAAATAAATCGCAAAAATACGACAATACTAATCTTAACTTTTAATTAAAAAGTAGGATACGAAAAAAAAAAAAAATCTTTCTCTTTTTAAGAAACTACAGTTGTTTGGCTACATAAATTTACGATTCAAGTGATCCTTCCACGACTAAGTAATTTCTCCGACCAGATGCGCTATATACAATAGACGAATTTGGAAATAAAAGTTCATGTTGCTGACAGATACGTACGAAAAATATTTCGTTACATAACGTTATTTGAGATTTTTGACGCCAACTTAAGCATCTAACGAAGCACTACGCTTGGTCTAAAAAGCGGCTCTTTTCAACCAAAAATCAATTTTTCAACTGTGAGATTTAAAAATCTTTTTTCTGTAAAATGATAACTCTTTAAAAATTTGAAACTCAGAGGTATTATTTTCAGAGGTATTAATTCTGTAAACATAGTATCCCAATGGTAAAAATTCAAACTGAAAGTAAATATATCATTTATTTTGAGTTACAAATATTTATTATGACATCTTTATACACGTCAACAGATGCATTTCAAACATTTAATTCCGTTGCAAGCATTTTTAATCCATGCATAAACAGTACAAAATTTGTAACAACGGATTTTTATATTTATCAAACGTCTCGAAATTCCAAATGATACTGCTTTGCCAAACTCCGAAATTACAATTCATAGGGGATGAAATTTATCCACTTCTTAAGAATCTACTGAAACCTTGGACAATAATTAAACGCAAACAAAAAATATTTTAATGCTAGATTATCAAAAGTACGAAGGATCTCCGTTGAATGCATCTCCGGAATTATTTTTTCTAAATGGAGAATTTTAAACAAAGCCATAAAAAATTCCGTAAAATGTAGCGGATGATATTGTTGAAGCTATTTACATCATAATTGTTGATAGAGAAGGTATCGAGCATCATATTTAGCAAATTTACAAGAATTTTCAAAAGAATTAAATACCAATCCAAAATATACTGCTGATACTCAAAATATACGTGATTATTATTACAATCCTATTCTAACTGTATTAAAATCTATTATAATCAAAATTATAAAGTATTATGAAATTCTATGAAATTATAGAATGTAAAATATTGTAGGGTATTCTAACATTATTATAAAATATTTATGGTTACATGTTATATTCAATGTTATTTCGTTCCACAATCTATCTAAAATAAACCTATATAGTGATTCATGTTCATCTAATTCTGTGAAGGTGATCTGATAAAAAGTTCATTTATTTATCTCTCCATTCTTCAATTATGAGAGCGGCGATAATATCGAAGAAATAAAAATGTTGGTTATTCGATGCTTTCATCGTTGTTTTATCGTCGCTATTCTCACCATTTATCGCAGCTCCAACGTAAACGTAATCTTAGTGTTAGACAACTCAGAGGAAAAAGGAGCTGTAAATTTTCCAAAAATTCCAAAGAATTGCAGAATTTAACAACTGAGATGCTGTAGCATTTAACGTTTAAATAGACGTTTAAACGTCATTTGAGCTAAGGAGACTTCAAAAAACTTAAAATATTTTTAATTGAGAGAATATTATCTACCTATATTGATTTATATTGATTTTTATATGTATTTATTATATATATATTTATATTATATTTATACGCCTATTTCTACTTCAACATGTATCAATCTCTTACAAAATGTTAGAAATGAATCATCTGTTGTGGTAAAAGAAATTTTTATTTTTCGTATTTGTCCATTATAGTCACTGCTGTATGTACCGGGAGAGTTATCTAAGATAAAAAGCTGGAATATTTTCGAAACGATTAATTACATTAAAAAATGTTTTAGACAAAAGTTTCGAGAAGAGCAATAATTATCATTTTTTAATGTTGATGCATAGAAGGCGTTGGAACGTCTGTTTTTCTTTTTTAAATTCGATACTGTACGAATATTGCTCCGAATTATTTTAATTAAAAAATTTGCTGAACCAATGATTTTTCGGTATAAATTCAATACTCATTTTATAGAGAACGACGAGCTGAATTGATTAGTGTGTCAAAAAAAATATACGATTTCACTTTCAAAAATGTGCAAAAAAATATGTCATTGTAAAAAATGATAATTATTTGAAATAATACTTGTCTCGAAACCATTCAATTTATCTTTGGAAGTAATTAATCGTTTAGAAAATATTTCAGCGTTTGAATTTTAGCTGACTCATATAATGTAAGATGACTCCGATATAAGGTACAGAGTTATATATTTTTTATTTATATTTAGTTATGTATAGTTTAAGTATTCTATAATTTGTTCTTTAATTATATTTACATTATAATATATAGTATTATATATGTATATATTACTATATCATAGTTTAAATATTTCTCATGGTGAAACAGATAGTTTCTAATCTTTGAGAAGGCTAGTCACCACAAATCAAATTAGGTATGTTACAAAAAAAGAAAAAAAAATAGGAATCTCAGGAATGATATTTTCAATTTTATTCGACAAACAAAAAGTTAAAAAATTCATTACACTAGAACAGTATATGAGCTTAGTCATGGTCACTTTGTCTTTAAATCGAGATATTTAAGGATTTCAGCGTTTCAACGTGTCTAGAAAAATTGATGCTGACTTTCGAGAAGGTTTGTACTTATTGTCTCGGACGTTTATATTTTGTTCCGTATAAACAATTTCGCACAGGCGTTAATGAATCGCCATTTTTCGTTATTGAAAAGTGAGTTGTGCCACTTTCAAAATAAACGGCTCATATTCAAGTTCCGTGTCGCCAAGGAATCATTGTGTCGTACGATGCAACTTAAGGAAACGATAACGATATAAAGAAAAATTTACAACGTGATCCGACACACGAGACAGAGGAAACCACTGATTGCGAGACGTAAAATAATAAGAAATCGGCCTGCTCTAATTGCAACGAGAAGTTGCCGTAGGCAGAGAAGTCGATTAACAGAAACGAATGTTCCCGTCTATTCAACGTGATTTAATTTAGTATGACTTCTACCTCTGCTTCCTTCTTACTTCCGATTCTCTGCTTCAGCTCTTGCTTAATCCAATTCCTGTCCAAAAAAAAAAAGGATCAGCGAACTCTTCTATTTCTCCGTTCGTTGTAAATTTATTCAGTTCCCCGCCCCCTCCCTCCTCTATCTTCTTAGTTCTCGGCCCGTTTGTTTCATTTTCGTTTCCCTCGATATCGCCTCCTCGCTTATATCGATTTCTTTTCCGTTGTTTTCAGCCACCAGAACCGACACATCCGCGCTGCTCTCTTGCTTTTTCGTAAATCATGGAAAATGCGCACATTGTGGTAACACAATTTCACGGATGATAGAGAAAACCGGTTAACCATCGTTTCGCGTTTTACACACGCGCGACCAGATCCCCCCCGGTCTATCGATGTTAAAAGTATAGCGCAGCAGCTTCACAGAAGCCAGATACGCTCAGGAATAAAAGACCGGTTATTGCGTTATATTTTTCTCCTGTTGACATTTATACTGGATTTTCTTTGTGAACAAAGGACTATGAAAATCGCCCGTGTATTTATTAAGAGTTGTCCGTGGAGCTTTATCAACCATTTGAATCCACAGCTCATCAACGACGATAGCACGCGTGTCGAACGTGAATTACTACCGATTAATCGAGCTAACGCAGCAATTTTACAAATTTAACAGAAAATTAGAATGAGAAAAGAAATAAAATAAATAATCTGAAAAATAGTTATTAATTTTCTTTCTGCAACGCTAAAAAACTAACTCGTTAAATTTTCCAAACATCTGATTTCCTTGCAATCTCGTACAAGTCGCTGTACGAGAGGAATGTAAAACTTCAAATGTCTAACTGACACTTTCAATTAAATAAAAATTGTAGATTCTTTTCTTTCTATAACGAAAGAAATAAAAAAGAAAATATTTTCTTCTTTTGAAAGCAATCTTGAAAAAATAACAACGCCTCGTTTGTATTACGAATTTAATCTCTCTACCTTGTATCTCGATCTAGAAACGTGGTATTTGTTATCGCGAAAAAAATAATACGCATTGTCAATGATATTCCGCGAAGAGGAGGGAAACTCTTCTCCTGCCAGGCACGCGGAGGCTGCGTTATTGATTTTCTGTAGGCGCGTGCGGTTTTCCACACTCACCGGGCCTGACCCGCGTTTTCAAACGGCACGCAATCACAAACTGTTTCGATGGTTCACAATACGGGACGATATCGATTGCCATGACATTAACTTCAATTACGACGCTGCGTTCTTTAATCAACGATCGACGAATATTCCTGGCAGTATATCGATCGGGATAGAAAAAAATTCCCGCCGTGTGACAAATTGCCATGAATGAATTTATCGTTTAAATCGTTGTACTTCCCGACTGAAATCGAAAGTTTTCTTTCTACATTAATTATTCTAAACTTTAGAAAGTTTGCGATGCAAGTATAGATTCCTCAGATAGAAGTGAAAGAAATTTGTGTAAACATTAAAAATATGCGTGAACAAATAAAACAATTAAACGTGTTTTGATTAAATTTTGATTTCTAAAGCCGTGCCTCTGTTTTACCAAAAGCTTCACTTTAAAAATATTTTTTCCAGCATCAAATCTCTCCATTTTTAAATTTTGTTCGCTCGAACTACCCTTAACGTACAATCAGCGAAATTTCCAAAACACAATTTCGAATTTGAAATAACAATGTTGAAATCAAAAACAGGGTCAAAAAAAGGAAAGAGCTGAAATATTTTGTAGAGAAAAGTACTTTGTAAAAAAGAAAAAAAAAAAAAAAAATTAGGAAGAAAGAACTTTTCGTTAGAAAACGAAGAACGTTAATACGATCAATAAAAGGTACACTCGAATTCTTTCTCAACGGTGTACATATATCTGTCACAAGGCGAAAGAAGAAAAGGAAAAAGAATGAGAGAGAAAAATGAAAAAAGAGGAAAAGACGAATTGAGGAAACAGGAGGAAAATTTAATTAATCCGAATTGTAGTCGACCCAATCTCTGTGCACTGAAATCGAATCACTCATTTATTTAGGTCACCCGACAGTTTGCATCGTATTGCAGCGTATTTCAGAAACTCTGAAAAATATTAGAACATATTCAGAACTAACCTGAACAGAACAACGAGGTTTATCGGGCATTTGTCGCGGATTCGAACATGACGCGAATTAAGCAATAAACTATTTTAATATAATTATAGTACGTATATACTATATACTCGCTCGTCTCAGAATACTCACAATCAGAGTTTGTAAGAGTCGCAACTGTGAAGCGACGACTTTCAAAAGGACGTGTAGCTGTTAACAAACTTTTATCAAGGGAGCAAAACGAAATAAAGAGGTTGCAATGGACGAAGGAACATGAAAACTGGACAACTGAGAATTGGGAAAAGGTTCTCCGAACTGATGAATCGAATTTCGCGGTGTTCGCAAATTATATTATATTCGATTCTGAAACATAGTGAACTAGTGAGACATAGGGACACGAGTTGCTTTCTTTCGAGACAAAGAAGCGATTTAGTTCGAATAAATAGTATTTTCGAATATTTCAACATTTTGCGTGAATTGGACCAAATTTTACATTTGGCTACGCGCTAACACGAATCCTAAACGTACATCAAATATACGCGCAAATTATTTAAACCAAATTCAAAGTGATAATTCAAAGTGAAAATTATGAAACGACCACCCGAATCTTCTAATTTGAATCCCATTGGAAATTGGAGATGAAACTTTGGGACAAACTAGATAGGCAAGTACGAAAATGTCGTCCTACTTCAAAAACAGGTTTATGGAACATTCTGCAGCGAGAATGGAATAACATATCAGTGGAAACTTTCAAAAAGTTGACCGCACGAATGGTCAAGAATAGTAACCGTAATAAAGAAACACGGCGGATAAGAAGAAAATGTAAACATTTTTTTTATTTTTTGGTATTGGCATTTCCAAAATTTATGCAGCATTCTTTCGAGAAACGAGATGATAATTTTATACAAATAGAGCAAGTGTTACCAAGACTTATGGAGCAGGAGTGTACTAAAAAAGAAAACTACTAAAGAAGATACACACATAAAAGATCTAGGGCCTGGACAGGAAAGGAGAAACGTTTGCAGGTTGCAAACAAACGTAGAACATCTTCGGCAGGGAGATAACGGAGGAAAGATGAGACCGACCTCAATTACCTGGACAAAGGCGACACGTATCCTTTGTCGGTAAATCGTGTTATCGGACCTTCGCCGACTTCGAGCATTCGCGGCTGGCGATTCAAAGCGAGACACTTAAGCCCGATCAGTGCAAATATCTGAAATTGGATAATAATTGGAAATCCGACCAACAATCGTCCGAACGAGAAAAACCCATCAACCGATAACTAATAACAATTGTCACGTTGATTAAGAAACGTAATTTCATTCTAAAAAAATTGTGTCATCGATTTACGTAGATTATTTTCTACCGATTTTAGATTATAAGATAGTAGATTCTCATTACATGATCAGAAGATACCTTTATATTCTTAACATACAAGACGTTGAGAAATTACAATCATTTAACCATTTGTGCTGCCAACTGATTGCGGACCATAACGAGTGACCAAACCGTACACAATAATTCGTCGCATTCTTCTTGATACCTCGTCGGTACGATATCACTGGGAAAAAATTATTGTGAAGTAATAAATTTATTATTTGTTTTGCCTGGATTATACTTAAATATACTTAAAACTGAGAAAATATTGCAATTTTGGGACAAAAAATTGTGCGTACCACGTCATTCCAGCGCAAGAGGTTAAGCACGAGAGAGAAAATTTTATAGAAAAAGTGTATTAGCACTCAGACGAAGATAAAACTGTTTTTGCATTGAAAAAGAAGTAGGAAAAGCAATTTACTTATGTGGAATTGATAGTTTGACATTTCAAGAATAAATACAGTTACAGAAGAAAACAGAAGATTTATTCGAGATTATGTTAAACAAATGTAGAAAAGATTCAATAACATGTGTGAAAACTACATCTACATCTCTTTCAGTAATTTTCCAAGTACATGTACATACACATTTAGAGGTTTCCATTCCTTAGTTAAACATAAGTAGGGAAATACTCAGTCTGTTACGACTTTACTTATCTCGTATTAATAAAGGTTATTTGAATAATATTAAAAATGGACCAAAGTTGGGAAACAACAACAGAAGAAAGAAAGTTGATATTGAATCATCACAGTCGAAATAAATCTTACTCGGAAATCGCAAAAATGTTTAACGAAAGTAAATTTACCATAAGAAGTACAAGAGAAAAATTATTCAATCAATCAAAAATAATCCAAAATTGACGTCATCAGAGATATCCGCACAATTAGAAGAATACGAAAACTTAGATGCAAGTTTGTCACTTGTTCGGAAATTCCTTGAAAGGAACAGGTTACGCATCCAGAATTGCAACAAAGAAATTAGTAACGCTAATTAGAGGAAAAGAAAACAATTCACACATGATGGTCTGAACAAAGATTTAAATTTTTGGGACAATGTATTCGTAGTCGAAATGTATCTGACGAAGGCAAGTTTAATTTATTAACGATATATAAACGATAATTGCATCAGAATATGCGAAAAAAGGTGAATACTAAATTCAATATTAAAAACGTTTAAAGGATAGTTGTGTACTAGTTTGGAGTTGCATAGCATTTACAGGTGTTGGCGAGCTTATATTTATAAACAAAATGGATAAAGTGTTTATTTCAAACATTTTGAAAGATAACTTAAATTATAATAAAAAAACGATAAAAAAGTGCCGAAAAATTCTAAAACGTGATTTTTATTTCTAAAGTGACAATAATTCTAAACATGTAACACGTATCGTTCGCACGTGGATCGCCTATAATGTCGCACATGCATCACTACCCCATCAAACACTCGTGGTTTGAGCTTGAATCAAGAAAACACTGCCAAAAAAATCAATTGAAATCTAAATTGAAATTCACTAAAAAAGTCGATTTGATGGCAAAACGTTTAAGAGAGATTCATAAGAAACAAAGGATATACTAAATATTAACTAATATTTAATAATATTAAATTTAACTAATATTAATTATTATTACATTATTTTAATTGTAAGAGTATCAATACTTTTTCAAATGTATTGTTCAACCTTCTTTGTATTTGTTTAACGTGACCTAGTAAGTTTTTAACTGTACTTACTCTTGAAATATCAGACTATCAATTTCACATAAGTAAATTGGTGTTCCCCATATTTAATATTTTTTCCCAGTACTGTGTAGAAAAAATCAAAGATTTTAAAAAATTACAAAAAAAAATTGAACAGATTTCACGTGCTACGATCCAATAAAATTTATTTCATGTTCATCAATAACGTTATATTTTACGTTGCCTTAATTAGAAGGCCAATAAAATACCGCGTGGCGATCGATTTAAAATAACGATTAAAAAGTTGACCAAAATAACAGTAACGTGTTTTATATCAGCGATTAACAAATTCAATTGTTATACCTTAATCCGTAATGTTAATCCATTGCTGTATTTGTTTATTTAGATAAAGATAACGTCGAAAATTGCATTATATCGGTGTACACGAGACGCATCCCCTAAATCCAAGCATATTTCTGGCTTTATCTCCCGCAGTCGTTGCGTAGATAGGCAAAAAACGAACGCGGGATAGTAGGTAAGCCGAAATTTTATGGTTCTTGGTCACTCCCTTCCCCTGCAACGTGAATCGTAATTTTTGCCTCACCATACACCATGCTTAGCGATATCACTGAAAATAACGCTGCGCATGTTCACTTATAATATGTACATATTCGAATAAAACGTTCCACGAATTTTTACAATCCTTTTTCATGCCAATAGTAACAAATTACTATTAAAAAAAAAAAAAAAGAATGTAGATTTTATACGGATCTCGTTAATTTCCATCATTGTCTATTATATTCATCATTTTCCGTTATTTGAACTTTCTATTGTATGAACTGTACATTTCCCACTACAAAACATACATATCGTAATAAAATAACGCTTATGTGCGTGTAAATGTTTCCACACACTTCTCGTGGATGGAAAAAATTCACAATGTTTCACTTTGAAATTGACGTAATCACTGACGAAGTTATGCGATGTAACAACTTACATTATAATATGGCGAAAAAGAAAACGTAACGATTGAGAAAAAATTGACATAATTAAAAAACTTGAACATGGAGAATGTGTAACAAATTTAGCACAAAAGTATAGTGTTGCAAGATCGAGCAAGATAAAAAACCGAAAACATATTATTAAAAACTATTTAGAGCAAATGCAAACAGCAAATATTTCAACAGTCGAAAGACTTTAGTGGACTAAAACAACTGAATAGTAATGTCTTTTTATTTGTGCAATCTAAATCGTGTAGTCTAAAAAGTCAAAAGATATTTAGAAACAAGTGGTATCAATTTTATTTCATCGTGTCTTGAATAATAAAATTCAAATTCAATCCTAATCGCTTGTCGTTCTCTTATGTGAAAATTCTCTTCTCTGAAACACTTTTGTCTCCCAATTGGTTCATATAACGGAGGTTCTATACCGTGTATATATCGAATCGAAAAGAAAAGAACAATCGAAAAGTGGATGGAAATTGTGATTCAGCAATGTAATAGCATAAGTTACAACGAATAAGTAAATACCACCCACTTTCAATTATTATATTTCATCATATAACTTATCTAAATGAATATTAAACTTAATATGCGTCACACATATATATGATTTTTATCACCCAGAAATATTAATATAAATAAATAAATGAAAACATCTATTAACAATAGAACAACTATATCAAAATATTCTATAAATCAATATAATTTATTAGTAATTTAATCAATATAATTATAATTAAAATAAATACATTTATACGATTGTTTCTGTTCAAAGAGAAATTAATATTTAAGTTATTAAAATTTTGACCTGAAGAACACCTGTATCTTTTAAGCAAATTTTACAAGAAATTGTTTGAAATCAGTTATATTCAAGGGTTCGATTGTTACAGTATTAATAGTTAATTAAAATAGTACAATAACAAAATTGTACAATAATTCATAAAACTTCTATAAATAATATTTTTCACACGCAATTGTCACTTTAAACATATCGCCGGGAAAATGTTAAAAATAAGATCGATCAATCTTTTGTGGCAGATAGTTGCTAAAAATCTATGCCATGCGTGATATGTTATAGAATAAAGCTATGGAACCTGTTAAAACATAAGATAGAAAAATATTTTATATGACGTTAGGTTAAATAATATTTTTTACATAAAACACAACAGCGAACATACGTACATACGTACATACGTACATACATACGTACGTATATATGTAGTTCTAATATATCAAATAATTTTCAAATTTTTAAAAATAAAATCGTATTATCTTCATCACTTTTTTCTTGTTTATAAGATGTTTGATAGACGTTAATTTAAGATGTGTTATGTATTCATCATGTCTGTTGGGTTGTAATTATACTCGAAGTATATTCACATTATATCTTCGATACTACACTCAATACGTAATTGAGATAATCAAAAACCTTAAAACGAATGAAAATGGTTATATTGTAAATATACTGATCGTTTGTTGTATTTGTTCGTATTTCTCAAATCGTTAGATTTTTCATTCGATCAATTATAACTGAGGCTACATCTACGGTTGACGAATGCTCGATTTCCAAGCACAATTTCCATTTCGAAAATTCACTTGCTCATTAAGTGTCTCTTTAATTTCATTTAACAAATCCGTAAGTAAAATATTGCACTCCTCTTTTGAAGCAAAAAATTCATTTCCCTGTTATTAACGGACAATCTATTAAATTTAGAATATTCTCAATAAAGCACTACTCAAAGAAAAATAACGACCAATAAAATTCATATTTATTTTGTACGAGGCGAGTGTAACAAGCGAATAATAAATTCGAACGTATTCGAATTATTCGCATTATCAGTACGACCGTAAAGTTATTTAAACGAGGGTACTCATTGGGCTTGTTAAAGCAACCTGAAATTTTTTTTAATAATTTGCAGTATCATCGCAGCGACAACTATACTCAATGTTTATCTTAACCAGTCATACGTTCTTTCGCGTCATGATTCTTCTGAGAGACTGCGTTCATCACGCACGTAAAAATTGTTTCCATTAATTTCGACGCTTCAAAATTGTTCCTCGACTTCTGTCAACTCTCGCGTAATTGCCCCTTTCGTCAGGAACGTCGATGAAAATACCAGTTACAACAAGCTCCCGCAATAAGAGCGATATGATTTTGTTTCCGGCGAACGACTTAAGCGAAGCGAAAGGAAAAGTAAGAGCGGGCCAATTTATCGCGGCTCTGAACCGCGAAAAGAAACAGGATGAGAATGTGAGTGAATGATAGCAAGAACGAAACGAGGTATAGAGAAAGAGAGGAAATGAAAAGAACGAGTCACGAATAAAGAGTAAAGGAAAGGCAGCAAACCGAGGATGAGGAAAGAGTCAAAAAGAGGTTGGGGGGGGGGGGAGTAAAAATTGGGCGCGTGGTACAATACGTTCAGGAAGTTAAATTCACCGATATTATTTCGATCGAGCGGTGCGTGTCTTTTACAAGAGAAAACAAAGAGAAACGGGAAACGAGGCTCGTTCCACCTATGCGGCACGTACCGGAAATTTACAATGACCGGAAATTTACGGTGGCTATGTACACGACATCCACACAACACCTTTGACTGCGTCTACGACGTCAATATCTCTTATATGCAACACGTACGCCAATCACAACGTGGACGTGGAAAATTAACTCGTTTCGATCAGCTTCTTCGACAAGCGTGTTTCCTCGCGTTTCACGTATCCTCGCGATCCTTTGCGCTTTAACGCTAGAACTACCGACGATCGAAGCATAAAATTTCCATCAGGGACATTAAAGTCCAAAAAAATATAAAGGAAAATTTTATGATATGATATGATGAGCTATTACAATTTATTTTTATTTGTATATTTTACGAAAATTTATTTAAGTCATTAAAGATACTGCTTTAAGTAGTAATAGTCTATAAAATATCTAACAAAAATTATAAGTTGGTCATTTTGACCACTTTGGTTGGCTCTAGTGTTAATAACAGATATTCACCGAATACATATATACTGACCTACGAAAATGTTTAAAATATGACACACTTACAACGGAAATGGACACAAAACCTCCAGGATAATAGATATTTTTAAATTTCTATATATATTCTATAGTACGTACTGAAGGAGTATGATTTTATTACAATTAATACAAAATCATCCACGTAACAAAAGTATCAACAATTTTGGAATTTTCAGTAAAAAGTCGATCCATCTTTCGCTTTTATCACTCACCGAAGATGATTTTCGATGGAAAATACTAACTTTGAAATAATATTTATACTAATGGATTGCCATGCTTCACGAATTTTTTGCTTTATTTTGTCTTTTGACGCAATTGTTAATCTTCCGTTCACCTCGTTCCATAAATGCTTTGTAGTAGACGCGATAATGTACGTGGAATGTTGTTGCATAGCAATCATTTTTTTTGACAATTTTAGCCGAATGCTTCGGATCGCTGTCTTGTTGAAAGTAATAATTTTCTAGCAAATCTAGTTTATTGACGCTTTCTTTCAAATATTTCACTTTATCAACCTCTCCATTATATTTCACTGTAAAATTTGTTGGATTTAATTCTGCATGTTTTGCCTTCCATAGAGTTTCACGACCATCATCGCTATCAAAAACAACAAATTCACTTTCATCGCTTTATCATTCACGTTCGTAGAACAATACTCGAAAAAATTATCTTTGTAAATTCTTTGGCATACTTTAAACGTAAAACCTCATTTTTTTTCTTTTTTTACCAATGAATGGTTTTTTTCTTTGGACTTTGTGTATTTAAACCGTGTTTTCTCAGTAATCTATGACATACTTCTGGATATACTTCTTTGTTAATCCGCGTTGCTACTTTTCTTCTCTCTTCATTAATTTCTTTGGTCGTCCAGTACGAGAGGCTTAATTGCAATATTTCCTTCATTTTTATACCTTCAGGATGTAATAAATTATACGTATGCTTCTGTTTATTAGTTTCGAGATTTCCTTGTAGCTTGCATTTTATTATTAATTCTCTTTTTGCTTTTTCCGTTTCCTATTTTTCCTTTTTTATGAGCACTTGATTTCAGAGCAATTATAACACAACAATATTATAATACTGTTATACTTTACAACAGACTAATTGCGTATGAAGTGTGTGTAAGAAATCTTTGATTATGTTCTCCGATAGATTTTCAATATTTTTGTGACTCGTAATTTTGTAGTAATAATAAAATCATATTCCCTTAGATGTATGTTGGTCGACTTCAATGAAGTTAATACACATAACCCTCACATATACCTTATGTATCATACATATAAAAATTTAAAAATATCTATTACCTGGAGATTCTATGTCCTTATTCCATTAAACGTATATCATGTTTCAAATATTTTCGTATACGTACATTTTTTTCTTATATATTTTTCTTGCATATTTTTTCTCGTAAAGCGGATTTCAACTATCACCTAATAATAATTAATTTTCTAATCACAGCCCTGCGCGTCAAAAGAACATAGTTGAGTATAGTCGATAATAATTGAGTGTCGAATAACATTGTGAATAACTAGACGTGAGATGTTCCTCCACAATCGATTGACATGCTAAAAATAATTATAAAGAACGAATATCCAAATACGGTGTGTTTCGGCGATTAGCGGGCAAGTTTAATCGACAAGACTTAATTTTCTAACGATTCTGGAGAATCATTGCAAATGGAGAATATCGTTGCATCCGAAATACGCAAAGCAGTGAGCTAACGTCTCTCTTGGGTCTCGTCCTCGTAAGAACTATAGAAGCTAAGGAGACTGGAAAGGGATGGGAGGTGTTTCTCCTCCTCCTCCTCCTCCTCCTCGGTTACACTCAAGGATTTAAGTCGGGAACAAAGGATCTCTTCTAGAGGAGGAAGAGTGCCGCCGGCATGGATTTCGATTACGAGATAGACAGGATTTACATCGCCCTGATAGTCCACGAATGGGCGAGGAACTTTCGAGCATTATCCCCGGACCATTAAACCTACAGGCTGACTATTGTAACGTTAAAGGAGAGAAAATTTCACGTCGAAAATATTGAGGAACAAACAAAAACAAAACGTTGCTCGACTGGCAACCTGTAGTCTATAAAATGCACAAAATGTACATATGCATTTACTTGCGAAGGAAAGTCCTTCAGTTCCTCCTTTTTTCCTATTGATATTTGAATATTTCAACTAAATATGACTCAATATTTAAACTAAATATTTGAATATTTAAATTGAATATAACTAAATATTTAAACTACAATGACTCCTATTAATGTTTGAATATTTAAACAAACAGTTTAAAATTTTGCAAAAAAAGGAATCCTACAACAATTAACTTGTGCTCATTTTAAAGCTTGAAGCTCTCTACTTTTAAAATGCATCGTTCATTCTAACAATAAAATAGGTTTCTTTCTCGAAAATGCTATAAACTATTACAGTATGTAAAAATATTGAAAAAATATTTCGACGAACCTACAATGGATCGAAGTCTCTCCCTTACAAGGATCGCTGAAAACTTGCTGTACGAATTTTTTCGCTATGAATAACATCGAATATCAGACGAAAACGAATATAATGAAGAAAATGTTACGAATTTTTTTTTTTTTAATTTTCATCATCTATATAATATTCAAAGTTCAATAAAATTGAACGGTTCAATCTTGTAATTCATTATAGATTGTGCTATGAAAAAAATTTTTCGACGTTTTTACATTCTATGACAATTTATTTTCGAGAAAAAAAGTAATATCTTTATTTATTCACTTACCCACTATATGATATAAAAACATCTTGTACGATGCTTTGAAAGTAGAGGTTTCAAGTTTAAAAATGCTCAAAATTTGTGGTTGTGCGATTTCTTTGTTACAAAATTATAACAGTTTCAATATTTATAGCCACTGTATGTACCATTGAACTTGGCAAAGTTTAATCATTAATTTTGCCGAATCCGTAACTCAAAATATTTTTACTATATGTACTTGTGTTGATCCTTTTTTTTTTTATGACGAAAACAATAGCAAAACATAGTGAAGAACGTATTCGTCTGACTATTTTGTTACGAGACTGCAAATAGCAGAATAAATAAACAAATAAAGTAAGCGCATGCGTAAGAATTGGATTTTCGATGAACGCTACTTTTGAACATATTTTGCAAAATTAACCGAATCAATGGATCGAACAGCTATATCGTCTGTACTGGCTCTTGTTCTTTATACTCTATATCAAAATCTATCATATATAGCGTCTAACTTTGTAAAAGAAAATCATATAAGAATCTATTGGGTTGGCAACTAAGTGATTGCGGATTTTATAAATAAGAAGGAAAATTCAAAATTTTTGCTTAAAAATATAACTTTATTCAGTTAGGTATTGTCCGTTTTTGTCGATGACCTTTTGCCATCTTTCAGGCAGTGTTATAATTCCATGTTCATAAAACTTCTGATTTTTGCCAGCAAAAAACTGAATTAAATGAGATTTTACATCATCAACATTATTAAAAATTTTACCATTTAAGGAGTTCTGTATGGAACGAAATAAATGGTAATCTGAAGGCGCAAGGTCAGGGCTATATGGTGGATGTGACAACACATCTCCAGTTCCAATAATTTTTGGCGAGTGACTACAGATGTGTGGAGCTTTGCATTATCATGCTGGAAAACAACTCTTACAATTTGTCAATTCTGGTCACTTTTCTTGAACTGCATCGTTCAGTTTGGCGTGTTGTTGAACGTACACGTTTGAATTAATCGTTTGGTTTCTTGGTAAAAGTTCAAAGTGCAGAATTCCTTTATAATCCCACCTTCAGCTTTTGGTGCCGTCTGCTGGTTCATCTTGCATCACCCATTAACGTTGTTACAAACTATCCACTTTTCGTCGCCAGTTATCAGTCGTTTCAGAAATGGATCAATTTCGTTGCGTTTCAAAAGCGAACCGCAGATGCTAATGCGTTGCGTCAAATGAATTTCCTTAAGCTGATCAGGGATCCATAAATCGAGTTTCTTGACATAGCCAAGCTGCTTTAATTTTTTTTGAATGCATGTATGCGATACATTGAGCTTCTCTGCAATCTCACGTGTTGTGCTATGACGATCTGAATCGATAATGGCCTTGATATGGATCTCATAAACTTCAACTGGACGGCCAGATCGTTGCATTTTTCAGTGAAAAATCACCAGAACGAAATTTGGCAAACCAATTTTGACACTGCCTTTCTTTCAAGGCTTCATTCCCATATACGGCACATAACTTCTTGTGTGCTTGCGATGCTTGCACTTCTTGTGTTCTTGCCTTTTCGGAAATAATACAATAAAATATGTCTGAAATGCGCGTCTTGTTCTTCCACGTTTAAATTGGAATAAAAACGAAACTAAATAACTAATCGACACAATTTTTTTACTAAATTAAAGGCGGAAGTCCAAACAACAAGAAAACAATATAGGTTAGGTGCTTCGAACACGTTGACAAAACAAAAGAATGTGCCAACCCAATACTTGGCCCATTTTAAAACAAAGTTTCTGCTTTGACTGTTCCAGGTTTGTTTTTTCCAAAGATATTTTTACATCATGTAGCAGGTGAGAAAGTAAGAGTATTTTTATTTTCAAAAATTCAAACATCTATGAAAACGTTAAAAAATTTTTTTCGCAACTTCAGCCACTATGGTTGAATTTTTGCAAATTGAAATTTTCTCTTTACATCGATCTCTTGCTGAAAACTTGCTGTATGATTTTTTTTATAATTTTATTGAACTTTAAACGTTAAGATTAGACGACGAAATGGAATTTTTTGAATTTTTGTCGTTTGATTCGTAATGTTCAATATTCAATAAAATAATGAAAAAAAAAAAAAAAAACGTACAGCAAGTTTCAAGGGGTTGTTGTAAATAGGAAACTTTAATTTTCAAGATTACGATAGATTTAGTCGTAATTAAAATTCTTTAGTATTTTTATACAATTTGTTCTTTTAAAGAAAAAAAAGTTCCATTTGCTACGTGGAGTTCAAATATCTTGAGAGAAAAAATGAATTCAGGGCAGTGGAAACAGAGGCCTTGCGTTTTAAAATGAGACTAAAAGCAGATTTTTGTGTGATTATTTTTAATAAAGTTACAACAATTTAAAGTATTGATTTTTAAAATTTTTTCATTTAAATTGTGGTGCAAAACTGACTCCACGAAAACAATTTATATTTGCGACGAATTTAGAATAGCGACGATCACAAGGTCATCTAATTTTTATTTCCTACAAAACGGTACATACTTTGCTTTCTTTTGTACTCTATATGCAAACATTTGACAATACATTGTTAATGTCAAAAATCTACATGTGTGTTCAGTTTTGCTCATCGTCACTGTAATATACCACGAACGGGATAAATTTTCATTTATGGAGCATAACGAATTAGCAATTATTTAACGAAAGGCATACAATGACGTATGATATGCATAATCGTCGTGATTAAAAATACCGATCACACGTAGTTTTATTCACGAACGTGACGATATTTCTGGTACGAATGTACGCAACCAGAATGTCAGCGAGTAGAACGACGAAAGCTATCGTGAGACTTTTCATTTCTCGCACGGACACTTTGCGACGCCCTTTGAATACACGGTGTACAAGTATGCGTGCAATTAGATCGACATCTAGCGAGAGTAATCGCAGAAGGAGGCGTCGATCCGCATGCGTGGTTATACGTGCTCTCTCACGCAAAATACATCGAGGCATTCAGCCTCGAAGGACAGAATCATTTCTCACCGATATTATCGGCTTTCGCTCGTTCGAAATTTCCATCGATACGTTACAGAGATTTTGCAGTTTTCAACGAAATACACGCTACGTCGCGTCTTCTCGTGTCTATAAACTCTTCGCCGGCGCCAAACTAACTTTTTCGGAAGATATTCTTCGTTCGATCGTGAAAATTCTAAGGAACTCACAGTTATTTATCTATACCAACGCAGGGAGGTTTAGTTGGAGAAAGTTCACGGAAGCGTGTCTTTCTTTCAAACTTTCTTATACGCTTTATTTTATTTAAAGATTTTGCACGGCAGATAATAATATTGCGATTAATGGCAAGGTCCAGTATAAATTATATCGACGAAACGAGGAAACTTCTCCCCACTTTGCTGTACAACTTTTATCCGGGAACGAACTGAAAAAAAAAAAAAAAACAGTGGAGGGCAACTTAAATCGGCAAATATCTTTAAATAGCGAACGTAATGAGCACCCAATGAGAGAGAAGCGATTTCCTCGCTTCGAAAAATAATTCGATGGTAAAAACTTCCAGGTTCCAGATTTTTTCTTCTCTTCACCTAGGTCGACCGATCTTTCCTCAAAACGGTACACCGTGAACTACGTGTTTTCCTAGAAACTTGGAACAGCGAGTCCACCAGCAGACGATAAATCAGATGTTGATTAACGAGCCACCGATAACTTGGCCACCGTTGTAACCCGTCGTCGAACTTGCCTGAATCAAAAATCTGGACGGTCTCCAAAAGCTTCCCCAATCGTCTTCTCCCTCTTCCCCAAACTTTTCCCGTTCGACGATCGTTCCCTCCATCGACGCGAGATAACGGCGTCAATTTTAACGGCGTCGCGCGGAAACGCGACTCGCGATCTTTTCTTCCAGGTCATTGTTCTTGCATCTTATCCGTCCGACTTTTTGCAGATTTTGCACCCCGAATTAACCCTTTCACATTTTTGCACTATAAATTAGCCATTTCGCAGATCATATTCAATTTCTTGCACCATGAATTCGTGCGCCCTTTTGCAAATCAAGATTTTCTAGAAATTTGTTTTCTTAAGCCATCGTAACAGAAATTAAATCCTACGTAAAGTTGTTACTCCGACATAAAAATTTTATCGAGTGTACGTAACGATGCTTGAGCAAAGAGTAAGATAAAATGATATGAAATTAACAGAAAATGCTTGTTTGACACTAAAAATATTTGTACGCACACGTGACAGATTCAGTTACAACGCTGCAATATTATATTCATGTAATAATTACGATGATCTGTAGAAGTGACAGCTGCAAAAGAACGATTAATAACATTCGTAAAACGTTCACAGCTCGAAAGTTCAACCAAAATATTTCTTGCGCAGAATTTAATTTTTGAAAAAACTTCTTCACTGGAGAGCATGGCGGTAGAAATAATAAAGCGCATCACCGAATAAGATGAATTTGATCTGCAATCTGTACATTGTGCTTTGTACCAGATCGAACATGGCAAAGAGACACCGCGTCAAACGACATGTGTAATATTTACAATCTTTTCTCCTTCCCTATAATCGAATTAAGTATACGACGCAAAGGGGCTGAAATCTCGAAAAGAGCACACGACCTGGCATAGTGGTGAACTATCGCGCGCGTTTGCATATCCTTGGGTAAGCCCTATAGCTTCTTGAACCAAACCGAATAGCGCGGTTGTGCCAGGAATGCCGAGTAGAAAGTTTCAGGGCGACCCACCTATATTCCTGAACACGGAATGCCTTAGAGATAAGATCCCCTTGATTCGGGAATTCTGAATTCTCGAGAATCCTTCTGCACCCCTCTACCTCGAAATTCCTCCTAAAGTTCATCTTCCTAAACAATCTGGACAAAGACGATCGTATCGGTCTCTTTGAGCCGCTGTACTAATTGCTATACTAATTTTCGGCAGATTACCATTTGCACAATATAGCACTACTGTACAAGAAACACAGTTAAGAAGATAACTGTACCAGTGACAAATTATATCGATACTTTAAACTGAAAAGATCACATGAAAAATCTTCGTAAAAGAAGATCACATAGCGATCCGCTCGGTTTCATTTTAAAAGACGAAGCTTTTACTTTAAATGTAGCGAGTTCTCGTTTTTGCTTACATCATGTAGCAGTGTGGAAAAGTCAGGATACTTTTTTCTTGAAAATTAAAAAATTGTCTCTTTGCAATAATCACTTAGAACTCGTATGATTTTTTGTTCGCTACTTTATTAAATTTTGAACACTATTGAATGAAATGATTTTATTGAAATGATTTAAACTGGTAAGTGATTAAAAAAATCAGTTTAAATTATCGACAATTTTTCATTGTCATTGATACAGTTATGCTCTTCATTGTATATAAACGAAACTTTTTTTTACTCCTTTTACTCCTTTTCAATTTTAATAGTACGAATTAATTAACTGCTATTTTGCATGAAATATTGTTTCTCATTTATTAAAAATATTTTGACAAATTCGGTATATTTTTCTTGAAGTGGTGGAAACGAGAAAATATTATACCGCGAAGAAGCATGAAAAATAGGCGACCATTTAACTAAACGAGTTAAAATATACGATTAAATTCAAATTTTTTGATTATCAATTCATTGTGTCAAAGAAATCACAGAGATGCAATTTGTATAAAATTTTGTTTCTATTTTGTGTCTATCAAGTCTATCGGGTCACACTTTTATAAAATTTTAAGTACTTGTGTATCTACCTATATATGAGAACATCTGTTTAATTTTGAGAAAACATGTGGCTGTACGCATGTACATACTGTATTATACAAGGTGTCCCATAAGTAATGGTACAATCCGGCAAGTGGAATAAAATTTTTTCATTAACGCCTTCGTTATCGAGAAAGTCGAGTTTGAAAATTTATCACGTAATGTACACATGTACCAAGGTAATTTTTAACAAAATATAGTCTACTTTCATGAAAATGACACTTTAAGCGAAAAAAGAATTTTATTCTACTCTTTTCACTTATTTTTGCGAACATCCTCGCGTTGATTATTCGTGCCTGTCCAATACGGAATTAATTAAATTCAAGTACGCTTGATAAATTTTCAAATTCGATTTTTACAGAAACAAAGAATGAAAAACAAATTTTATTTTATCGGAACACCCTGTACATTCTGCGTAAAGACCGAGTGACAGTAGCCACTCTTATTGTTAGAAGAACCGGAAAAAAATGCGTGAACTATCTGTTTGAAAAGTAGAGAACCCATCTATGGATTTACGATCGCATATGCATACCAGTGCACAAAATTGTCAAACAATTGACTCAAAAAAAAAAAAAAAAAAAAAAAAATGTTACAACGGTATTCGTAACGAAGTTCTATTTTTTTCTCCATTTTAGATTCTCAGTACTACCTAAAGGCTTAGTACAATCAAAACGAAGACTAAACGAGGAAAGAATATTTCAACAATAGAGGGATGTGCTAAAAATGATATTTATGTTGATCATCGGAAATTAGATACATGTTACTTTCTTCTTTCAAGCAATTTAGAATTAATTTGTTTTTCAAAAGAAATCCATTTCTCTAATAAATATTTGAGCTTTTTATATTAAATTTTCAAGCTTTCCTTTCGAATTCAACGCCAGAATTACCGATGACCAAAGCATACAGTTTCCATCAGAGACGTTAAAATAAAAGAAACAGAAAATCTTTATAGTGCGGGTACACAAGTTTTTTATTTATGTATTTTATGAAGGATCATTCAAGTCTCCAAAAATATACTATTTTACATCGATAAAATATTTAACAAAAATATTCAAATGGTCATTTCGATCATTTCGGTAGTTCTAGTGTTAAATATTTTCTAGTGGAAAAAAAAATTTATCGCTAAATATATAAATGTCACAAGATTTACAAAGGAACACGAGGTATCGCTATTGCACTTTCATTTCTTCGCACAGATGCACACACACACACACACACACACACATATACATGTCCTAGATGATGAAGCAGTAGGTACGCGGTCCGCAAGGAACAAGTCCAACGAGGTAAAAGTGATGCAACAACTGGATAACAACTGTTTCGTCACGTTTCCGTCGCGAATCCGACAGCTTCACTGTCGAGGGAATAGTGTGTTCACGGCCGTGTCTATCGCATCTAGAACCCGCACGAAAGCATTGACCTTACCGATACCTACGAGATACTTTTCAACGATATTTTTCCATTTCGATTTCTATTTTGACAAATTGACAAATTGACAAACGACCGGAGAACTGAAGAAGAAAAATTCCATTTACAGTGTTTGCGCAGCGGTCAAATAATTTAGACGAGAGTCTAGCTACTCTACATTTCACGCGTAGCGAACGAAATCACTAAAAGACAGATAAACAATAAATTGACAAACCATTTTCTTTTTTCCCTTTTCCTTTCCTGTTTTCATATGAAAATACTTGCTTCGCTCATTTAAAAACTTGCATGATATCACGCGTAAATTATAAATTATTCCAGCGCTATCCTCAATGAAAACTATATCTATATACAGAATTTTCATGATACCAAATTGTATCGTGATATATATGAGTCATTTATTCTCAAAGTGTCACAAATCACTTTTCAATAATGAAAAATAGCGATTTGTTAACGTCTATGGGAAATTATTTACACTGAGGAAAATATAAGTATCCGAGATAACAAATACAAGTAAATCTTGAAAATTAGCATCAATTTTTCTATACACCTTAAAACACAAATCCTTGAATGTCTCGATTTAAAATAACATATATGTATATAAATAAAAATGATACACAATCAGGAACAAAAAGATTTCTTCATGTTTCGATATAATATCAGAAGAAAGTGTGCATTTTAGTAGGTTAGCCACATTGTACATATAACTGTAAGTATTCAAAAGATCATGCGTAGTTTCCATTTTTAACAAATATGAAGAAAACATTGTTGTGTCGAAATGATAGAACGTTCGTCATATTTTCATACTTTTCAGTTTTAATCTGCATAAAAAGAGTGAACATTACACGTCGTGTGAAGTTTCCAGTACATAGTATTTAACATAAATGATTCAGTTCGAAAAATAGGCAGTTTGGAAAAAAAATTGTGTACAAATGCAAATCGCTCTACAATTGTTTCAGGAAAAATTTTCTATCACAAAAATTGCTAAAATTGCTAAAACCGTAAATCGAAGTAGAAATCCGATTAGTAAACCCGGATATTTACGATATAAAGAATAATTCTGTTTTAACACGTTGTCTGGAAGAAAATCAGGAGATCCGAACTTTACCGAATATTAATTTCCGCAGGAAGTTACGCCATGAAATCCAGAAAAAGGAAGAGAAAGTGCACGTTGTGAGGAAATTTTGCAAAATATGTTATTAAAAAAATGTAGATGTTTTTAATAACACAAAAGCTGTAAAAAATTGTACAAAAAAAGTAACGACGTATTGTAAAGACAGTCTCACTATTGTTTGCTCTATTTTAATGCAATCTATCGAAAAACAATATAATTTTTTGTAAACATGAACTTTACTGAAATTTAAATATGTATACATAAAATAATTTGTGATAATATTTACGTAACGAAAAATATGTAAATAAAAAAAAGAAAAAATTCCTTACTCGTAAAAGCATTACTTTGCTTTTAGCTAAAAAAAGAACGCTCGGTAACAATTTGTTATTATTGGGTAGTGCACTTTTTGATTTATGAGGTTAGTTACATAGTTCACATTTGCATAATTCACTAATTTTTACTCGACGGCATTTGCCTTGAAACGAATGATTTTTACTCATATTTGGTCGCTGCTGACCATCATGGCCCAAATGAAAAGACAAGCGCCGGTCCCACGGGTCCACCGTAGTAACAAATGTGTTAATATATCCTCAAAAGCATACAATCACAAGGCGAATCATCAATCGAATTCGAAAATAAATTACTCAAGAGATTAAGACACGTATAAAAAATGTACGACAAACTTTACAAAAGTGCAAAAAACACTTAAAACGGAAAAAATTGCAAAAAAAACCTGTATTAACAAAAGAACACAAACATGTTCGATTGTTATTTGCAAAGAAACATATTTTGATTGAAGAAAAAGTAGTATAAAATAATATTTACCGATGAACAAAATTCAACAATGGATGGGCCAAATGGTTTCAATTATTATTATGATTTGCGGAGAGAAACTTTACTATTAAGCCATTATGAAATGGATGGATGGCGCTATAATTTAGAACGGCATAGGCTACCATGAAAGACTGATATTATATTTATTAGTAACAAAATAAGCAATCAGAAATATTTAAATATTATTGAGGAATGAACAAATAAATATACGAATTACTGGTACTGATTTTACATTTCAACGTGACAATTCCATCATTCACACAGTCAAAATAGTTTAAATGTTGTTTTTTCTTTTTCAAAAGAAAAAATTAAAATTCTAAAATAGCGAACAAGATAACGATATCTAGAGAGACCTCACAAGACCAACATATGCCAACAGCCGACAATTTTTATCTATCAATGAATTAAAAAAAATCTATTCAATATGAATGGCACAAATTAAGCCAGAAAAAAATAAAAAATTATACAAATCTCTGTCCAAGCGAATGATTTCTGTAATAAAAAATAAAACAGGTTAACAACAAAATATTAAATGTCAAACGAAATTAATAAATTCATTCTGCATATTCCATTTTTTAAATACATGTTGTTCTACTAATTTTCGTGAAAATTTGTATTTTTTTGGATAAAGTTTGACCAAGTGAACCAACTGTAAAGAACGATGTAGGTGTATATATGTACGTATATATATTTAGGTATAAGAAATTTCATTTGTGTTACACAATTAAATAAAAATTAACAAATTAATAGAGCATCACCCTATCTTTTTGTCTCTGACTGTACGTTAACAACATTGTCAATTTTAAGTTTGTCGCAAATAAAGTAATCAAGATTTAATACCGAGTTAATTATGTTAGAAATCAGTACTCGAACCTGACTAACTAATTGCTATCGACCTTCTACGGTAAACTTGCTTAGCCAACAACTAATACGAATCTCGAATTCATCTATCACCTATTTACTTGCTACAACCAATTTTCCAATAAACGAATCGAATTATCAGATAAAAAGAAATCTAAAATCACTTTTGATACCAAAAAGAAGATAATTATGTGTGAAAAAATAAGATTTTCGAAAAAAAAATAACACTTTAACTTTTAAAAAAATCAAATTTGAAAGTTTATCACATGTATGTGGATTCGATTGATTCTGTGACGGAACTCGAATGAATAATTGACCGGAAGTTATTTTATCTGAAAAATAAGCTTTTTCGTAAGACGTTACGTTCCTCAGATAATTAAGTTTAAAAATTTATCAGAATTAGCTAAGAATTCATTAAGTACACTTGTACATACTTGAAAACTCTTAACTAAACGTTTTACATTTGAAATTTTTAAACTCGATTTTCTCGAAAAAAGAGCTTTCTTATTTTTACGTGTAAAATTATCCACTAGCCTGCCACCTAGCCTGTAACACCCTATATATATACATTTTCCAACTTAAATTAAATGAAATTCGGCTAAATCTTTGCCACTGCACGTAATATCCACGATCACTTTAAATAACAATACGATTATTACGATAAAATGAGATTTTATTTCATTCAATACAACATACAACCGTCACCCGTGATTTATAAATTGCTTCGAAAGAATAGGTCGAGGAGGTCGAGATGAAGGGGACGATTTATCATCGTCCAAATGATATCGCGTTCGATATTTCGAACAATGAAACAGCACAAAAAACTTCTAGATCCTCGTGGAGCTACATATATGCTTGGTCACGGATGAAACAATTACGCAAAGAAGGGTTACGTGAAATTTTCAAATCGAGATATTATGTTATTCAGCCTTTGGTCGTGCATTTTCCAGAGGCCAACGCAGTTTCCCGAATGAAATGTATGAAAATGGCTGCAACGTGCCGCGCTTCTTTAAAGATTTCTCAAAGTTGCTAAAACCTTTATGGGCATCGTAAGAGAGATTTGTTCGAGAATTGAAAACTTGGTGAAAGAAAAATCAATCTTTTGTCCTTGAGAGATCGACGCCTCGAGACCGACGGAACACCGAACAACCTAACCGCGTCTTTATATTCTAGCTGCATTGCACGAACCTTGCAGCGGCTTTTTGCTCGCCTCACAGACTTCTCCGTTCTCTCAGCTAATCAGAATTTCCAGAAAAATACTCCGCGATAGCGATAACGCTCACTTCCGCTTGCTCACTGGAGATTACTTTAAAAAAAAAAACTCTATTTCGACTCAAGAATGAATGTATACACTGGGCTTGAGACAAAACAATGAAAACACCTAGTAAATAATAAAATGTGTACTGCATCGTTGCGATTGTTCGTCTTGAACTTGCTCGCATTGAGATTACGTTTTGTCTTGGATCCAAGACGACTATTTAAACATTTTGGGCAATCAAGTCCAATAAGAAAAGAAATTTTTCAAAAAGACGATGCTCCGAACAACACAGCTGCGACTGTGAAATCTTGGTTTAAAGAACATGAAAATTATATTAAGAATTATACGAAGAATATCTCTTTAAATATCATTCAAGATTTGTATGAATTCATTCCGAGAAGAATTCGAGCTTGGTTGAAGACCAATGACGATTTTATACGTTATTAATAAAGGATATTCTAAGCAAACGAGATGTTCTCATGATTTTGGCCAATTCCTTATTTACTTATTCCCTATTAACTTCATTCCCAAATTTTTATCCAACTATCCAGACATTTGATTACTTCAATTCATAAGAAAGGAAAAAAGAAAAGAAAGTTATGAGATTTTTGCAATAGGTAATAATTAACATAATAATCGTAAAGTGCTTTGTACGAAAACGAACATCGAATCGAAGCATAAATATCGAAAGCGAGTTCGATATAACATTGCCATCTTATATATATATCGTTTCATACACTATATGATAATGTAATGGTATCTATACAGTAATACAAATTGTTCTATACATTAATTAAACAAAAACTGCTGATTTTTAAATGGAACAGTCTAGAAAATTTAAAACAATAACGAATATTTTGCACGCAACGCGTCAAAACAACTAGAGATCTCGCGCGTATTATAAATCTTACGAATATTATCCTCAATATGAGGAACCGATAATAGATGTATCAAACGTGCGTTTGATTCTTCGAAGATGTTTCAGTTATTTTTTAAAGTATACGTATCTATTGCAGTTTTCTTAAATCACATGTCAGAGATTGACAGAAATTAACAGGTTTTCTTCGTTTTCAAAAAACTTCACCTACGTATTTATTTCTTTTTCAACATTAGTGTAAATATTATATAATATATGTTAAAATGAAATCATTCGGTAACAAGATATTGTAGTTTCTCACTGAACGAATACTTTTGTTTGTCACTGTATTTCGTATTGAGAAATATCTGTTCTAGCGAAATTTTTTATAGAAAGAAGCGTTACACTTGGGAACACTTTCGAATAGTGTTCTCGTGAGACAGATATTTCAGAATCTGTATAATAAAAGTTTCATGGAAACGAGTTATTTTAAAAATAACACTTGATAGAAATAATAATAATTAAAAGTTCATTTTTATATTCGAGTATTACTAGTTCATTAAATAGTAATCGATGTCAACAAATTATCTATTCCTCCGACAGAAAAATTATTATTATATCTGAAATTTTTATTTTTAAGAACATTTATTTATTTTACCTGTTTTTCATCGGAACTTACAATGTAAGAAAATTTTTCGAAAAAATTCTACGATTGTTCAATCGAGTACCTGTCATACGTTTAGTTTTACTTATTAATAAATACTGGTTACCTGTTTTATCGATTTTATTTTAGCTGTCACTATTCTTACCGCAGTTTAATATATTCAAATTACTAAATGTTTAAGTGTATGTACAAAACGTATTTTTAAATATCGAAATAGTAACATTTAAAATATCGAGTCACACTCGAACTATGGTTTCATCAGTTTGAAAGAAAGAAGAAGATAACAGTGCCGTGCAACTTGAACTCGAATTTTACATTCAAATTCTCCAATTCGAAAATTAAAAACTTGGAAAATTACAAATCACACATAATGTTTCAATACTTTGCATCTAATATGACGTCACAATTATAATAATTAATGGTTACCTAAGATCCAAGGCAAGGGATTAAACGGTTTCAATGATAACGCTTTGAAAATGAATAAGATTTTCGTTATAAGAATCAGATAATTTTAATCCTTTGAATTCGATTTGTTTCGCAAGAACGTTGTTGCACGTTGTCCACTTGTACTTGCTTCGAAATAAATTAATGTAAATACAACGCATGTAAATAAAATTCAATGTTTTTTATTTATTTATTTATTATTGTTACAATAATATAATTTATTTTTTGGTAATTTTTAAAACAATTTATATAAATTTACATTACAACTTGTATTGTCACCTCCAGCATAACGTACGAGTTCAAAAGATTAAAATTGAGATTCTCTAATAACAATTTCTAAGTGTTGTCGTCTTCTTTCTAGTTGACTTTTAGTTTCAGATAGTTAACGTACTGACGCACTCGCGAGTATGTATGTAACTATCACCTACATCAGCCTGCGGTCCTTAATTGGGACTTCCGACAGGGGTAATTTTACGATTTACACTCCGGAGGAGAGGTTCTCTCTTACTTTGCCGAACACAGAACATTTTCCCCATCAATATAGGTCGAAAAGTCCATGAATAAAAGTTTGCGAACAATCAACGATTCTGGGATACGCGATGCAAATTGAACTGGAAAATTAAAACGCGAACTATATTTATTGCGATCTATTATATCATATAAATATTCGGAGAAACGTTATCTACAAACGCGTTACAATCGTGGTGAATTCATGAGTCAGGAAATTCACCCGTTTACTGTGTCTTTTCATTCTTAGAAATGGAGCGGAAATCACGCTTCAAGTTAAACAAAAAAAAAGAAAGATGCTTTATCAAAGACAAAAACATAAGCCTAACAAATTGGGAATCCGTATTTAATGATCATAGGTTGTAAAAAATTGTACCTCCATAAACAGCGATATAATTTTAATACATGAAATGGCATTCATATAATACTGACACGAATTATATATTATATACATACACGCCTGCTCAGAAATCTTAGAATACACGGCTAATTTGTACAATAAATATAAATTATAAATTATACACAATAAATATTTACAATATAAATTACATACATAATGTGCAATATACAAGTTATTATATCATATTTACAATAAATATAATAAAAACTATTAATATATCAATACATTGCATTTTTACATATTGTACATGTATCGTATTATATTATAAAATATGTATACGATAATCTACGATAAATATCGAATATTACAAATAAAAGCCTAAGATTTTTGAGCGGGAGTGTACGAATACGATTTCGCAAGGCTGGCAATTTCGCTTCAATTTAAAAAATAAGTTTCCGAAAGAAGAAAAAAACAGATTTTCGCAGAATCCGAAAGAAATGTGCGAGACACGCTGTTCGCGAAAAGATGATTCACGAGAGATGTAGACGATCGCACGCACGCACGCACGCACGCACGCACGCACACACACACACACACACACACACACACACAGACACACACACACGCACGCACGCACGCACACACACGCACACACACGCACGCACGCACGCACGCACGCATGCACGCACACACACACACATGCGTGTATATAGATGTGCGAGCGGAGATAGGCGCGTATGCATATGACGTCGGGTCAGACATTAAGCAGCGCAGGGATGTGCATCTCAATTTTGACGAAAGCCGATCGTTACGATGAAACGTGGACGCACGGAATCGTCAGTTTACGTCCACGAAGACTCGAGTGAACAATATGTAAATTTCATTACGCTTACCACTTTCGATATAAGGAACCAGCAACAGCAACAGGAGAAAGAGAACATATCCACACGTATCACTGATCATCGTAACCATGTTCTCTTCCACAGTAAGGAGCTCTTGGCTAGATATCGACACCACCTCGCGAATACACGCGTGCAACAACAAACAAAACAACAACGCGACAGCGCGACAACGCGAGGAAGCGAGAAGCGATCTCGAATGGTAGTCGGCAAGAATCGCGACGAGACGACACAGGAAAACGCGATGTAAACCGAGAGAACGTTGCCGCCGTTTACACTTCGAGGGATCTTGCACCGTGATCGAGGGCCAGCCAATTCTCCCAAGTATATTCACCACTCAGTCTGCGTAGCAACTAGGGTACAGCACACAGCACACATCCAACGAGATTTTCACTGACGTTTACGTTACGTTACATTAGGAACGCGTTCTGTTATTGGCGCGCGCGACTTTAGGGAGCAGCCGAGCGTTACTCGCGTTGTTGGAAAACGAAGAATATGACGGATAGCCACCGTACACAGAACCACACGGCACGGTCTCGGCTTGTAGTTGATCAGCTTACGCCATCGTTTACCACCGATGTTATCACTTGCACGCGGGCGATCCTTTGCCACTGGCGATCCGCCCTTTGTAACCTTTTTTCCTCGTTCCACAGTGTACGGTCCCTTCGTTTCTCCTATCTCTCACCGCTGATGTACTCCCCTTCCCGTTCGTTTGGCCGCGCTGTCTCGCAACCGTCGTAACAGCTGACCGCTCTTTATCTCACACTCTTTTACCAGATGATTTCAGATTTAGCTGACGCATCGCATCAGCAACAAAACACACACACGACATCGGCCAGTCGCCACCGTTGCCACTGACAGTCCTACCACCGTCGCGATTCTCACGTCCCTATCCCGTTCATCACGCGTTGTTAGTTCGTCTTTACGCTGCTAGAGTGCAATAGTTATCACGCTGCGGCGAAATTACCATCTTGCGTGCTATCACCACGCATGACGTAATTTAGTCATGTTACGCGTTCACTTTAAATAGAAGTACGGCTGAAATTGCCGTTGCTTGTTATTACTTTATTGGATGAAGTAAATAAATTGATGTATTTATTTCGTTTGAGACCGTTCTATTCTGTAAAATATTTTTCACGATATTACGGGACGATTTTGCAAAATATATTTACGCGAAAATAAGGAAGTAAAATATGTCTGCGTTTTACAAATTTTTATCTAAATCAGTTCCAATTTCAGAGTTACCATTCGATGTTTTCACTGCTGTCAAAAATGTACCATATTAAAAAGGAATGGATAAATAATAAATAAATGCAAATAAATGCAAATAACAAATTATCTTGCTATTTTATAAAATAATAATTAATAATTAGCCTATAATGGAAATATTTTTTAAGTACAAAGAGTAAAAATATACATGAATTTATGTGGAATTAGAAACTTTCACATTTGCATGGTTGGCCATTCTTCGAGTACCCAAATACCCGGGAGTTTTAAAATCCCAATATGGACCAAATTTTAATATCATCATTCGTCATGTTGTGAAATTTATTGTTCGTTTGCACAAAACTGTGGTAAGTAATTTTATTATTAATGATATAATGTATATAATCTTATAGCTGCAAATATAATAGCGTAAATAAAAAACTAACCTTTCATCATTGATAGAATTATTTTTTCAGAAACTGTATCTGTAGAATGAGAAATGTGCAGATTCTTATATTTAAAAGAAAATAAACAATTTTTTATTGATAATACATGTCTGCAACTAATATTAGATATAAATCGTTGATCAATGATATCATAAATTAAAATGTAATAAATGTGGTAAGATTAATTGAATATATGAAAAAGTATATACTCTATACAATTTAACGATAGCGATGTCAGAGAATAGATTTGCAAATATAAATCAATATCCCAAATATAACAGACGGAAGAACGAAAAAAGAAATGACATTAAAAATACACAGAGCCTTAAAAATTCATCGGAATACAATTCAAGTAAATTTATTGCATAAAATATAATTCTGTTCTAGTTACTAATTTCGTTTCGTAACAGTACAGCCAACATCTAAAAGAGACTCGAATTCTCGAAGAATTCGAGAAACAGAAAGAAGAGGGAAAAGAGAAAATAAAAAAATCCAAACTACCAACTCCAATTCAAATTGTACGCTCAAAAAACGTCTTAATAATGTAGCAAAGAGGATTTATCAATGGTGCGCTCAATGTTGCGGAAAGAAAAAAGCTAAGTTAACCAAAGTACACAAATCCACGTCAGATTTCTTTAAGCATCTGAAAGAAAAATGTAAAGACCGTAAGAAAAAAAAGGAAAAACCTACTTTTCGTGAAGAACGTAGTGTCTCACCGGTACAACACGAAAGCGAAGTTGAAGAAATTTTGAGACGAGAAACTCCGATCTTCGAAAGAGAATTCAAAGAAGAGGAAGATGAAATATTTGACATGACAGATAAAAAGAAAGCTAAAGAGGAGAAAAAGAAAAAGAAGAAAAAAGAAAAAGAGGATGTTCCAGAATCGTCTTTGCCAGCGTTTCTGCCGTATCAGAAAGAGGAATTAGTCAAAGATCGTGCTCCTGATGTAGGTATAGATTTCACAAAAACCTGTTGTTACCTATGTGCTCAAAATACGATGGCAATCGCGGCAGCGATATCCAAAGTGGGAAAATTTCATGTGTCCATACAAGCTTCTACTAAAGAAATATTAACCTTTGACAAAAGTTGCACTCCAACCATGCAAGTTAGAACTGTACAGTCGTCTGTTAAGGTGAGAACGCGCGATATGGGCACTCTACCTTATAAAGAAAAGGGTAAAAGACTAAGGCCAAAATTGAAACTTAAAAAGTTTAATATAATTCCAAAACTAAAATTTCCCGTGTATCCAAAAGTGCGAACTGTTGCTTGCGAAACAGATAAATCGATGAGACATAATAATATACCACAATGTAGGGCAAGGCGTGGGGCCGACTGTGTAACCGTATTTACAAACGACTAAAACTTTAAAAAGAATAATCAATTTTATACCGTGTGTGAATGAAAATATTTACAAAAGATTTAAGTTTATCTCAAAAAGTCAATCTAAGAAAAATCATGATTTAACGGGAACCTACGTAAGATGGTACTATTTACAATTTTATTGTTACTATTACTTTTTACTATTACTTTTACTATTTCAATACATTCGTGTATTAAGTGATAACGCTTTATTATTTGAAAGAAATTTTAATATTTGAATAAGAATGAAAACTGTGCGACAAAAATATTTTTTATAAATTATTAAATTATTTAAATGATTCTCGATATACTTATTTAACAGCATTTTCATTATGTCAACAATTTATCTCGTTAAATTTATAAGACTAATTTTATGTAATACATCAATTTGTTAAATTTAAATTTATAGATACATATAAAGCACATCCTTAAAAAAATTTTCAAACTTTGAATCAAAGATCTTCATCTATTTTCTTTTATAGAATTTTTGATGGTATATATAACAAATATTCATATGTATATAATTATAAATATATTATGTGTATATATGGAACACATATGTAAAAGACAAAGATAGATATGAATAATATTTTTGTGTTCTTGTCTTTTATATAATGGACTTTGCAAAATTATAGCTAAAATATCTCCTAAAGCAATAGTTTTCAGGTTAATGCTTTTTTACTTTTAGAATGCTCAGATTACAATCGATTAATGTATTTAAAATTATATAATTTTATCTTAAAACTGAAGTTGGCTCCACAGTTGATCACCTACACAGAAATAATTTACATCACGCGATACATTTCTTTGCACTCTTTTGTAAAAACATTTTTTTGATAGATCCAATATATTATGAGATATTACTGCATACAGGAAACACTCTGTATATTATAAAAACTATGCAACATAAAAAGTTATATAAAAACAAATAGTCGTGGATCTTTTATTCAAAGCTTGAACATTTTTCAAAAATCATATATTTATATCTGTTTATTACAGGGTCAAGTCGAATAACATATATAAGCACACACTGGATGGTCACAGGATAATTTTTTATGAAAAAATAAAAAAGATGTAAAATAAAATTTTTTTATTTAAGACTTTGCCTCAAGAATTAAAAATTTATCAACTATGCTTGAATTTAGCTTACCCTAGACGTAACAGAAAGCAATAATTAACAAAAAGTTATATTCTATATGTAAAAATAAGTAAAAAGTATGGAATTTTTCATTTAAAATTTTATTTTCAAGAAAATAGACTTTGAATATGTATTGTTAAATTTTTAACTTGGCTTTTTCAAAAATAAACTACTTTTTCTCATTGTTTCATAAGAAATCATTCTGTGCCGGCTTATACGTGTTATTCGACAGAAATCTATATTTAAAAAATATATTCAAAAAATTTAAATTAATCGAGAATATTTATTGCATAAGCTGGAGCAAATATCTTTAAGAGTTATCTACTTTGCATTTGATTATTATTATAAAATAAGTCTTTCTATACTTTTTATAATATAAATAAACTTTGATTTCCAAGAAATTTTTTTATGTTCAGTAATGTAATTTAATTTTTCTTTTTCTTTCTATTTGTAATTTTCTTTTATTGAATATTCGATAGATGACACATTACACTTTGTGGAAAGCAAAGATTCTTTTTGATTTTTATTTACTGTAGTTATAATTTATGTACACAGACTTTTGTATGATGTATTTCTGGTAACGTAAATTTGTATTTTACAGTTGTTTAATCAGCTAATAGAATTATTAGAAAGAAAAATATATATTTTAGATGTCAAGCATGCCTTTGTGTGAAATCATCTAACAATAAATGTTGAGTTGAGAAACTGACAATGAGTCTCGATCACATCATAGATGAGGTACATTGTACTCGACTCGTGCTTCTCTCATGTCGGCTAAGTAGTTCGAATCGATATTTCCTCAAACTGTATCTGGCGATGATGCCACAGGTCGTGATGGTATCGCCATTGCATTAATATTGGCGTCATCTGACGCTGGAGTTCCAAACACAAGTGGCGTAGTATAGTATGGTAATAAAGAATATTGAGCTGTTGGGAAGTAAGGGGGCGGGAAAAGCCCTTGTCTTTGGGCAATCTTTAATCTGGAAGTAAGTTGTTTCTTCCACTTGGTACGACGATTTTGAAACCATGTTTTTATTTGTACTTCTGTCAAATTTAGGGATTTCGATAGTTCCATTCGTTTGCTCACACTCAAATATTTGTCGATCTATAAAACAAACGTATCCATTATAAATTGCAACGCTAGTACTTCTAATGTCTAAATTAATTTTATTTTTTGTTCACACAAAACAGAATTTTTATAAATTTTCCTTTAGCAGGAGACAAGTAACTTGAATTCCAATATTTAAATTTTGTTGCTGGAAAATATTTGTAAAATCGTAAAAGCAATCGTAAAATTTGATTATATTTCCAAATTATAGTTTTCAATTATCATTTATTTTCTATCTATAAAATAAACCTACATTCTTAAGATAGTATATAGTATATAGTATGAAAGGTCCATAGAAAAGAAGATTTTAATTTTAACATTTTGAATTCAATATTTTTTCGCATGCTTCTATAAGTCCTTATCACTGGCAATGTCGTGCACACATACGTTGCGAATTAAAATTTTATGAATTTTATATTTATTTTGATTGACGAGGAACTATGAAGTTGTAACATTATATATATTAAAAAATAAATTTTCGTTTGCTAAAACTTAAAATGCTAAAACTTGACGTTCCTTTTTTTTCCTATATGTGTGTGTATATATATATATATATATATATATATATATATATATATATATATTATGGCCTCCATATATTTTTATCGATATTTCAATGAATTCAAAAAATAAATAAAAAATATAAATGTTCAAAGTATACAATTATTAATATTAATATTTGTGAATTAAATCATGTTTCTCAGCGAGACAAATAACGTAACAAAATGGTGGTCGTTAAAAAAAGTGATGTTTCGAAAAGTATTTAGTATGAGACAAGTTTTTAGCACGTATGTAAAACTATATATATGTCAATTGGTTTATTAATTTACATGATGAACATTGTTCTCTAGATAATGATAAAGTGTGATCATATTATTTTCTTGGAATTATGAATGTTAAATAGAGAAAGAAAAATTTACAGGTTTGTCTTTGTTGATCTATTTAATCATCTATCAATTGTTTCTTTGCTGATAAATCTTATATCACATAAATATGCATTTGATACAATATATTTTACTTTCTAGATTCCTAAAATATCTTGTGCAAAATTAAAACTTTAAAATGTTTTCTATTGCATTATATTTTCGGTGATCAAATCTAATAAAAGTATACTTCGATAATTTCGTTATTGCTCTGACACGAGTTGATACTATCTTTTTATTTCAAAAATAAGAATTCTTACATGACAGTACTTAAAAAGTTAATGCTAAAAATGAAGTTCTCTAGG
Source organism: Melipona beecheii (assembly GCA_032399605.1). Taxonomy (NCBI): domain Eukaryota; kingdom Metazoa; phylum Arthropoda; class Insecta; order Hymenoptera; family Apidae; genus Melipona; species Melipona beecheii. Next base: position 2,782,860 of record JAUCMO010000101.1, read on the forward strand.
ACTTGGTACAGACGAGCGATTTGGGGCAAATTTGCCGCGACGGCAAGCTACTGCTGCGTTTTGTAAAAACTGTAATTTATATGGAACAATTCACACGGGACGTAAATTTTAACGGTAACAAGGCGACAAGGTTGCGTCCAAAACGAACGCACGTAAGTACTACATAACTGTGAACGAAGAGAAATAACTGCCGCATGGCGGTGAAGCAATACGTTATTCATTATTTTATATAGATTTGTTTTTAGAACTGTTCCAGTAATTTGGACGAACCGTCTCCAGTAATTTGGATACAATGCTTTTTAGATATGAAAGCGAATGCAAAATTCGACGATGAATTAACGCAAATCATTCGTATGAATCGTAAGAAAAAGTTGGATGAGTAAATTTGGCAATAAATTATCGCGACGGAAAATTTTTCGATTTGTCGCAAACCGTGCCTAAGGACACCATGTTGAGGAGAATAATATTAAGTTGCTAATAAATATTTTTATAATTACGTATAACGGACACACAGGTAATAATCGAGTTTAATGATTCATATTTTAGTATTAAATCCAATTGGATTATCCAAAAACTGACTCTGTTTAAAATATATTTTTAACGTTTTGATAACGGTGAAATCAATAGAATCGTTTGTACAGGTGTGTGACAAAAAATAAAATTACGAAATTTTTTTAATACTAAGAGTAGATTGCAAAATATACCTTAAATTCAGCTTCAAGTCTTTCTAATTGTTTTGCACTGTATGCTTGACGTGGTTTTCTGTCGATTCCCGGCTTCCTGGATCGTCTTCCACTTGGTTTAGGCGCTACGATAGATATTTCACAATAGCATAAGAATAGTTTCATTTGATTGTAATCATGAAAATGTCAATGAAATTATTATTAGTCAATAATTGAGCAACGTCTGAGATGACAGTTGATCATGATAAATTTGATCTAAAGATTTATAACTATGGTAATCAAAAATTTAACATTACAGTCATGTCTCTTAATTGTTCCACTAACTTCGTCAACTTGTACTCAATTACCACTTTCTTTAGTTCGGTCTGTTCATTGGATCGTGACTAGAGTTACTAAGCGTGTCTAAAACATGTGGGATTGTTTGAGGAACGTGTGACATCTTACTGTCAATATGAGGCAGAATGTGGCAAAGAGCTGAATAAACAGTTTATACCGAGGAACATTTCGATGTGATTATCAGTATAGTGCAAAGAAGTTCCACACATTTCCGTTCAAGGGGTTATATGAGATATTATACCGTTGTTAGCCGCATTTAGATAATATGACACTGCGATATATCTGACGAAAAAAAAAAAAAAATACAAAGAGAATGTTTAATTAATTAATTATAATTCTGCAATTTTAACGGTTATTATTTCAAATATAATCATTCGTATAGGATAAGTATAGTAACAATTAAACTTTGTAAACTTACTAATTAATAATGAAAATAAATAATTTAAAAGCTTTAAAAATATAAAAATATATAGATGTAGTGTTAATAAAAACTCACTATTTTATCAAATATAAATATTGATATATTGTATTGATATTATATTTTCTGTTTGTGTTTTTTAATAAAATTTTATTTTGCTTGGAAGAATTTGATTGCAAGCGTAATATAACAAAAAGCTTTTCACTTTATGAAAGTGAAAATAGATGTCAAATAGAAACTGTAACGGATATTTTAAAATTTAATGATATGGTTTAATGATATTTAGTGGAATCGTGAAATGGTTTCTTGTAAAATGTTTATCCTGGAATTCTGAAAATTCCGATCACTTTATGCAGAAATAGAGACTTTTTCTGTTTTCTCTTGTTTAATGTTCAGTTAGCTACACGGCCCTTACATTCTAAACCAACAAATAGATGTCGCATGTTTGCACAAGACCTTTTGTGTTTTCTTGTAAATCTTTCGTTGTACATTGGAGACTACTACAAATGAGAATGCTTTGCTTCTGTTTACCCACATACCTACAATTTCCTTTCTTGCTGTGTCTAAATATAACATTTTCATTATTTTCATCTCCATGAACACAGAAATATCATTCTCCGAACGAATGGAATTAAATACAAATGAAGTTACAAATAGAAAAGCAAAGAAAATAGGGATATAAGATTTACGTCAAAACAAAAAATAGAGGATGACAGAAATTTATCTTTATTTCTTTTAGTTAGCATTAGTTAACATGTTATATTTACGATTATGTTTCTTTTGAATCAAAACTTATGTTATGCCACTACGCTTGCATTAATTGTTCTTCCTACAATTCCATTTCATTTTGTTCATTTCGGTTTTTTGTGTGAATTAATCGCATTTCCTAGAAGTCTAGAAACTATTGGCCAAAAAGGGAACGTAGCAACGAAAAAAGAAAACTGACTGACGGAATAAAGATTTACGAGTGTACAGAGACACTTAGCACTTCTGCGGAAGGTAGTTAGAGTAACGTCGCTGATAAATGGGCTTCTAACAGCATGGCGGATTGTAGCGAAAGAACAGAAACAACGATGGCGGATTGAAGTCTGTGACAAATATTATTCTTAAACTTATTTTTCAATAAAAATAAATCAAAGACCTGCAGAGAGTCAGAAAATAGAGAACGTACTTGTGTATTAAATTATTAGCAGTTCATTTACGTATAATTTATAATTATCATCTAATCAGACATATGTTATTGTAAAATTTGGAAACTTTTTTGTAGGTATATTTGTTTAATTTTTCTAGCATAAGATTCTTCAAAATGCATACTTTGTATCGATTAGCAAGCAAATTTATTGCACAGATTAGTTTTAAAATGTTAAAAAAGAATAAGGTTGTGTATCTAATACACAAAATTACAAAAGTTTGACGTTAAATATTTTACACCTGACCAGTAATACACCGAAATTAAGCGGATACAACACCCTAGCTGTTAATGTGACGTTCGCGTGTCGAAAAGCTGTTACTATAGACGCCTTGAGTAATCTCCAATATTCTCTTTGAACCAAGAAAGAATCTTCTCGGCATTGTTCGCGAAAATGGAATTACGTCGATAAGTTATTACGAACAGATAATTAGAGTCTTTTATCACAAGAAGATGAAATTGCTTCTAAACTTCTCGTATGTATAAAAAAAAAAAAAAATTTGGTAAGTTAGAATTTTTGAACACCGTAGTAGAAATACAATGCCACATTGCATAATTTATCACTCAGTTTTTAACATAATTCAACACGCAGAATTAACATATATATATATGTACACGTGCATTGCAACGGTTGATATAGCAGACTGAATGAACTTACCTTGTAGACCGAACAACTGACCAGGTTTCGATTGAGCAAACCAATTGTTATATAAAATAGATGCTGAAGCGAGGGACGTTGCCGAATAAGCAGAAGGATCTGCCAGTGTGACTTCGGAACACGATAATCCTGCTGATGTGTATAATCCTGTATTCACATTTGCAAAAGCAAATAATTTTCTCTGAGTATTATGATAAGTGAACATTAATACTTACATATTTGAGTACAGTAAAACATCGTTTGTCCGAACACACATCGTTTGTCGGGAGACAAGGCCGTTCGGATAACCGATAAATTCGGGTAATAACTTTCTTCATATCTTAGTTTTGTAAGAAATAGTAGATAGAAATTGATCTTTCACGATTTTATATAGCATTATCTATCTCAGCATTATCTGATTCGTCAATACTAGTATAAACGAAATTTTACTGTATTATAAACTAGATAGATATTTACTCGATCCTCCACAGGAATAGGAATTTCTTTCTTTAATAAGAAAGTGTCACATTTGATTTTATGAACGATTGTAAAATGTAGTAAGTGATTGTATAGAAAGATTGATAAGTAGGTATTTTAGAATTCTTTCAAAATTTTGGAAAGTTTAGAAGAATAAAAGGATTGAGCCAACATGAACGAACAAATTTGTTTACGTGATAATGTAAAAAAATATATTATCTATCACTTTTTTTTTGACTGTGACATATAACAATATAAGATTATTACGATTATACGATATAATCGTAATAATCGTAATAATCACAGCGTTATGAAAGATACAGCGAACATTTTATTACAATTCTTTTACCGGAATACGTAGCAGATACAGCTGTTGGTCTGATAAATTGATTTTCTTCCATTTTTTCGTCTCTTTCTTCTTGATCTTCTTCTCTACCTTGGGAATAATTTAAACCAGACGATATTTCGATATCTTTTTTCTCGCATCTTCCAAGAATGTTATCAATTGTAAAGGCACTAGACGCAGCGACCGGCGATGAATTTTTTCTTTCCATCTGTTTCCGATGAATCTCTTTGTAACTTTCACTGCTCGAATCGGATGCACATTCCATTGTATCTTGACTGTTTGGGGATTTCACGAATCTTTCGCGATCACTCCTCGTTTGTTCGTAAACATTGTCAACAATGTGAATTTTTTTGATATCTTGTTGCACGGAGGACCGTCGGAAGTCATAGATCTCCTCGCTCACATTATTGTAATTTTGATAAAGCTCCATTGTCAGTAATGTCATTGAACTTTTTATTTCATGTTTCACCCGATTTATACGCGCATCTAAAACGCTTGGAAATTTATTAAGCTCGATTTACAAATTGCATTTCACGACTATTCCTCGAAACTGTTTTACATTATGCGCATTTTTCGTGACAATCACACAGCAACTCTTTGTTTAAAATCTTTGTTTTAACACTAATTCGTTCATAATTTAACACCTCTTAATGTAACAACAATGTTCTATCCTGTCGTTCGTTAAATGATTGCGATTCGATACATTGTTACTTCAAAACACGATATTCGTTAAACTTATCTTCGACTAATCTTTACGCCACATTTAAGATCGATCTACAGTTAATCTCCTTCTCAACCTTTCGAAAGCAAGTACTTCGAAATGTATGACAGGTGGCACGTGCCTGTGGTCCAGAAGAACCTCCCAGCATCCCCACTATCTGTTCCTGAGGGAAGGTCATCCCGCGATGCTGGACTAACATCTCGCGCCAGGAACCCCCACTCGTTTCTGTTACCTGATCGGAGTAGGGGTCAAAAGCTTATTCACACTGGTTTAACGTTGCTTTACTATCATACGCGATAAATCGATAGAATACCCATCCCGCTGCTAAACATTTTTCGGACTTTCCCTCCTTCGCGATTTATCTTTCAACGTTTTATATGTCATATATTCTTCTGTAATCATGAAAAGATCAAACTAAGAGAAGTGATCGTTTCTTTTTTCGATGGATACACAACACGTGAATATTTGCCAATCTCAAACACTATTTGAGTTTAAAATCATATCGAAAGATCACATCGAAAAGATAATAAGTAAGAAACAAAGTTTGTAAATGTCGCAAAAGATCATCACTATAGCTATAGATATTTTAAAGATCATGGGACTGTCTTTCTTTTATTTCAATTTCAAATATTTAGGCTTTGCCTGCTATAAGTCTATACCGATAGTTTCAGTAAATAGACCTTTCTCAGTTTTCCAAACCTTCAGTTTCAATTTCCTTTGAAATGTTAATTTATCTTGCGACAATCGAACCGAAAATGAAGCACGATCAAATGTGAATTTCCATTTTATATCTGATGTTATTATTATTGTCATTGTTATCTTTATCGTATGCTATCTTAGAAATATCTCGGACATATTATATATTATAGTTTAATAGGATGATATGCGCAGTAGCAAACTTCATCTACCGAAAAAGAGTTTATCAGGGATCAGAAAGCGAAGCACCGATTGGCTCTTAGAGGCGCATGCTCTTCCGTAACGTCCGCCTTCTTCGACCCCTCTATTTCGGGGCTTTATGTCAGCAAACTAATGGTTCCTTCTCTATTCCATATACACTCTGGCAATGGATAAACGCTTCTGCCATACAGAGAGCGACGTGAAAAAGTACCGCAAAACACTTCTTCACGCGTTTACTAAACTCCTCACAGTGGTTCTCACCAGCACAGGTTTAAGTATTTTATCAATATCTCAAATAGTAAAATAATAAATAAATTTAAGTATCTATACGAAACCTAATAAACTAATAAACCTAGTCAAACTTAAAAAAGAGTTAATAAAACCGAGAATAAATTGTACTGAAATGAAAGGATGAAAAAAAAAAAAATGAAATGCCTTCTTATTTACTTTTATTTTTTTCAAAGCTTATTTATGAAATTTCTAATTTTATCGATTTAGTTTAGAAAAACCCATGTTTGTCATTGTTTCCAGCATAACGGAAAATTTACAGTGTCGCAATTCAAAATGATATCGTTTTAAGTCGATGAAGAATTACATGTATCTCTGTAGAAATAATACATTTTATTAGAGAATAACAATTAATTACGAATTAAGTTGTAGAAAAAATTTGAGATTCGCGGCTTCCCATTTTACCGATACATTTTATCGAACCATAACGAGCTGTTTCCCTTTGCAGGTCGAAAAAGTTGAGCAATTCTAGATAAAGCGATGCTATTAATTTCTGATCAACATCGATCTGATTTTGAATGTTTGTCCTTACACATCTGTCAAGATCTACACTGAAACTGCCAAGAAGTCATTTTAAATAAGTTAAGTACATCATCAATTTTAATTTTAGTTACATTTGCATAAAAAAACATATTCTTCTTAAGAAATATTTTATTAATATGTATTACGAGAAGAATAAAGAAAGTAATTTTTTTTTAAACTAATTACATTTACTTTTAATTTTTCAAACCAAAAGTGACGGAGTATTGATACGTTCGTTACAAAAAATTTCAGAGTGCAATTAATGACGAGAGTACAACGGTTTTTAAATAATTGAATACAGAAATACAGTTACGAATTCATAAAGAATATCGTAATTTCTACGTATCGTTTACGAGCATACTTGAGTAATTTAAGCGTGCAAGTGACGAGAACAAATATTGAGTACCGGTTACATGAAACGAAATGCCGTGCATCGTCTTTTCGTTAGGTGCGAAAGGAGGAAATAACGACATGGTCGACGAACACGGAATTTCATGGATATGTATCTACGCTTCTTCCGAGAAACCATTATGGACCCTTAAAACGGCTTTCGAAATATTCGGAGTAAAGATCGTCGTTTCTTTTGCAAGGGTCGGGTAACAATTTGCGTCTGTATGACAGAACTGACGTTTCGCGTACTCCTTAGATCGTTTAAATAGATAACAAAATATATGAAATGAACATAAATGAAACTGTATTTGAACACGTTACGTTATACGTATAGGAAGCGCTTACTCGACGAATTTCCCAATGAAACTGTTATATCGTTTGTACAAAATTCGGTGAAAATAGCTGAACAAACGATCGTTCTACCGATACGAACTTTACTTTTGCGTTTGATGCATGCTGCGCCGCGTAATTGAAACGATCAATCAAACACCTGAGAAAAGGAGGGTGTACTAACGTGCACCCACAAATTGCCGTGCAACGTTTTCACACGCGGAAAGAGGAGTTTATCGATGCCACACCCTGCTGCTGCACAGGGATAAGATGCACGTAAGTATCTTGTGAAAATTTTTTAGCGTTTGTTGCTAATACATCGTACGTCAGAGTTTCTCTCTATTTTTCGCGATGAAATTTTTATAAATATTATATATATGATACTTTCGTGTATTATATCTGCGCCTACGTATACTACAGCTAACGTGTTTTTGTTTAACAAAGTATACATTTAGTTCTTTTTTTTTTTTTTTTTTTGTAAATCGTAGATCGACGACGAGGAAACAAAAATTTACATTAAAAAAATTGTATAAAACTAGGAAAAAATTTGTACGATATTGTATAAAATGTTTGAGAGTTCAGTATTTTAGCGTTGAGATAAAATCGTGTTTAGTTTTTGGACAAAATGCGATATTAAATAATTCCTTTTATCGAGTTCAACTTTAAGGTACTTTGCTATATGCTGAGCAAAAGTGTTAGTTAGTTAGTTCCACTTCGAGTGGACGTGGGAGATTAAGGATTTTGCGAGAATTCTTTGAAAACTGGGCGATTAATTTTCAGTAACCTTCATGTATAACTGGTTGCCATTGCTATGGACACAGATATAGCCACTCTTGCGAGATATTAGACAGGTGAGCGAGTTCCCAGGGGAACAAAGCCCCCATTACCTCATCTCGCCGACCCATCCGAGCCATCCCGACAAAACCCTCCGCTCCTAAAACATTCATAAGAGCGGTGTAAGTGGTTTTTAATAAAGTGGTATTTAATCATAGGTGTCGGATTACGTGTAAATCAGTTGGTAGTACCACCGGTCGATGTGAGATTAAACACGTGTCCAAATATATACGTATGCTCAGAAAATCCATTCTGCTTGCATGGGGGATATTTATCTTAACGACAAATATTTCTTTTTTACTAATTTACAAGTTTGCGAATTTACAGATTCACACATCAAATTTTCATATTGCGTAAACTCATTTTACTTTGAAAGTTTCTTATTTAAAGGTTGAATCAACGTCAAAAGCATAATTAGCTAGCACTGTGATTAATCGCAAAGGACGAATTAGATGCGAATGCAATATCTGGAGCGTGCTTCACCAAGAAGACTAACTGTTATTTCAAACAGAGAAATTTGTCAACGCCATTTAAACACACGTACGGTTAAAGTAATTATTTCTGGCAGTTGAACAGATTGTTTCCAGCGGCGAGTTTCCGTTTTATCAGTCTCCTCCGTGCCACGATGATATTTTCTTCGTTCCGAAGCTCGAGAATACTGTTTTAAATGAATTCGTTTAAAGAAATACAATTTACCGGGCTGTTTGTTTGGTTCCTGACAATGATTTACACAAATTCTGCGCAAGAATGTTTCGACGACGGCAATGAATTTTGTATCGATGAAAACGACATACTTTCCGTAGATCTTTTGCCTGGATCCTTTTTATTTGCAGATCAACAAGTGAACGATAACGCAACGAAGGGACGAAGTGTCCCCGAAGACGCAATAGACGGATCTATCCACGATGCCTTAAATGAAATGGAATATCATAGGTAAGTTTGAAAAAAGTAACGAACGAGTGTCAACGTTGGAATTTATACCGTGCTAACTATTAAATATTATTACTGTATTATGTTACGTAGAAAAAGGATGAACGAATATTTATGTCACGGTTACGTAGCTGAGGAAATAGTGAAGGTAATGAGAACACCTAGAGCTAAAAGACGTCTCGATGTGACAGAAAAAGATGATGATTTGTTGAGTTTAATGGACAGCGACAACGTTACTATTCACGATAAATTACTAGCAGACGAAGGAAGTTCAAAGTACAAAAACTGGTTGCAGCGGTAATTATCAGAATTGTACCTATTACAATTGAATACATCGCGTAATTGATATATGTATTAATTTGCGAATAGTCACTGACTGTGAATGTAAAATGGCAAACGGAACTTATTTTTTACCAATTGCTTGTATCTACAGAATTTCGATTTCAATTAAAGTTAAAAAAAAGATATGCTTCTATACAGAAGGACAACTTTGGACGACGTTTATCGGCATTATATTCCGCAAAGGAAAATAAAGAAAAAGCACGGAGCTCACGACGAAAATTTCGAAGAGTTTGATGGTGAAGTCACGGGTTATGCGATGCAAGCTTCTTTGCCTTCTGGTAAAGTTGGTTTCTACGAAGAACAAAACGAGGAAAATGGTAACGGCATTTATACAATTTTAAAATAACAATGACGGTGAATATCTGTCATCTCTTCGAAGCTCGTTAGTCGTGTTATGTTACTTCACGGATGCGAGCAAGTGAAAGATGCGAGATGTAATACTTTCGTGTAACACGTGTTAATGAATAATAAAGTATCGTGGATATCTATATGTATATGTTTTGAATATACACGGTGTACATATATATATATACATATCCAATACTGAAGATTTGACCGAGGGGGGAATGATTTTATATAAAAAAGACAAATATGTATATTAAAACTAAAGAATAAAAATTTTTCATTTAAGTTATCGTTTTGGAGAAAATCAAGTTTGAAAATTTATCGGATGTATTTCGCTCATTTTGAAACGTACAAAAATCTGAAAATAAGTGAAAAATATAAAATAAAATTTTTTCTCATTTTCAAGGAAACAGAATTTGAATATGTTCGGTTAAGAATTAGTGTTAGTATTAGTATTAGTAGACTTAGTTAATAATATATTTAATAAACTTGATAAATGATTTGAATTGCGTTTCTCTTTTTTTCAAAAGCATCTTGTGAAAAAATTGTATTTTACATTTTTGACTTATTTTCACAAGTATAATAATTTCCCGTTCATTATTTACTCCTGACTTGTTCGCAATCAGCTAAATTCTAGTACAGTTGATAAATTTTCAAACTTGATTCTGTTGAAAAACAAAACCTTAAATGGAAAAAAATTATTTTTTTTAGTTTTGATTAATTTTTTTATGTGTTTTATCTTTGATTGTACCTTCAATACTGGAACACCTTATGGAGCCCTAATCCTTACTGGAGCCCTAATTTTTAGGGCTCAAAATTATACTAATTCGATTATGTGAAATACATACCAACAGGGTAAATTGAGATATCCAAACTATTAATTATTATTATGTTGAAAAATGTTTTAGGCAAGAATCAAATAAAGAGTATCACTCGATATAATTGTAAACTGTAAGTGAATATAAAGGTATATGAAGGTTACACGCATTTCTCCAAATTGAATCATATAATATAATACGTAAAACATGCATGTTTTTAAAAAAATTTAATTTTGTGTCATTAATTTAGCACCACTTTAATTTCAATTTTGTAAAAGCTCATATGCAAAACAAGAAAAGACGTGAAACGGTAATATTTTATTATCCGTTATATATTCTTGTTTACGTTATCTTTGTCTCTAGATTGCTCCTTGTCTTTTCTTGTCTTATGCATAAATCTTACAAAATTAAAATTAAAATATTACGTATTAATAATATGTTAAAAAATATATGGTTCTATCTAAAAAAAAAAGAAAAAAATAAAATTGTCCTTCATACATTCTCTATACATTTATTTCTAAACTGATCAATTACATTAAATTACTTCCACGAAATAGTACAAAGGCTATCTAAAAAATTTATAATTAACAATCGAAACAATTTTGTATCGATGCATTTGTTGACTTTAATCGACAATAGTGAAATATTTTTCTTTTGTTCTAACAGATCATATGCTTTCGTCTTCGTCAGGCCACAATATTTTTTATGGTCCTGCTTACGGTCCCGCTTATGGTCACGGCGAAGATCATTTCTTGCATCATCATGAATCTTTTCCCGCTATACACGAGGAACACTATTATTCCGCTCCGATTTATCACGATCACGAAGAGGAGTACCATAAGCCTTATTACAAGGGAAAAGGAAGTGAACTTTCGATAAAGGACTTTTTCGAAATTGCTCTTACAGCTCTAGCGTTTTTAGCATTCGGATTGTTCATTATACAGTTATTGATGAACGCTACGGTAAAATGTTTGAATTCATTCATTTCTTCGCAAGTCGCGCCAAGTTGCTTTCTTATTTTGTCTTATTTCCAACGTTTTTATCACGTAGACTAACATGAACACCACCGTGACTACGATGACGACTGCGAAACGTCTTAAAAGAAATGTCGGTGGACTACCTTTGTCGTACGACAGTTACGAAGAATTGAACGAAGTATCTTACAACGTTTTGAGAAGCATCGAAGCTGCTCTTGTTGCTGATATGGATTTTGGAAATTGTATCCGCAGAATTCTTTGTGAGAATAATCGACACTCCACGCAAATTAAAGATGCGCGTAAAATTTGGATACCTGTTTGGAGGTATAAACAATTAATTTTCAGTTATTATTACACGTATGTATATATATATATATATATATATATATATATATATATATATATCTGAAACATTCGATAATTTTTCAAATAAAAACTAAAATTAGTAATTTCTCGAATAGAAACTAGTTAGACCGAGCAATTAAAAATTGACAGGAATAATTTCAATTGTTCTTACACTTTCAAGTACGATTATTACTAAGAAATTTGTGTACTATATACGTTCGATAAGTATGGTATTAACTTTTTCAGTTTAGGAATGAGTTGGGTGTCCGGTAGGATGTTGAAAAGATCTCCATGGTCGGCAATCTTGGAGTCTGTGAAAGCGTCTATTCTTGGCTTAGGTGGATTCGACTGTGCGCTCTCGTATCCTGACTGCGACCTCAAGAAGGAAAGGATCAAAAGACGCAGAAGACGCAGAAAATAATTTTTCTGTTGTTTATTATCTTCTATACCGTCATATTATTTTTTAATCACGTTATTTTTTGAATCATAATATTGGGATCAATCATGAACATAAATATATACCTTCGAAACATATTCGCAAGTTTCATTGTCAACATTAATTAAGCGATAATGTCATTGTTAGCGTTACTGGCTTCTTCGATTTGACTTGATAATAAATCTCGTGGAATTGGCAAAAGCGAAGCGTACGTTGATCCTGATGGAGAAACGTGAAAAATACTTTTCTCCTGCTTTCCTTTTAGTGGACGTATATTCGATAAGATGGACATTCCTTTCTCATCATTTAAACAGCGAAATTCTGCAATCTTAGCACATGTAACTAGTATAGTAAAAACGTCTCGAATTTCGAGCTTCGAAAGCTCGAGAGTTTGAGCTTTGAGCTGTAAATGAGTTTAAATGCCTACTCTTCGAATTTTTAAACTTAGGGACTCGAGCTGTCTAAATTGTACATAATGATAATTGTAAACAGTATCATAGATTGTGAAATATCATAAATATTAAGATAATATTGTTTACTTTAACGTCAAAAAGTTTATTAGAAGATAAGTCTTAAAGCTTTAAAAATTTGAGCTTCGTATGATAATGCCTTAGTCTTCAAGGCTGAGCATTGAAACTTTGAAGACTTGAGTTTCATGTAACACTAAATACAACTAAATATAACTATGAATGTTCCGGATGCAATATCGGAGATTATACGATATTAATATACACGATTTACTTGTTTTGCAGAAATTCCAATCGGTTCTCTGCAGATAATCCAAAAAATATTATGTATATTTTGTGCTGTTGTTATCGAGCCCCAATATAAAAAATAATCTTGTGAGAAAGGTCGTAGAATGTTCGTTAATTTTGAAGGAGTTATACGAACTGATGAATGTGCGGTACGAATAAGGGCCAAGTTATTTACGATTCCATCGATAAATTCATTTGGTTTATCCTGTAACTAAGAACCATTGCATTATTACTATGTAACTATAAATTTTTAGGTATTATGAATTGACATGCAATAATGAATAATTGAAATATCATTAGAATATTTCTCATTATAAGATTATAAGATTTAGATTAAATTATTATAAGAATAGTTCTTGTTATAATACAATATATATACACTATAATTATAATTTGGTTCTTATTATCTGTTATCAAAAATTAATATAATATTTTCTATTTGTTCTTAGTGTAAACAGTAAGAGCAAATCATCTTTTTACGTTTCTGATATAAACATGAAGATTAAATTCTTTACTTTGCAGAAATATACTAGAACGGTAACGCCATTAGGTCGTCGAAGGGCCGATTCTAATGTCTCGTATTCTTCCTTGAAATGCACAACATGAAGTTCCATGGGCATACTTTGAATGAAATTTTATCGAATCAAAATTTCACGAGCATTTCGGATAAATTAAAAAACACACAATATAATGATATAATTAATTAATTAATTAATAGCTTATATATTCTTATATAATTAATCAGCTAATACAAGAATATATAACATGTAATGCTTGAGATAGATTTTGAACCTTGCTCCGTCAACGGTATGCTCGCTGCCTTTCATCTCGTTCTCTCCCCAATGAAAATGAACTTGAGCGAATATGTAATTCCCTTCGAATGGCCCTCCAGAAAGATAAGGGCCTCCTTGCTGCCATTTCGCACACAAAATTACTACCGACGAAGCGTGATCAATACCGTGAATTTCAGTACACACGACATATATAAATTATCATCTCTAATAGACTATTACCCGTGAATCCTGTATTGGTAATTTTTAGTTTCCTTGGTGCTATATCAATACCAATCCATTCCAAAGAGTTTAATTCGATAATTTTCATGTGACTAATGTCTAAATCGATCGGAGATTCTAATGCACCTTCGGTGTTGAATAAGTCTCGAATCAACTTGGCATTTTGTTTGTACCTTTCTATTCAAATAATTAATATAAACGAACAAATAGGACAAATTACGCTAATCTTTTCTTACCTATCAGGCTCATTTCCGATTTGAATGAAGTTGTTAAAACCAAATGATTCGATCACGTTATCTTTCATAATCGAGATACAATTTCGTGGAAGGTTCAAGCAACTGAACATTTTTAATACGAGTACTTCTATTCTGACTAGATTCTTCACGAATAGATGGATTACGCACGAAAGATTGGCAAATCGGACGAGCCGAAAAAATGGGTGAAGCAGTTTACGACAGTTGTCACTGCGCGAGATAAATTTATTAGTCCGCAGTTGTCTTTTCCCGAGGATCGGCGCTTGGTGAACTGGCAGAAATGGTTAGAAAGATGGAGGATACAGTATAAACACATCAGGTCTACGACCGGTCGTCATCAAAACGATCAAATTCTGAATTCATGTGAAAAAATACGACCGCTGGTGGAGATGAGAAATCTGATGGATTACGCGACGGTGCCGGTGCCAATTATTCCCGACAAATATCGAGGCGGGCCAGAGTTTTGGAGGACTCCGGAGAAACTGCCCAAACGCGTCTCCTGTTTGCCAGACATTACGTTCGTTCCGACCAAAAAGGAGCTAAACGTAATTCCGGAGTTGACGTACGTCGGCTTGCCCGAACTGATAGAAAAAGAGAAAGATTTGACCGATTTGAAATCGAAAGAACCACTATGGAAGCGCAGTCGATACTTGAAAAGAAGGAGGAGAGAATTGTCGAGAGAAATAGAGGCGCTCGCGCTGAAAGAACCAGAAACGAGAGACCTGGCGATTAAGAATTATGTTCCACCGAAAGAGGAACCATTGGCTACAATTCCACGAGTAACAATTTCCGACATAGAAGAGGAAGAGGAAGAGAAAGAGGAAGACGAGCCCCGTTGCTGCCGATTGCCGATCGAGCAAACGATCGTCTTGAAGATTCAAGATCGTGAAGTCGTTTGGGAAGGATTTCCTTCGAAGCACGGAACAAAACCAGATTCGATTACATGGAGTTTAACATTTTTTGGCGAAGTTAATAAAAGAACAGAGAAAGAAATCGTGTTCGAGAATAAAGGGAATCGCGTGATCGTCTACCAATGGCGGGCCGCAGATTTTCGATGCAATACGATTCCTTTAGCCAGACGAACGAGTCCTTTTTTCTTCAACAAGACGAAAGGAGTGATTCTCCCTGGACAGATCGTAAAATTGAAAGTATGGTATCGAGCAAGAAACGCTCATGTCTTTACTGAATTTTGGAAACTTGTAACCGATCCGATCTTGTGTTCCTCGTCGTTGGTATTTCGATTTTGGGGTTGTTCGAACGAAAGCTCAGACGTTCGTTTGGCGAAGTTGGAGTCTGTACAGATAGTCGATAAATATTTAGATCGCTGCGTTAGAGATACCGCGATACGAGAGATAATTAACGACATTATGGAAAACGTTAGTTTTAGTTTGATCAAGCATCCAGAACCTGCGTACAGTAGCTTATTTTTAGAATCAGATGTGTTTGCTATGAAGAATCCACTGTGCTTTTACAATCCGACCCTGTTGATAGAATTTCATAAGGTTTACTACGACGCGACGAATCAAACCAAATACCGTTGGAATATGTCGTTGAACGATATACGAGATACCTTGTTGGAAATTAAGCAAT
This sequence comes from Melipona beecheii, assembly GCA_032399605.1. Taxonomy (NCBI): domain Eukaryota; kingdom Metazoa; phylum Arthropoda; class Insecta; order Hymenoptera; family Apidae; genus Melipona; species Melipona beecheii. The sequence continues at coordinate 2,798,733 of JAUCMO010000101.1, forward strand.
CTGAACGTAGAAGTATTATGTTGTCACAATTCAGCGGACTTTACAAAGAATGTTTGAAGCCTACTTTGTACAGATCTGTGCAGTGCAACAAGTACGAAATGGTGTATAATATACTGTGCTCGTTTTTCAATTTATTCGAGACTGAAAGCGAATTAGCAAGAAACGCTTACTTACTAAATGATCACAAAGAGATTTCTGGCGTGTCGTCTTTGACGACGAGCTGTACGATAAACGTATCTCAGCTGTCTATCAAGGACAATAATTTACGAAATAAACGAGGAAAAAAATCGAATATTCGTTTAGAAAACAGTCAAGTTCAAACAACAGTCAAAAGTTGCACAATTCCCGCCGATGATTCTCTTTATGGAGAAATATTTTTTATCCGTATTTATGAACTTTTGGGGCAAACGATAGTACGAATATTCGCATCCATCGAGTCGTTTAATAATTTGAACGAACGTGATAAATGAAACGATTGTAAACCAATTAGATAATATAACCAATTGACCAAAAACTCGCAGTGACCTGTTATTTCATTGTATATTTCATCAAATGTGATTACAGAAAGATGAATCTGAAGGCGACTTGGAAATACTGCTCGGAGGATTTTGACTTAAGAAACTGCTAAAAAGATTTGTCTGCATTTCAATAATTGTATTTCTCGCCAGTTTGACTTTATGAAATTCCCATCCTTGTCTCTCAGTCTTCGAAATTCTTTTATCTGTGAATTGATTTCGATTAATAATTATAGTTTATTAGAACATTATACATATACATACATCTGTATGTTAGTACGTAATATTGTTGCAACTTACTTCACTGGATCGTACGGGTATAACTACGGGAAAAACAATCCAAGTAGCACACTCTGGATGATCAGCGATATTGTATGATCCTGCATACGTATAATATCTAGTACAATACGTTGCCCAGCGCATCCATGCTAAGCAGTCTAGGAGAGATATTACGAAATATGATAATGAACAATATTATTGATCAAATAATGTCACTGATAAATAACATGATAAAATAATATAACGAATAATATTAAATAAAATTGTATAATTATATAAAATATAATGAAATAATATTATTTGATAACTGATAAATGTCAGTATAATACACAGTACAACTAAAAATCAATATTTAGACATTATGATAATGCATATATTATTATTTTAACGAAATAACGTTCCAAGTTACATATATTCAATCCTTACTAGCTGGTATTTTTGTTTCCATGTCTGGATCTAAAATATTTTTCAAGTGTTCCGTTATTCTTTCCAATTGTGGATTAATGCAACTGCAACAACCTGGTTGGACCTTTTTTAAAATTAAGCAAAATTTGTACAGGGAAATATAGAAACAAAACTTGAATGTAAAAGATGAATGCAAGAATCGAAGATTCGTACCAGAAATAAATATGCCAATATGCAAAAACCATCTTTGTGTCTGAAACACTCTTCTATGGTTAGATATTTTCTATTCCAATGTAACACGTGACTTTCCATTGAATACCTCGAGCGTAAAAATTATGTAATTAAAAAAAACAAAAGAACGAGCGTGGAGTTTAGTTTCCTTTTTCTTCTTTTACCAAGTATTGTTGATTGTGTGATCAGCGCCTTTGCAGTCGTCTTCGCCCCAGTGAAAATGTACTTCCATTAGCTCGTATACGTCATCTGAAAGGGGTCCACCGCAAATCGTGGATGGAATTCTATTTCCAGTTAAATATATTTTAGCTAGATATTCAAAAATATGTTAGAATTTGGAGTAATTGAGTTTTGATCTTAATACTGTGCATTACTCTCGATCGAATCAATTTTTCAAAATATTAAAATTATCTTTATACTCGTCACGTTATCTTTTGTTTGTTACAATCAGACCCCGGATTTTATGTATTTATACAAGAAATTTTAGAATTCGACATTGCGGAGAATGCGTGTAAGTATGAAATAGTATATAAAATATATGCATTATAATAATTTTTAGATTTTATTTTTGCAATTTTATTTCCAAAAATACAAATTCGTATAAAAGTCCTCAGTTGTAATTTGTAGTTATGTAACAATGATGTGACGTTATGTAATAAGTAATGTAATAAGTAATTCAAGATGTAATTCACGACGAGTTTAAAAAGATTTAAAAGATTATTTTAATTGTAAACAAAAGGATTATATATATATATATATGTATATATATATATATATAAAATATAAATTTGATTCGATTGATATAGAAACACTGCAATATTTTATCAATTCAACCTGTATTGCCAGTATTTAACAATCGTGCTTCTCCATCGTTTAACCAGTGACCATTTAAAACAAGCGGAGGATATCTGCGTTTTCGTACTAAACGATCATCTAGATTAATTGGAGACTGACCCGTCGTTGGTAAGCCTCGAAAAAAAATTAGATTTACAAATAGAGTTATCCACATTGCATGACATATAACCTAATAAGAAATATTAAAAGCTTAGATTATCTTACCAATTAAACCTGTATATTCGGACATCGTTGCAAAATGAATTGAAAATTTTACGGAATTATAATTATAATATTCTAGTTTCAAACATGTCCGTAAATATCTTTACTTTTTCTTTGGAGATAACATAATGAATAAGATATTGTATATATCGTGTGGAGAGAATTGTAGCTTGTGTGACACATTAATAAACAAGTAATTTTCTAAAATATGAATAGGTAAATAGGTAGATAGAATCAGAATTGCAGCAGTTGTTACTGAAAATAACTTTAATTATTCGAAAATAAAATTCGTAAATTAATAAAACGACTAATAATTCGAAAAAATTAGAGTAATTTCGAAGGTTGAAGAATAACAAATACAATAATTCGTAAAAGCTGAATGAAAGAAGCTAAGGATCATCAGTAGTTCTATCAACAACTTCTTATTCCAATCAATTCTTTTTTCAGACAATTCTTTTTTAATATATAATATATATAATATTATACAATATAAATTTTAAGATGAGTCATTAGCATAACAAATAACATAAGACAAATCAATATTTATATGAAAAACTTGAGATATTAATTAATATCTCATATTAATTAAATATTGTTTAATATCGATATTCTCAATATTGTAAACAGTTTTTTTATAAAAATATTTGTTATGTAAATTAATTATAAGACACATCGCAAATGAATTTATAAAATTAATGTATTTCTTTTTGGATTCTGTACTTTATATTATATGCAACAAAGTTCATAAATTAATTCTGTACAATACAAATCGTTTGTAAAATCCTATGATAGACGCATACACATCGTTTGTGTCTCCATAAATCTTTTTTCAGGTTGGTATTTTAGAGTCTGAAATCCATGAAGTCAATGTCATGTTATACGTTTAATCAATAATCACACGCTTATTATTTATGCTATTATTTCCACAAAATACCACTAATTATTTTAACAGTATGACGATACACGTTCGTTTTTGTAAATATACAATTTTGGAATTTTTGTTGAAGAATGTGAATTTTCAAAAATTTTTATGAATTTAACTGAGAAGCTATTTAACTGTTTATTGCAATAACAATAACGTGAAAGAAGCAGTATTAAATGACGTGTTCAACAATTGTAGGATAAGAATTATAAATAAAGAAGTAGGGTTCAATCAGTCAGATGCTGATACAAAAGAAATCATATCATCGAATTTTTAGAAAAATTATCTATTTATAAAACGAAATGGGCATGCATACCTAATCATTGAATTTATTTGAACATCTTGCATCATTCAAATCGTTTAGAATTAATTAAGAAATAAACTTGGACTTTTGTATATTTTATAAAAAATTAAAAATAGAATGTAGCTTTATTGTTTAATATATAGAAATATATTATTTTTAATATATAATATATAAAAATATATTATTTCCATATATTATTGTCTAATATATAGAAATTTTTTTTTATAACCTACAAAAAAAGAAAATAAGAAAGATTGAAAATGAACAAGTTATGACTTTTTCAAACCGTTGTGGCCACCTTAGAGAAATAATTATAATCATATATAACGACATTTAATTCTGCCGTCTTATTCGAATCTGATGTGGCCCGAATGGGTATTATATTTCTATAAATATTATTAAAATATACATCATTTTTAAATATTTCGTTTTAATATTCAATAGAATTTTAGACACTGTATGTTCCACATTTTTTATAAGTAAAGTGTTGCAAAGAAAAGGAGATATTTAAGAAGACTGAACGTTGTTAGAAATTAGTCATACAAATTGTTCTAAGATACTTTGGCCAGGAACGAAATACAAATCGGAAAGCGTGGCTTAACGATTCACAAAGGATCCACAAATCAGTACAGTACAGTTAGTATTGCAATATTTTTACACCAATAAGTTTCCTGTGGAAGTCTTGTCTTGTTCTTGTAAAACTGTAAAGTATCGGTTTTTAAATTATAACTACAGTATAATTTTAAATTATAATTTTTTACATCCTTACAACGTGATGAAAAAGTGAGGAGAATAGCAGAGTTAAAATGGACGTACTGTATACATTGCAGAACTCTCTAATTTTTTTTTCTTTATGCCCATGAAGAGCTTGGACGTTTAATATATATATATATATATATATGTATTTCATTTTCCAGTTTTCATTAAACCAGATTTCATTGAATGAATTATATTACCATCCAATAGATTGAATGATGCCGCTTCTTACAAAAAGAAATGCTCGCACGATATTCTCAAGAGAATATTTACATTTATATTTGTCGATTAGCGGTTGAACACTTGAAGCTCTGAATGATCATCCGCCTGGCATGAAAAATGTCAGTGTGTACAGTGAACTGATCAAAAAATTGTCGATATTTTAAACAGTTATATTTTAACTGTTATAATATATATAATATATATATCATATATTTAAACTGTTACAATTTCGTAAAAGAAAGTCACAGAAATGCTTTTCTGTCTCATTTCAAAGTATTTCAAAGTATAAACATTCTACTTTGATTGTCTTAAGTTCGTTTTTCTATAAGAAAGAATATCACTCGTATATTTTACAAGGAATAATTGTAAATATTATTTTTTAAAATTAAAATTTTTTAGATATTACTTATTTCATATTATTTTATATATATTTATTTTTATAAATCAAATATTTTTTAAATTACGTTTGGTTAATAATAGATTAGCAAACAACAATAAAATCGATTTGCTATGCTACAGCATCATCCGTAGCGAATAAAATCCTTCTTCTATTGAGATTTTGTTGCTGTCTACAATTTCCCGATATGTTTTTCCATTTGTCGTCATAAAGATTCCTAAATGCATCTATCTGGTGTAAAAGTCAAAAGATAACACAATGTCGTGCGTTACACGGTGACAGACGTTTTGAATAAAAAATACCTGACGAGCGGATATTTTCGTTATAATAGACGGAATAATCCAAATGACGCATTCGTTGTACGGTGAAACGGTAAGAGAACCGGAATAAGTATAATAACCGTGACCCTTGCACGCTTCTAACATCCAAAGCAGGCAATCTATTAAACATTAACAATCTATTAAAATAATCTTGCGGATAATAAAAACTTTGTGAACAATAGAAACTAGAGAAACAAGGAAAAAAGAAAATAATTGTCACCGGGTGAAATCTTGGTACTGCTTCCCATTTTTTTGATATTCGTCAAGCTGTTAGTAATCTTTGTTAGAGAAGGATTATCAGGAACCCCGGGGCAGCCAATCGTCTATTTTGAATCATTTGAAATATTCATGCATCATAGTATAGTACAGTATAATATACAGTATAAATCGATTGAATTAATTATGACACGTATACGCACCTGCATGAGATAAGAGAGTATCGCAATTCCATCTGGTTTGTCGAAGCACTTCTCTATCGATCCATAACGAGTGTTCCAATGCATTATTTGCGCTTCCATAGAGTACCTGCGTTCGAAAGAATTACTTGGAACGTAGACAATTTTGCGAATTTTAAGAAGAAGAATTTTAAAAAGACCAGTTCTCTGACCAGATCCCATTTATAGAATGTTCCGCACCCAATGAGTTATCCGGGCCCCAGCGAAATTGCACATTCATGAACTGAAACTCGTCCTTACCCAAAGGACCGCCTCGCATCGTAGGTAGTGCTCTGTCGGAAAATTCTACGCTAACTGAAACAGAATATTCGTAAAGCAAAATTCAAGTTCATTTATGACATTAACATTTGCGAATAAAAATTACCAGTTTTACCAGTATTCGTCATCGTAGCTGTACCTTCGTTTAACCAATAGTTTGTCATGTATAGAGGTGAGAATTTTTTCGTCCACGTAGCTGTTTTGCACAGATTAATCGGTGATTGTCGCCATTTAGGTAATCCCGACGATGACGTTGACAAGGTGGCAGTTTTAGTAACTTGAAAAATCGCCAAGTTTGAAAGTCTTTGAACGATCAAAACTCTAGAAACTGCCAACGACAATACATATGTTTCTTTGTACCTACGTGCTTTCTTTTTTCCTTCGACATTTTTCGTTTTACACAATTGAACAGATTCTTCGACGAAATATCACAAAAATTTCCATCTAGATGGCCAGAAATAGAACAAAGTAACAGAAAATAATTACATTACTGACGACATATTCCGATCTTTGAAATGAAGCTTGTTGCATATTAGATATCTTCGATACGATACTTTCAATATTTTAAAGTTTTATCATACCTATTAGTAACTAGAGACCGATAAATCGACTATGTTTCGTATATTTTCGACACATAAAATTTTTATTCGATACACGTGTATGTACATACAATGTATAATTATACGTGAGTACCATTCAATAGTTTCAATCGATCCAATTTTTAGTTGACGTAATAAACTACACGACCGTTTAATTTTTGCACCTCTCGATAATTCTCCGTGATGCACATGCCTTGTTTGTTGCGTAGCATCCGAAACAATTCTGCTTGATTTTCTGAAATCCTGACTGGCTCTGGGAAAACGATCCAAGTGACACATTCGTAAAACGGAAAGGTCGTGATCGAACCGAGATACGTGTAATAACCGGATGCTTGACAAGCCTGTCTCATCCAGCACAAGCAATCTTCAATCAACAATAAAAATAAATGGAATTAAAAAGTGAATACGCACGCGAGAATCGCATATATTTAAAATATTACCGATTCATTTTAACGCTAATTCTTTATTCGTTTAAAATATCGTGAGAAAATCAAAGGTGGCGTACTTGGGAGTAACTTCACGCACGAATCGGACTCAATAATCTTGTACAAGTTGTCCGTGATTTTGGCAAACAACGGATGTTCATCCCAAACTGGAACTTGATAAGCTTGTAGGAGATAGGAACAGATCGCGAGTCCGTCGTGCTTGTCCCAACAATTGTCGATTGTTTCGTATCGTTTGTTAAAGTGTATTGCTTCTGCCTCCATCGTGAACCAAGTGCCATTCAGCGTGTGCTCCGCGCCTTTGCAGTTTGACGAACCCCATCGAAACACTATTTCTGACAATTCGTACACGTCGTTTGCCAGTGGGCCACCATGAATCGTCGCTGGACTTTTATTTTCTTCCAGTGTTATTTGAACTAGCAGACGAGCAGTTTCATTATTGGTCAAAATTTAATATTCGTAATATTCGTGTGTGAAAAAGTGACAGAGAAATGATAAAACTTGAAATAGTTTAACTTAAAATGTCAGTTTTGTATCATTAATCTCGCGGAACGTTAAATAAATTTCTGACAAGGAAATTAATCACCTGTAGTGCCGATATTTCGCATTTTAGCTTTACCATCCTGGTTCCAGTGGCCGCTCATAATAAGCGCAGGAAACTTTATCCCGATTGCATTATTTTCGTCGATATCGATTGGGGACTGACCCCATTTTCGACCATCACCTAAAATGATACATATCAACGATAGCGCAGGATAACGGAGGACAAATTTTCAAGTCTTACCTGCACACTGCATTCTTTTTTCTTTTTTTTTTTTCTTATACAACGATGGTATTTATTATTTTATGTAACACATTGATTGTATACACAACGTTTCATTTAATTATGTTCGAGAAATACGGGTTATGCGTAAAACTTACGATCGCACACTTTTTATTACGTACACACACACACATATATATGCATACACACATTTATACATACAAGATTTCACTTGTGAATTTTCAAGAAAACTTTTAATAAAATAACCTGCCGGCTAGGCCAAATAAATGAATAAGCAACGGATTCTTAACATCGAGCTCGATGTTAAGTATTGAGATACAACTTCATAGAAAAGCCGCGATTTTCATTGTTTCGATTTTCGATATTTGTTGTCGTTATTACGTTACTTCTTTGTAACAGTTGGCAAAATTTTTACTGTGTTTTACATTTTTTAATATTACAATTTAATTTTCTCGATTATCACATTGTGTACATTTTTCAGAGTTACAAATTTAGTTTTCCCAAGTGTCAGTCGAAAAAAAAAAATAACATAACATCGATCGGTCGAAACAATGAAACCACGGTTTGAAGTTGTATTCCAATAAATCGAGTTCGATATTCGTTGATTATTTATTTTACCTGTGCAGCCAGCAGGTTATTTTACCAAACTACTTTTTTAAAATTCACAAGTAAAATTTTTATGTGTATATACGTGATATTGAAGTTTTATGCAGAGTATTTCTCGTATTTCTCGATATAATTCAAGTGATTAATGAAAATGATAAACATATCAGTGTCGGAATTCATGATCATTTGTAGCAGTATGCTCCTCATATGTAAGAAGATTTTGTTCAACTTTGTTATTTATTTATCTTCGCCATACATGTCATTTTTCATCTTGAACCGCTAAATTGCAGTCTTGCTACTGACCGAAGTTCTGGATTGGACCCAATTATTTCCCTGGGTGGAGAACGAATGCAATTTCCCTTCGTTCGCATTCGGTTATACGGACCGCAATGGGCCCCACATGTGGAAACTGTTGTATCCTGATAGTAACGGTAGCAATCAGTCACCAATCAACGTTACGGCGCAACTCGCCGTTGTGGTGCAACCGTCCGAACCTCTTCGGTGGAATGGCTACGACAAAAGACCATTATCAACGATCATGGCGAACAATGGAAATAACGGTGCAACTTCTCCGCTAATTCAATAAGCAAACTGACTACTTACTTATTTAGTATTTGTTCATTTAGTATTTAATAATTAATAATTTAATAAGTTAGTACCATTTGGTAATTATAATATTACTAATTTAACAATTAATATATTAATAATTTAATTACTATTTGGTATTTGTTTATCAGCCGTTGAAAATTATGCGTCACAGGTACATTTACAAACGTTTTCTGTCGACGATGTATTTAGGTCCGGCGCAGACGAACTGTTTGCAGCAAATTCGCTGCCACGGCAATTTGTCGCTGAGTTTACGCGTCCAACCTTTTCCTGCGCAAATCCATACGAATGATTTGCGTTAATTTGCGTCGCCGAATGATGCATTCGTATCTATTGAGTTGACCAACAAATAATTGTATCTTTTTTTGTATTTTTTTGCAAATAAGAGATGAATTTTTCGTGAGAGACAAAAGTTTTATTAGGCGATATATCGTCAATTGTCGTTCGATTACCTTCGGCAAAAATAGGCAATTGATTTAAACAATTAACAGTATTAATCGTCAATTATCAATTGTTGAAATGTGTCAAGGGATGTGTATGCTTTCTAAGCAGCTTTTTCTTATATATCCATGTTATCACTGCTCGAACTTACTTAGTTTCTGAGATTAGATTATAAAAATATATTTCAATATATTTTTTAAAGGATAAACTTCACTGATTTTAATGATTTTTGAGTTTGTGACGTTATATTTAAGAGTCTACACTTCAGTAGGACATTTCAGTCTCTCCAATAACTCTTTTTGTTAAAAATTATTTATTTTTATAATTACTTTAATAAGGTAAAATTGTTGCCAGCCAGCTTGCGTCAGATTTGAATTAGACAAATCTAAACTTATTTCCAATTAAATAACGCTAATAATGCAATTTATGAATGAATTTAAGTAAATATAACTCAAAATAAATTCTAATTTCATTTGAATTTAACTGACATTCCGAGAAGAGATATAGCATTGAACATAGAGTGAAGAGCATAATTAAACACACGATGATGATGTACTGTTATATCTATTATAATTTCGAATATAGTAAAAGAAAATCATACGACAATCTACTTGATCTCATTTTAAAGCGTTTTCTTCAAAACAACTTTTCCTTATGTTTTTACATCATGTAGCAGATGGGAAAGTAACGTTACTTTTGTTCTCGTAAGTTCTAAAAATTCGGAAATTTCTAAAAACGAAAAACAAAAAAGTTTTTTCGTGACTTGACTCATCATGGTTTTGAATACTGAAATTTTTTCTCTGCTGCACAATTTCCTTTTGCCATTTTATTCGATTTTGAACAAAGTTTTAGAACTTCTTGAACTTTTGTCGCTCAAAGTTCGATAAAACGATGAAAAAAATTACACAGCAGGATTGCAGTAGAAAGGAAATTTTAATTTCCTTCCAGATCTGAATTTAAATCCTTTACAAGTTAGTCGTAAGGAAAATTTTAATGTAAATTATCGCAATTTTTTTTAGAAGGAAGAACACTTTTCCATTTGCTATACGATGTTAAAGTGTTTTGGAAAAAGAAGGAATTCAGGATAGTCAAAATAGAAGTTTTACGCTTTATAACGAGATCAAATATAATAGATTGCTATATGATTCTTTTTCTTTTACAAAGTTATGACAATCTAAAGTATCGATAATTTTTCATTCAAATTAATTGCGACGCAAAACTGATTCCACGAAAACATTTTTGTATCTGTCAAAATACTGATGGCAAAATTTCTTTTGAAAAGCTGAACTGTCCTACAAAACACTAAATATTTTGCTTTTTTTGCATTCTAAATGCAAATATTCAATAAAATATTTTCTGTTAAAATTCCACGTATGTGTTCAGTTTTGCTCGTTACTGTACCTGTAGAATAAAAAATATTTTCTATTCTACAGGTACAGCGATCGGAAACTAAAGCCGAGCAATGGCAACGTATAAAAAAAGTTACTTACAATCACGATAAGATATTTCAAGGTCATTGAAATCGGCGAGGCTCTTGATTCAAATAATTAATAACTTCATTGATAAATTGAAGGTATACTTTGAAATTGTAATAAAGCGTCGACGCTTTAAAGTTAAGACATTTACAATAGAAATAAAACGCACTCCTAACTCGAACTACTGAAAGGTATAGAGATCCATATGCAATTAATTTATTTTAAGCCCCTTCAAAATTTATTAAATAATCAGACAGTAAAGAAATTTTATTTCGTTGCATTAGCTATTAATATTATTTTACTGTTATTGCGAGATATTTCGCGACCTAATCACAAACAAAAAGACACGCATTGAAAACTAATTTCGTTACAAAAAGAATTTTAGCATTTAATTGTTAACGAGGTAGCCAATTGACGATTAAAATTGAAACAAATTTAATCGTCAATACCAGTTGACGATTAAAGTAAGAATTTGCGTTTAATTCTTAATCGCAATTAACAATTAAAGCGTATTTAATCGATCATTGCAACTAACAATTAAAATAGATATCGTTATTTATGATTAACAATTGAAGTTGGAGTGTAATCATCGATTCATTTCTGCCCGATTATTGCTAAAATTTGTACTGTAAATTGCTCCTTATAAATTAATATTGTTGCAAAATTAATATTAACATTATCGCAGCAAATTCGCAAACTACTCTGCACCTTATGTTATTTTAAAATTATATCCTATCAACCGAATTTAAAGTTTACAAGAACGATTTGTCGCTTGCAACTTTGCTTTTCAACTTGCAACAGATATTTCGTTACAAATTTCTTAAGGATTATTCTTCTCGCGTTTACGTAATTCTTCCAATAGTAATTACTCGATCTCTAGTGACAGTAAACACAATGTGGGAGAACTCGAATCGACCGTATATCGAAGGTGGATGTCTAACTAGCATTTACGATCTGTACTCGATGGTGTTTCATTGGGGACAGTCGAACGACGAAGGCAGCGAACACACTTTAGATTATACTCGATATCCTATGGAGTTACAAGTGTGGCACATAAAACGGGGCCTCAATACACTGTTGGATGCGATTGCTGCTAAAGAAAGCGATGGCATACTGATCGTCTCGTTCTTTTTTCAGGTGAAATTTCATTTCAAGTATTAACTAGATTTTACGCAAAATTGGTTATAGGAATATATTGTCAACTTCTTGCCAATATGAAAAAACGTGCGAGTCGTCGCTTAAAAAAAAAAAAAAAATAGAACACTGTGTTTTTTTGTTGCCGAGAAACTTTCCAAGTTACTCATTTTTTATTTCAATACAAATTATATGTACGTGTATTAACTTCAGCTGCTTCGTAAAACACGAAAAAACCAGCGTGCGATATGATCGGCTGGCGCTAACGCAAATTTTATACAATTTAAAAAACAAGTATAAAGTTTTATACAATTTATACTGTTTACAATTTTTGAAAAAGCTAAATAGTTACAAATTAAAAGCTAAACTAGTTGCAAATTAATGCAAATTAAGTATTGATTGATACCAATAGATTACAAATGCGGACAATTCTTATTTGGATCATATTATAACAAATCTGTGGCGAATCGTTAAGCCAGGGACGAAAGTACACGTTCCACCGTTTCCATTGCTATGGATTTTTCCATATTTCGAAACGGATTATTATACGTACAATGGTTCTCTTACTCAACCACCATGCAGCGAAATCGTTACGTGGATCTTGCAGCCTGAGCCAATCGCGATATCATCGTCTCAAGTAAAATTTGCAACAATTATTAATCTATAAATACACCTCTATGTTATTTAATACGTATAATCTTTGCTATAGGTTGCACAATTTCGACAAATTTGCTCGTCAGATGGTCCTATTTTGCTAAACTGTAGACCTGTCCAACGAGTGAACGAACGTAACGTGTACTTTTATTCGTAGTATTCGTTAAAAAATTTCATCTTTTTCGCGTGAAAACATATCGATTTGATTAGTCCCGTAAAATCTGTAACCTTTAATTTACGTGTATATAAAAATAATTTTTAATAAAGTCAGATATATCTTTTACATTTTTATTGTAATATTAGTTAGTATCGATATATTTATACAGGGTGTATGAAAAGTAAATGTCACGACTACCATAGCATAATTCTACACTTTTTGATGTAGCATTAAGATTTATTCCGAAAGTAGTGATACAAATCGTATATTTCTGTCGCGATATCCTTCAGTTTTCATTTGTCTCATGTTCCCGTATAAGTAAACAATCTTAGTAAACAAATTTATTAGATTTAATATCGCAAAATTTTCAAATATTTTGTCCTATTTAGATTATTTCAAATTGGATAATTTAGTTGTTAAAGAACTTTTTCCCCTGTTTCATCTTTAATGTGTAACACCATTTATTTTACATCTGACTGTGGAATGTAAACATGTTAATAAACACTGTTCGCACGCGTGATTGGCGAGACGAAATCTTGTTTTTGTGAAGAATGTCCCTTTGTTCATTTTCAATATTTTTTACTTTCCTTTTTTGTAGGTTACAAAAAAATACTGAAAGAATCCAGTATTATTATATTTTATTATTATATTTCCAAATAAAATAATAAAAAATTAAACAGACATGTGTTTGTAAATGTTATTTTCGTTTTATATCATTCAGTTTTTCACCCAGTGGCCACCTTATAGAAAGCGTTTATACTCTGTATATGCAAGAAAAGCGTTTCTCAACTTTCTTTACTTCTTCTCTTTAGTTTAAAATAAATTTGTAAAGCATTTATTTTGTAAAGCTTGTTTAATAAAAGGGATCGTTTAAAAAAAAAAAAAAAAAAAAAAAAAATGAATGACTCTTATTCGCTACTGAAAACATAGAGTGAGCATAAAATAAAAATCCCATGTATGGAGTGCAATAATTTTATTTGTTTTCCTAACGTATTTTATGAATACGTCAAACATCTTCCAACAAATTTCCTCAGAAAAATAAAGATATAAGAAAATTAAATACGCTCGTCGCAAGGTATGTACGTGTATTAATATATCGTATTATCTATTTGGCGCGAATTATTGTAAGATGTACACATCTGTCTTTTCTGTTTGCCTGAACAACATTATTCACAAACCAAAAATGCCTTCTTGCTGTCGCAGACACTATGACGGAGAATACAGAGCTTTTTGGTTTTGTTTTATTTGGATACTGATTTGTACCAGTATATTTGTGGATTATGAATCATACACGTATACATCGATATTGAGTACATTCATTCTTCGACGGTGTGTTTTCCCAGTAAAAAATAGTAGTAAACAAAGTAGTTTGGAACATATGCACTTGCCAACGTATAAATCACACGGCATTTTAAAAATGGCGTAATTACAGATATCGCGGATTGGTACGTGTGAAGTGAATTTCGCGAAGAATGTAAAAACGACAATGTGTTGGTTCTGTTTTATTATCTGACTCTGCGGTCGATCTGGATCTTTCATCGCCTAGAGCCTTCTCACGTCGTTTTATTATACGCAACCACTTACACGTGTATTTACAGATTCACCTAGAATTATAAATTTTAGGGCATCTATCCCGCGTATGAGGAAATAGACTTTTCCGAAATTTTCAAATATGAATTTCGACACAAGATGACATTGTAAATGTTGATTGACTTCAACAAAAAGACATCAACATTTTATGTACAGTATTGTAAATATTCTTAATATTGTAATATTAATATTGTAATATTCTTAATATTGTAATATTGTAAATATTCATTTCTCTCTCGTTTGAATTTGGCACGATATTTTGTAACGAGACACACGCACACGTACAAGGGACGGGATGGTTACGAGAAAGCACAGCTTTCTATCACTCTACAATAAACGTCGCAACCACCGAATGTTCTTAAAAATAAAGATAAGCTTTCTGCCAGAGATTCTGCGGCAATTCTGTTTCGTTGAATCTCTCGCGAAATTTTCTCGGAATGTTTAGTTATTATCATGTGAATCGTTGTTCCCTCAATCGATTTTTGACTGCAGTATCGTTGAAACTCAGATGAAACGTTAAAATAATGCATTTGATTTCCTCTTAAACCCAACCGAACTGGGAACTGGAAATTAGTTTCTCTTTCGTTTCGTATTATACTTTTGGCATCTCAATCCGCTTGCATGTCCCTTATTGTTCGACAAAGAAAAGCCGAAGTTATTATACCGAATGTCTGAAACATACACGCACACGTACGATTAGATTTCAAACATTTTAAGTTTTGTACATTCTACGAAAACATACTTGTATACCAGCCATCGCCATGCCCAGAAATACTAATGTGAAGCTCTCGCATTGTAACCAACTCGTAACTTTAGGGAGACAGCCCTGTAAACATTTATTACAATACGAAAGATTAATTTTAGTAGATTTAATTTCAAACTTCAATTTCTGATTATTGTTACCGCGGTCGCGCATAAGTGTTCACTATGCAGACTGATATAGATAGGTACATACTTTCTTAATTTATCTGAATTTTCGACTTTTATTGAAAAAAAAAGTCGGCTAATCAAACTGATAAAATAAAAGTCGGAAATCTTAATAATTTAAATAAACTGTAGTTCAAATCTTCAATGATTCAACGAAATGATCCTTCTTGATCGTCCTGTATCGCAATACACAAAATGCCGCGTTCTATTGTTACTATTGTCGGGGAACAGTTCGCGAGCAGTTTCAGCGAATTGCAACAGCGAACACTATTTGCTCGGTGAACTGTACATCAAAGAATCTATTTGCGAATTCGAAACATGTGGATGCATTGAGAGCCGCGAAAAACAATGCCGCATTCAAACTGCTCGTGAACGGTTTTATCTGATATGACTCTATCTGATTAACTCACCGCAAAGCCAGGTTCAGACTGGACAGAAACAGCATTGCATCTATACTAGAGTTCGCAAACAATTGCTGTCTTGTTTTTGTTACTCGGTGTTTGTAGGCTGAATCCCGGAAGGAAAATAATCGTCTAGTCTAGTTTAACTTACCAAGAGTGAGTAAACAATGTTTACAGACATCCAGGCACGTTTCAAGTTCACAAACAAATCGTTTGATATACCGCTTCCCGAACAAACATTGTTCGCCATTCCTTAAGCAATTTGTTGCATGCTGTTCGTTTTTTGCTAAACTGTCCATGTACTACTCAAACTATTCGCAAGCTGCTCTAATAAGAAATAAATCTACAGACGATCCAAGAAATAGGTAAATGTTCTTCGGTTCGTATTAAAGAATATTTTAAATATAACAAATATATAATCCTATTACATATATCAGAAAAATATATAAAATATAAAAAATATATATTATATATATAATATAAAAAATATATGTATAATATATATATATATATATAGATATATAAAATATAAAAACATAATAAAATATATAAAAAATTAATATATAATCCTAATTACACATATCAAAATATGAACTTACCTTTAGTGCATTAAATCTGTGACTTTGTATACGATATTTTGAAAAAGAAATATTTCTCTTCATATTTGAACTACGTTTGAAGATTGAAATGTACGATTGTGTAAATCCTTCATACATCATTGAATCGAAAAATCTGCTCTTTGTAAAATGACTAAATCATGGAGCGAAATTGTACCTCTTTATGTCGGTATCCATCATGACCTTCTTCGTCTTCCACTTGGCATGCTACCTCGTCTATTGGTTTCGGGTTTAGCCACGGTTTTTCGGTCTTTCGTCAAGAAATAAGAATTTCGTGAATAAAATGTAGAAAAAATCGTGGACGTTAATCGAAATACTTACATCTTTGTTAAACACTCTTGACACCACGCTCATTGGACTTTCCGTATTTACTACCTGCAGATAATAAAAATAATTGATATTTATACGTATGTATCTAATCAAGAGAAGTAATGGAAAATATATACAGACCGAAAGGGTTACCTTTAAATCACCGACGATCGTTTCACTAACACGGTTTCATCGATATCGAGTTCGGCTACAATGTTTATTTACCGACACTTTAAAATCATCGACAACGACATCATCAACGCATTATCGATCTTGTGTTCTACAATATATCATTACAATTCTAATCATTTACGCCTGACTTCTGTGTTTAAGTATTTACGTACAGCCTAATTCGTGTAGAATAAAGAGAATGAATTTGTCCGAAGGAAATGAAAATTCCAACCAAGTGATTCAAGTTTTTCTTTGCCATCGCGATTATTCAAAAATTTCTATCGATGGTATTGCGTATTATAAGTCAAGAAATAAAAAACTATTATATTGCCAACAAGAGAACATACCGAAATCGGAATCGCCGATTTTGATGAAATTTGGCGCATGAACGTAGTTTCCAACAAAATATTCCACTCGTATTTTTTTTTATCGGCTTTATAGTTAATGTTGAAGTGATGAAAGCTACCCTCAAAGTTCGTGTTATGAACAAATCTATTTACAAAAAGCAGTAAATACTGAACAATAAGATCAGCCTTTATCACATCTAAAATATGTTAACATTTAACATTTTAAAACATATTTACGAACAGAGAGAATAACTCCAGGTTACATCCTGCTTTGCATGTCCAGCGAGAAAGATTTGAAAATAATGAATTTTGTTTTATAATGAAAAAATCAAAATTCTATTTTATCCGTAATTTGTGTTTCAATATATATAATAGTATTCATAAACAGATATTCAAGAAAATTTGTTGACATTTACTTGGAAAAACTTATCAAAAATACGGTTTTTTGATATATTGTTTAAACAAAAGTTTTGTTTGAAAAACGATACACATCATTAAATTCGTCGTTAAAAAAACAATAATTTCACCAATGTACACAAAAGCGATATCTTCAATAATTTCCGAGATATTTAACAAAATATGTTTCGTACCCCCAATTTTGAGGGTAATTTTCATCCCTTCAATATTAATCATTGCCGATAAAAAAAAATACAAGTCGAATATTTTTTTTGAAAACTACATTCACGCCAAAGCTCATCAAAATCGGCGATTTCGTCTTCGGTATATTCCCTCGTAAGTCATGTCGTACAAGATGTTCATGATAGTAATATCACGTTTTTCTCACATTTTTTCTGAAGAAAATGAAAAAGGAAAAGGTTCTAATGTTTTGTACGATCAATGTGATAGCGTATTCTAATTTTTTATATTTTCAATGTTGTTCAAGAAACGTTATCTTCGATTTTTTTGTAGCTGGAATGATATATAATATTTTTTAATAATTAGTCGATGTAGCTTCTCTGTGAAAAAAATATTAATTTATGTGTGTCGAAAAACTATTAGCTTAGGAAATATTTTAACTTTAATTTTATAAAATTTATGCATAAAAGACAAGGATAATATGATTACAACAATAGTTTCCTCCACTTTCATACGATAGATTTTACAGAATTAAGGTTACAACCGTCTGATTTCCACGGAGCGTGATCACACCGTTCAGATTTCACGTCGAAAAAACCAGCTACACTTGATGAAGCGTTTAAATTCTACTGAACTCAGCGCGCCAACTTTATCGATACTTGTTCGTACTTTCTTCGTATCGTTACTTTCTTTTATAAATCATTTATATATTTCGTTCCTAGCTGCCATCATTTTTAATTATTTTTATTCAATAAAATTAAAAATATTTAGATTAATATTTATGAATTAATGGCAATAATGTACTGTTAGTGGACTAATATTTGCAAACTAATGGTACTAATAGACAAGTTGCGTCAGAACATGTACAAATGAACAGGAGATGATATCTCATAAGAAAAAAAGAAAATACGGAATAAAATTTTTTGATTTGAGGCATCGTTCTTGAGAAAATTGAGTTGAGATTTATCAAATACATGTCTACCAAGGCAACTTTTAACAAAATGAATACAAAATCTATTTTCTAGAAAATAAAGCTAAATAAAAAAATATTATTATACATTTTTATTTATTTTTGGACGTTGAATAATTCTTTCTTATTCTGTCACGTTTAGAATTAGCTAAACTGAAATATACTTGAAGAAATTTTCTTGAAAATAAAGTCTTAATCATTGAAAAATCGTGTCAATGAAAATATCGTCAGTGAAATGATTGTCGAAAATTTCAACATGTCGGTAAATAATTGTTGGCAAACTTGGTGTCGTGTCGACGATTTAAAGATAATTCAACCGAGTTAAAAGTTGTTACGAGTAAAAAGTCGTAATTTCTATCCTATATTTTTATGACTTATATTTATGGTTTCACTAGACATGAAAAAAACATAAGAAGATCAAGCATTAACAATAAATAAAATGAATATTATATATTCAGTAATCAGTAATTTAAAACACGGAATAATTCTACATTTTTAATGAACATTTTTGAAACATTGAAATTCAAATCTGATACTCGATGTTGATAAGTATATATATATATATATATATATATATATATATATATATATATATATATTGTCGACGTTTTATAATGTTTAAAATTAAAGATGGGAATACGTATATTAGTAACTCACATAAAAGCACATCAAAAGCTAATAAATGATACCTACCAGCACGTTTATACATAAGAAAGAATGTTTACAAAAACTATGTGAATTTTTTTTTGGTGAGGAAAAAGCTATTTAATTTTCTTAACAATGCCTCGTTGAAGAGATAGTAAAACAATCAAATGTATACATTTATATATTCATACAATACGAATGCTTGTGAAATTCAATATCACTACTTTATAAAAATAAAATTGCACGAGATAGAGTTTATTTAAATTATTTGAAGGAATGAACAATAATAGTTTAACAATCAAATGTATTGAAGATCAAATAAAGAATTCGAGGAGCACCCCATTAGGAATAAGTTTAATTGTGCATTGCTTCACAAGTAAAAGTAAATGCAAAATTTATTTCATTTTGCAAACGAAAAACGTCCGTATTTCTTATGTAAAACGTGCTAATATGTAAATTGTGTAATTAACATATTTATAACATGTTAGTTACTCACATACGATCAAGCTGCGTGCCAGTAAAAATATGCTATGTCTCTAACAAATGTACAATACGTTTGTCGCAGCGTGCCATTTATTAGCATACAAACTACTCGCCAGTGACATGCTCTTTCATTAACATGTATATTGCCACCTTAAAGGATTGTGAAAATAAATCGGCTCTCCGTACCTCTATATTTTTTAAAACGCAACAGGTAAGCGGGACTTGCCTCCTGTTTCCCGAAATTTGCGCATCTCTCCACCATGCTGTGCCATTGTAATCCCCATATCCATATATTCCGCAGCAATTAAACTGCAACGAAATGATACGTTTGGTCATTAGACTGTAGCAACGTGCCTAGATAGATGTCAAGCATTAGATGTATTTTATTTCTCGGGTGAGAAATGAAATTTATATTGTATGACTTCTGACTTTTCGACGTACGTTGCGTGGAACATGGAGTATCGCGACGGTTGCTTTTAAAATTATCGAACGAAAAACGACTACGCGATGGCGTTATGCCACGTCCGCACTCGACAGGATTGCTCACGAGCAGTCTTGTTAAGCTCGGATTCAAACTAGATAGAACTGCTCACGAGCAGTTCGTGAGCAGTTCGCGAGCAATTGCATCCACCACACTATTGTCGGCGAGTAGCTTACTAGCAGTTTCAGGCTTGTTCATTTGGTGACCCTCAATGCATCTACATTTATAAATAGGTTCTTTATCGAGTGAACACTGTTGCAAGTGAGCTCGTTGTAATTGCGTAGATCGTGGTTCGCTAAAGTATTCAGATTGCTATTGGCAAACAATTCGCAAGCACTTCTGCCCAATGTAGACCCAGCATTACGATCGTATGCAAATATGTTTCATACGGCTAAATGTTCTCTTCCTAATGGTTTAACGCCATTTTTTTTAATTATATTCGTGTAATTGATTTGAGGTGATAAGGCATAAGAAAATATTATAGAAATACGATTTTGAAATATCGTATTTTTCACGTGTGTGACGATTTGTTACGTTTTTTTTACAAATGAGGAACAGTATCAGAAGTAAAAAGTTAAGAAAAGAGAGAACAGCGATGAAAATAAGTCGATGGTTGCTCGATTAAAACTTTATGTTTGGTCTATTTTATAAATTTTGCGATGACAAGTTACTTAACTTTAAAGGATGTAGTCACACAATTCCGTGCTCCAAAAATAAATTATCAATTATACTACATTATTAAACATTTTACTCCACACTAGAGTAATGCACAAATACCCTTATAATCAACAATAAAAGAAATGATTTACTTATTGAAGATTCAAAGAGTATAACATATTACAATATATTGAATTTATCAAAGTATACAGACTGAATTACATATGTAACTTGATCACCTTGAATGTTTCCGTTATTTTTGAAGTTACGAAAAAACTTTGTCAATGTGACAGTAATAGTTTTTTTTGTAGATAGAGAAATTCAAGGCTATTTCAAAGCGACCTTTACTTTTTTAAGTGGAACGAATATGTTTTGCTCCATTAATCGATGCAACATAACATTCACTATAAAAAAGAATTTAACCTATGTGTTTCGAAGTATATCATTACAAGTATATTATTAGTATATACTATAAGTGTATAATACATGTACATATTAGTTTATTTGGATCTTAATTCTGTAAAATCCACTGTATGAAAAAAACGAGAAAAGACAGTGTTTATACTGTTCTTGACTTTTGTGCATAGATCTTACAAAATTAAAGTTAAAACATCTCTTAATTTTTTGAAATAAATAGGTCAATAGTTCTTTATAGAGGATAAAATGCTGCATCGATCGTCATATAAAAAGATGTAGAGTTCCGTTTAAAAAAATGAGGATGACCTTGAAATCTTCGAAACTCCTCCAGCTAAAAAAAAGTTATCGTTGTCACATTATGGCAACCTCCTCTGTATTAAACAATTTTTATTAACAAAGTGTTTTTATATCTTAATATATAATACATATAACAACGGAGGTATTCATTATAGATCAAGTTACACGGTTCATTTCACACGTGTATAAAGGTAAATGCATTCTTAACTTGTTGTACGCTCTACATTTAGTGTTAAATCTTTAGACTTTTGGTAATTTTAATACTTTTAATTATTTTACTTTAAATATAATTACTTTATTAATATAAAATATTATAATACTATATAATTATAATTATAATACTATTTATTATTATTATTTATTTATTTATTATAAAGTAAATTAATTATAATATAATACAAATATAATTAATTTACTTTAAATATAATCCGAAAGCCGATATATCGGCTCCGTAATTTCTTATTTTATTAATTACTTATTAATATCTTGAACGTATTTTGCACGTTTGAATATTGCAGTTTTTTTTACTGATACTTTATTTTTACAAAATGTTTCTATCGAAAAGTAGTATCTCCTTTTGCCGAGATTTTTACACAGAGATTTTTTTTTTTCGTTTCTACGACAATGCTTTGACGATAGAATTTTCCAGATGATATATGAAAAAATGATAATGTACCAAGTGGGTTAGGTCTGTTAATTTACCTTATATTGCGCGAAGTCGAGACTATGGCTAAAGGGGATGTCGCTGGTCGATTCGTGACCATAATCGACGACCAACTTGTTAATCAGCCGCTCCTCCAAGCCGGAAAGTATTTGAAATGTCATTAGTCCACCAACAGCAGCGGTGACGAGTTCGGTGACGATCAATGCCACAAGCATGCTCATGTACTAGACAGATAAAAATACATCGTAGATCTATTCCAAGTATGATGTACGAGGTGAATCTATGCGATAACTTACGGTAGCCAGTATACATTGATTTCCATGAAGAGCAGCGCGACATCCAAAAAAACCGACCGTCAGCACTGTACAACCGAGACCCAGCAAACTGTAAGCGATTAGGTTGATAGTCTCGTGCGGAGTAGCGTCGGGTACGAAAAGGTTTAACAAGTATCCTTTGCTTGGCTCGCATAGTAAACATGCTCCTATCGTCAGTACCGTCCATCCAGCCAACTGTCGAATAATGTCTTTCTCTATAGCTTTTTCTCTACATAATGAAACTAAGTATATACCAAGTATGTATAAGGTAGTGTAAGTAAGTATATAACTAAGTATAAGGTACTTCATGCAACTTGCAAATTGCGCAACGAACTATTGCAGATGCAACGAAATTTAATCGTTCTTGTGCAAAATAATTTGTTGTTTTTACTTCTCCTTACTACATGGCTATTATTTTAGATGTTGTTTACGTTTCATAATCTAATTATATAAATTACATAAAGTATCTTATATGTAAAGTATTTTAATAATAATGTATTTAAAACTGCAGACGTTTATCGATGTAGGATATTGTCAAATCTACAATATCTCCAAATGATCACGTGCGAAGCAACTAAAAAACATTTCTAAACATGAAAACCATCAGTTTTTGAGAAGATAATTTTTGAAAAAGAAAACATGAACATGAAAACTCTCAATTTAAAAAAGAGAACGCAAATTTGAACTTTGAATATTTCTGGTGTTACATAAATGACTATAATCAGTTTTATTCCATCGAAATATTATAATATATTTTTACATCATATACCTTTAACATTTAAACATGTTATAAAAAATGCTCAAAATGAAAAAAACACCTACTCGTACAAATTGTTCTGAATATCTTTCAATTCATTTATTTTAAAATTTAGAAGAAATTCTTACTCATGCGAGCGATAGACCACCATTCTCTTGTGGAAATCATCAAAGAACGTAAAGATTTTATTTTCAGTCGCAGTGTTACAGTAGCTCCGCAAAACATAAGGTATTATTAATGATGCTTAGATAACATTTAACATCAACGACTGCTTGACATTTTCCGCGAGAGACTGCAATGCTGTCGTTTCATTTAAGTAATTGCATTTAGCTTGCATTATTGAAAATGTTATTTCACACAAATAAAACAAAAAATTCTTATTAGTATTGTATTTCTTTTATTTCAATAACGCAATTATTTTATTGTGTTTGGTAATCTGATGAAAAAGGACATCCTGTTTTACTTGAAAACATTAATACCTATGTAGATAAATTAAATAAAATCTTGAAACCTTTTGAAGTCCAACAAAGTCTCGTGTTTTGCGAACTTGAAATTTTGTCTTTTCGAAATTTTCGATTAAAAAAAAAGTATAAAATCAATGAACGAAGAATCGTGGAGTATGTATATTAAAATTGTTTAATCTGTGTGTATCTTGAATGTTCAGTGTGAAATGCTCTGCAAATGCTCGGTGATCGGTCGTTTTCAAGGATATAAACAAATATGGTCGATCGTAATTCTGAAATGAAAATGTAAAACATTCAAAATATTCTAAATAAATCGTTAAAAAAATATTTCATTACATCACCATCAACGCAATACTTTGAAAGACATAGCAACTACATCTGGTATAGTTGAGAAAAAAATAATAAATTGGATTTGGATGTTAATGTTCTCAAATAAGGATTTGGATTATATATTTTTGTATACATTTTTTGTTTTTGTATTTTGTTTATCTATGAATAAAAATTTGTTAAAAAAAGTGTTAAAAATTTATATAAAAGTGTTAATTTAATCTTATCTTAAAATAAATATACATTCCTTTTAAAAAAATAAAATCAGCACATCAAATTCAACTCGAGAGTTTCGAGTTTCGAAAGTTTTGAAACTTTACAAAGTTTCGGATTTAAGTTTAAAGAATTTGAAAATTAGTTTCAAACCTATCCGTACAAATAAGCAATAAATATACAGAAATTGATTTTCTCAAAAAACTGGCAGTGATAGAGAATGGTTTTTATATTTGCATTCAGAACGCAAAATTCTATAAGAATTACTTATCAGTGTGATACAAAATATATGTTAAGAATAACTTAAAGAGTCTTGATATTTTCTCATAATGCGTAAACAAAGAATAAATTATAAATCGTATCGTGACCAATAATTAACATATTAAAACCAACAAACATATAGTATTTTTAAATTCTTATTTTTATGTCATGCGAATATAAAAAAGAAAGAATAAAAATACAAACAAGGTCGGCACGCTATGATATAATCTGTATTAACTAAATAATTAATACTTTACCCATATCAATAAGTTGAACGTAAATAGAACGAACTTCAAATACTTCATGTTGATCGTTTTCAAAACATCAAATAGTCATTGATCTGTAAAATAATATCACTAGTGTTAATAATTTCAAAATGGTAGATCATTACAATCTTTTTCAATATAAAAATCGAGATTTTCCCTAGAATGTGATTCTTTATTAATTACATGAAACAATTTAATAATTTTCAATTTCAATGTGAAATTCTGGATAAAGTGTGTGTGTGTGTGTATATATATATATATATATATATAATAATTATTTTTGGAAATAGTTCTCCAAAGGCACACTTTTTACTTGAATTTTTGAATATAACATTCTTAAGTTATTTACATACTAAGTGGAAATTCACTTACGTAAAAAAAAATCTATCACATCAAAGCTGTGTGGTTGCGTCCTTTTTGAAAAATTTGAATACTCGTCAAAAAAATGGAGAGAAATGCGAGAACAATAATTATTCGAACGATTATTGAGTTTTTGTTGCGCTTCAACGTCGTTGAAGCGCAATAATGTGAGTTTATAACTTCCGGCAAACAAAGAACGAATTAACTTATTCACAGGTCGGATTATCGTTAAAAATGAATCGACCAAAGAAAGAAATTTTAAAATGCTTTCATTTTTGAAGATGCAAAGTCAAAAGTTAGATATTGTAAATTTTGAAAGGGGTTCAGAAATTACTACGAATTGGATATATTTCGATGCAATAATATGTAGCATTTTGTATCATATAGGAATATTTTAACTTTCTATTTACTGTAACGTTAATTAAGTTGAACACATTGGAACTAGTTGAGATTAATCGTAAAATTCTTGAAATGACGCGAGAACGACTGATATACGATTGTTAATCAAATAGTTTACGATTAAACAATCATAGACAATCACATCTTACTAATTAATCCTAATAACTATACACATGGAAATTAACTAAAGTGTTCCCCGATTATTCTGCATTAATTACAACTAATGTTTTGTCGCGTAACTTAGCATAGAATCTCTGGAATGGAAAATAAATTGTTAGATCTATTTTGAATTACGACGATAGAAATTCAAGAGTATTAAAATTTCTAGAAAAACCACGTATACATATATGTACAATGTTCCCTGCTATGTTTCGTAACAGCAATGGACCAACGAAGAATTGATTGTTTTAATAAAAATACGCTGCAAACACTTGAACGAGATCTTTCAAATAAATATTATAAAATAGTTATTTTTTTGATGATGTTACTTGCCATATTGCAGTAGTAGTATCATTCAGGTAAACAGGTCCCGATGAAGAAATATGCCAAGTTAGAGACCCTGTGAAATCTCTTTGACTTTCGACTTTCTGTCGATAGTTACTCGAAACATGGGAGAAACAAGGGCGGGAAACAAAGCGGAAGGCCAGTAAACAATCGTCGATTATTCTTCTTCATAGATCGATTCACAGGTGGTTCACTGTTCGTAACGCCCACTGCTTCCACTTTTCTTTCGAGTCCCATTACCCGTTATTAAATGCGAACACGAGTATATGGAGGTGATTTTCCGTGCGCTGAAACGGCGATCAAAACGAGATACATGTACACAAAACACACACGATCGAATGAAAAAGAGAGGGCGAGGGAGAAAGAGAGAGAAAGAGAGAGAAAGAGAGAGAGAGAGAGAGAGAGATTTGTTAACGAAAGATGCTAATTACCAAGGAAAATCGATGTACCGATCTCCAATTCCTGGAGTTTCCCCGAATTTTCCGCGAGGCTTCTCAAACGAATCGTATCTCTAACACCGATAGAGAATCCTGCGGCGTACAATCGCAACGATACTGCCGAGGGTGATTGCTACTAGGTCCCGACGTCATCTGCTTCGGGAGCGGTGCGCTCTCTCCTTCTCGCTTTGAGTTCATCTTCCGCCCTTACGTCGTCCGGTGGTTGGTCCAAATGCGACTGCGTCGCATTGTAACGGCGCCGACGCTCTCTCGTCCTCCCCTAGTCGATCGCTGCTCGTTAGCTTAAACGTTTCTCAACTCTACCAACTTTCGTCTCGTTGTCGACGACGAACGTTTCGACTACCGCACACCGTACAGAGAAGTACCAGCTTTTCCATCGCGAACTCAATTTACCAACGCGGCTTTTAAACCAGACTGGCCAGTTTCGAGCAGAATCGTGTTCGTGAGTTCTTCAAAATCATACCTGCATTAGATATCTTGTGATCTCTAGGACGTTGCATCACACTTTTGTCAATCTGAAATTCGTTTGTGGATTCTGAAACCTGCTTTATCGAATTTTACTTTTTTCTGTAACGCGCGGCAGTAAATTTTAGTTTAGTAAAGTTTACGTTATTGTAGTAGTAGTAATTTATTAATTAATATTTTCGTAAAAGCATTTTGTATTTTTAAATAATTCACATTAGTTTTTCTTTTTTTATGTGTCAATATATTTATAAACCTTTCTAAATTTATGAAAAAAATCTTGTATTAGCAGAATCATAAACTGTGACTATACTCTCTTCTATTATTGTGCATTATGTATGTATATTTTATGAAAATAAATTATATAAACACCACTCTGTTTCTTTCTTTCTCTTTTTTCGTTTTCTCTCTTTCTCTCGCAAAGATTATTAATTGCAGTTATTATTAATTATTAGTTTTTCTTTATTAGTATCGAGTAGACTAGTATCTATAAAGGAACTTTCCCGATAAAAAGTTGAAACACAGCATCAAACAAGGTATGCAGTAGAATAATTATACTAAACTGTCCATTAAATAATTTCGGCGAGAATTTATGAACTTTATGAACTTTATGAAACGAGTTACGAACGAATAACGTATTTAAATTGGAAATTGAAATAACGATTAACGAAATTATTCGTATATAAAAAAGTCGTTGTTATGTAAATATAATAGATTTATTAGATATTAACAATTTTTACAGCATTTGTGTTTCATTTATTTTAAACAACGCGTAACTGCGAGTAAAAAATCTTAACACTCTTATCAATGAATCGGCAATGCGGATAATTTTTCAACAAATTGTATTTTAAACAAAATAGAAACGATATAGTCAGAGTGTTGTTCGCCATACGACTAGGAAATTTGATCGATCAAGTCCCAGAATTTTTCTTCGCCATTGAATATCATTCATTCGCAATGAATGCGAATAAACCATTTAACAAATCTGGAGTAAAAAATTCGAAATAAATCCGCATTAAGTACAGTATTTTTCAACTAGTAAATAATCGTAAGTATCTTTGTATTTAAATGCATTTCACATAATGTAATTATCTCTATTTCTCAAACACCTGGAAAAGATTGCGTACTTTAAAAAGTGATTTCGTTCGATATTTGTTTTATAAAAAATTGATGTAACTTAAGAAACTGTTCTTCTTTTTAATTTGGTATTCAACGAATGATGAAAGTTAAATGATGCATGAATAATCGAAGAACAATTTTCATACCAATGATAGTAGTTCTGTGACAGTGCGTAGCAACGATACCTACCATTGGTATTAGTATCGTTAAAAATAATAAAATAATAAGCAAACACGCAGTTATAAATAAAAAGATCTTATCATACAATGATTTTACGCGAGTCTCTCTCACATACATATTTAAGTTTACGGACCGATCACATATACACGTTTCATCACTCGCTCACATACATCTTTCATCAATTTATTGCTTTATAATTAATCCTTATTACTATATTGGACGGTACGATGACTCATAACTGTTATGCATTTTCATCAGATCTGTTGAATAAAAATTTCTATTATCGTTTTATAAGTACTAAATGAGAATTCATTAAACGTATTGCGCGAAGAATGAAATCTACTGGTCAATATTGTCGCAGAAGACAATGAATTATTGCACAGCATAGATTCGATGTAAATAATCTTTCACATCAACGCCAAATGATATTTATAATGATAACGATATAGCCATCTATGCATTCGTTCGTGTTCACGCGCAAGAATTTCGGAGAATTTTTACTAATATCTATAAATGCGAATTTAATATTATTTCAATGACAAATTTATTTTGCTATTCAAAGTGTATACTTCATTGCCTTTATAAATTCGCAACAAACAAACATTTTACATAACTTGAACGTAAATATTCTCAGGGCGCGAAATTTCACTATCGCTACCCCTGACAATATTATTCCTTTGAGAACATTGGACCTTCGAAAACATTAGAAATTTGAGCGATACCTTGATTTCTTAACAATACTTTTCAATTATATCACTTTCGATGATACAGATTGAACAGTGCAGAATTTTCGAACATTTGCATCGAAACAAAAGGCATAAATCGCATTAAAGTCGCGTTGTGTTGCGAAATCGATGGCAATTGTACCACGCCAGAAATAATAGTTTTGGACACGTCGCGTCGCGCTATATCGACACGGATTTCGCAAAATCGCAATTACTCACGATGCGCGATGGGTAACGTTGAAAGCTTTTCGCAGAGAAAAGTTCGTCAGTTTTCGCTCGTCGTTGATAATAAGTATTTCCGACCTGGTTTCACCGCGATACGTGTGTCGTTCCATTCATCGCAGAAATTCGATTGATAGTTCGTCACGCAGAATAAATTCTTGTGCTTATTTCGAAATGCATTGATATCTGCTTTCGATTCTATTCAGTTGTTGCACAGTGTCTTGCAAATCTAGCAAACGAGCATTCCACTTTTTTGGTAACAACTAATATAATTTGTCTTTCACACGCTGATAATTCGATGTCATAAAAGAAATTTCAGTCATGCCCAGGTACAGAAGAATTCTCATTATCATTCGACACATATTACGGAGCAAGAAATTCAACAAAAGTTGAACTTACGTTTATTAATTTATTTTTAGTTTCACGCGCAACATTTTTTATAACTCCGTGGTAGTTTCTACCGGACTCTGTTCACCCAAATACGTGAATCCTAGATGAGAATAATCCCTTTTTTCTCTAAACGTGACGTTATCGTTTGACGGACTAGGGCTGAGTAAATCGTTACCGTGGTTGTATAGTGGATTCAATACGGGCGTCGAATCGTGATTGTTCAACGTGTTTGCGTTACTGTTGTTATGGTTCTTTCTGCCAAGAGTCGATCGTCGTAACGAGTGAATGTTCGTGTCTGTATGGGTTCCAACTATACTGGAAGCACGTGCCGTGGTTGCTGCTTCAGAACTTACGGGGCTTTGTTGTCCTAAACAGATAATAAACGTGCGCTTGTAATCTCTTGTTTCGCTGATTGTTTTTGCACAAACTTGCGGGAACTTAACTTTCACAATTATATTTTCTCCAAGAAAGACCATGTTTTTCAGAAAAACGAGATTTCAATAATCTTCAAACTTTATTTCGACCGTAAAGTAATCGACGTTGGCTAAAGAATATTGTAAGAACCGATGTTAAGAACCGAGATTTTTTTACTACCGCTATAAAACTCAATATTCTACTGTTTCAAACATTTACAAGCATTAATTTTGAAACATTTATAGAAATAAAACAGATGCTAAAAGTGAAATAATTTAGTACGTAAAGTTATTCGATCTTTTCAAAGCATAAAATTACTTGCAGGTGCAGTATATTGTTTTACTGCGCTCTTATCATTGACCTTGTTTGTTCGCCTTATCTGTTTAAAATGAAACAGAACTTTTTATAATAAAAAGTGGGTTTCACAACGAAATAATTCGATCTTGTACATTATTTTTCATATTTTTCTTATCTAATGATACATATTATGTATTTATATAACATGTATCCACATTATAGGTTATAAATTCAAAGGAATTTTGATTACATTTCTTGAATAGGAAAACGAATTATAAGAAACAATGCATTTGACAAAAGCATTCTCCGATTCGATATTATCCGTAGAAAGTAATTAATTATTTACTATAAAATCATTCTATTCAGTTATCAATAAATATAGGCTCATTAATTGTCTCGATTCAGTTCAAACGTTTATTTTTATCAATCATAAATAATGCTAGAAAGGCGAGAAGGAAATCCTTTTAAAAATAGGACAGTGGCAGAGTTTGCATTTGCAACGTGATGCAGTGAGAAATTGCAAACACAACCAGAAATGTTTACGCAAAGAAGAAGAAATTTACGATCTGACATTCTGTCAATATTTCCGATTAAACAATGTTGGGAGAACCAAAATTTCGCAAAAAGGACTCTTATCGTCGTAAATAATGCTTAATTTTCAATTATATTCCCAATGCAATTGTGGATTTCTAAGCAAAACAGACATAAATATGTTAAATATTTGAAAATATCATTTCTTAATAAAAATCAAATGAAGATCTATTTGATAAATAACTTATAATTATTCACACCACTGTAATTATAATAAAATTATGAATTACCAGTACTTTCTCCGTGATCTTTGGTAATGTAGCTAACATTGTCCAGACTGAACGCATGATTCTTATTGCTGAAATCGAGCTGAAGATCATTATAACTGTCATTGTCGTCGACAGGCACGCTCATTTGAAGCACTTGTGTTTCGTATTCTTTCAAATTCGGTTCAACGTACACGGGATCGTAACGAGGCACGACGTACATTCGTTGCATCCGTTCTTTGTAAGCCTTGTATCTATGCAAAGAAGAAAACAGAATATTTACATAGCGAATAACATTCACGATGTTCGAGCTGCAACGTTATATAAAAATTGAATCAATGATTCCACCCAATGTACGCGTCGCAACTTGTTAAATGTTTCAAGAGATGAAAGACCACACCGGAAAACATAATTAATTTTAATGAATGTAATAAAGAGAACGATGAGTTTGCACGATACGCAAAACTCGACGCTCGAATGAATACTCATTCCGACACTTGAAAATGTTTCTTTCACACGATATTACCTAACGCATTAACAACGTTATTATCACAACAATTACGTTTAAAAATTGGCATGTCCGAACCACCAAAATTGCAAATTTTTTTTAAAGCAAACCATCAAAACATATGTTCTGTTACATCATCAGTTGAATATCTAATGTTCTTTTTCCTATTAGGATAATTGATAGATTAAGAAAAAAAAAAGGGGGGAATTCAGCTCAACAATAGAATCGTATCTTCTTAAAATGAAAACACGCAACTTACCTCGACCAGGAGATGCAAATATAGATAATTCCAGCTATACCTAGGATTAGTATGACACACGCGATGATTATCAAGGCGTACGGAAATACTTCGCCGCTGAAAGCGATAGCGGTTTGCGTGCGTACTGGCTCGGACGGCATTACTGGCGCGTGAATGTCTATCGCATTCGCTCGAACCAACGTGGATACGTCGAAGGTAATGTTTGACATAGCCATCTTTTCGATAATCGATCTGCAATATATCTCAGAATTTGGTTTGCTTTCGAATTCGAGGGAAAAAGATATATAAAAGCCTCAAAACAAAGTATGTGTACACGAATCGTTGATTCACGATTATCCATGTACCTAGATACATATATAGCCACATAACATTATTACGTATGTACCATGACTATGAACTTTTTGTCGAAAGTTGCTTCAACGAGCGAATAAAAATAATATTGTGTTTTCATCTTGTCATGAATATAATATCGATGGAAAAAATTGTAGTTATTCAAGTACTCTTCATAATTAATATTTTTGTTATTGTACAGCGATAATAAATACTTTGATTTACCATTAGAAGAAACTTGAAAAAGTTGTATTCTAAATTGAAAAGATTTGATTATGATTTTCATTCTTTCAAAACATTTTCGCATTGAAATAATAATTATGATCAAGCACAAATCACTTACCTTTGTATACGGGAATTGTTTCTATCTAAAATAGATTCTGTGTCTGGATCAATCGCGTAGAACCACACATCGGAATCTTGTGGATACATTTCGATAGTTCCATTCTTTGTCAAATTCTTCCTCACAGCTACTCTGTCGATGCCGATCAGCAGACCGCTTTTCTCTTCGATGATGTCACCAATCTTGGATGCCTCCTTTTGTAAGACGTCCGGTGGCGCGTCCTGTACTACCAAAATCATTAGATTCTCCTCTCCGATCAAATTCACTATAACAGGAGCTACGATTGAATTAAAGTTGTCAGTCGAATTAGGATTGTCTCGAACTCGAACGTCGAACTTAAATGGAAGTTCGGCTAAATCCACGTTATCGAACGTCGCGGTGGTTCTGATTATTCCAGAAGAACTGTCCAAGGCAAAATAGTTCGATCCTCGTCCGCCAAGTATTTTATACTCGAGCTTCCCATACTTTCCGTTGTCCTTATCGTGTGCTTTCACTTGTATAACCGTCGATGCAAATTGCGCTGATCGCGGGATCGCGGCGAAGTAACGTCCTCTTGATAATTTTGGACTACTATCCGGAAAAACGAATTCGGGTTTATTGTCGTTTACGTCGAGCACTTGGATTTTCACCTGTAATTTAAAAACAAATACTGTAGATGTACGTATGATATGATTAAATATTTTATATTTTGAAACTAATGACTTTCATGATCTTTAGATTTAAGGTATTTTTTTAAATCTAACTACATACTGCATACTTTCTTTTTCTATTCTCTTTGTAAAAACTCTAATCACCAATTGCATAATGCTACTATAAGTACTAATAAAGTTATTATTATACTGTATTAGATTTATATTATGTAGATGCTTTCTAAAATTAATTTTTCCTTCGTTATTTACATATTGTTGGTTTAGAATCAACGTTAGTAGCAACAGAAAATTGAAGACGATGAGATTTCAAACTTTTGAAACTTTCTGAAAAAAGAATATACAACAATCATTTTAAAGCGTAAAAAATTTGATAATGTTTTCAAAGAACGATTTTTATATTATATAGTGAGCGTGGAAATAAAAATTCAAACTAAACCCCTACTGGAAAATTTTATTCGCTAGTTTATTTATAACTTTGAACATCAGAGTTACATGAAATGTATAAGATTTCTTGGAATTTTTATCGTTTAATCCCAATATTAACCCTAAGAAAAGAAATCCTCGTTTTCACTATTTCTCCTGTCCACTATAAAAAAAATGAATTCAACACTATCAATATATAATCTTTACACTTTGTAACGAGCTTAATAACTAGATTATTGTACGTTTCCTTTTCATGAAGTTATACAACAGTTTAAAACATCATCTGTGAAAAAAAAATTTTAACTTTTGATCGCTACTGTATATACGTACCATCGTCGTATTTCTGCCGGAATTTAACAGACCTGATAAAGATTCCAATTTAAGCTGCACTTGATACGATTCCGTTGTTTCGTAATCCAGTGCTCCTTTCTTGAGTCTAAGTGCACAATTTCGTTCCTCCGTAACATTCGCTTCAAACAATTCGTTCTTGTTACCACTATAAATCTCGCATTTTAACGGCGTGGTATCGTGCGCGTGACTATTAATAACCGTGATTATTTTGATTAGCGTATTGTCGCCAGCATCTTCCGGTACTTCGACATTGTAGGAACTTTCTGCAAAACCCAAACCGATCTCTGGCGGCACCGTGGCCACGTGACGAACATAAATTGGTACTGTCGTGACAGACGATAATTGCGGTTCTGCCATGTCGTATGCGCGCACATCAACCTGAAACATTAACAATTTCTCAATGAATATTCAATAGTTTTATACCTTGTCTTTTTCATTTTACTTATTACAGACGTTCAATAGTCTTCGAACAAACGATGTGATAAAAACGATTGAAATTCTGGAACATTTAAAACATATGTATATACCTGATACTCGGTGTCCGTTTCTTTACGCAAATCATCTCGTATTCTAAGTATGCCAGTGTCTGGATCAATTACAAAGTATTTATTCGCTATTCCACGGCCGATAATTTCATATCTCACCTATAAACCGACATCAACAGTAATAATCGATTTGCATTTGAACAATCGCTTATCATCTGCCGATCAACAAGGAAAATAATTGCAATTTCTTTTCTTTCTTTTCTTGTATTGAATAATGAAATTACTTTAAAAAGAAGAAAATTGTATGCGTATGTACAGAGTGATTCTTAAATGCATGTTCATATTTTAAGAGATGAATTTATTTGAAAATATCATATAAATATATTTTATATAGTTTTTAAGTTATAGATAATTGAAAAAGATATTCAGTTATATATCTTCAGCATAATGCTATTTCATACCTTAGCATTGAATTGCGCACTCGTTTGAAAATATTTTTTGAACAGTGTGACATCCATTCTGAATTTTTTCTCGTAAATCGTACAAATTATTCAGTTCAATCGAATACATAATTTTAAATTGCACCGGAAATAAAATTTTAATGGATTGAGTTTTGTTTAATTCATATTGATGGGTACTTTTTATAAACATTAGATAAAATTTTGTAGGACGTACAATAGCATGTACTGAAGCACAAGATGAACAGAATATTTCAAAGATTTATAATTCAAAAACTATAGTTGCAATACTAGTATGCAAGGATAATTCATATAACATTTTTCATTTATTTTATTGTATAGGTTCATCATCCAAAGTATAAACATGCATTTAAGAAAATTCTGTATTTAATTCGATAAAAAAAAAAATATATATATATATAAATTTCGTATTTATATTAAATAAAAATTATATTAAATTTATATTAAATATGAAACTTAATTAAAACTTATTTCATATTTATAAACTTATTCGTATTTATAAATTTATATAAATTGAAAGTATTACTAAGTCGTCGTCATTTTACTATTTAAAGATTAGCTAATTACATACTTGATTTCCGGGAGCAGTACCATCAGAGTCTGTTGCTATAAGATTAATGATCGTTGTGCCAATGGGAATATCATCATCTAACGTAATCGGACGAGGAACTGATGTAAATACTGGTGGAATGTCGTTAACGTCCTAGTGCATAAGGAATAACAAAAGAATAAAATACAATTAATCTGCGATATTAAAATCTAACTACTCGATATTGTACAACATGAAGAGGTATAAACATATTTGTAAGCATATTTGGCAAAATTATTGCTGAGATTTGACATAAGCAGTTGAATTGTCCATGCAGTATGGCAAGATAAAAGTTTTTCATTTTAAAAACATATGGTCTTGAAACATATTAAAAAGTTTTATATATACAGAAAACTAAAGTAAAAAGATATGTTACGTATAGAGAAAAAAGTATTCTTACTTTCCCATCCGCTACATTATATAAAATCATCTTTGAAACAAACAAACTCAAGACTATCAAGTAGAAGTTTTAAAATGGATTGTTATATGATTTCTTTTTTTTTCTTTTTTTTTTTTGACAAAATTATAACAGCTTAAATCATGGATAATTTTATTTATCCATTTAAACAGTTTAAATCTCTCAGTTTTTTTGCCAATCTTTTTTCTTTTATTTTCGTTGAAAATATAATAAGAAGTTACTTATATACTATTAATCTCTGAATAATAATATATAAGAAAATATCTATGTAGTTTGTATGAAGTAATAAAGGTTTTTCAGTCAAAGGAAAATTGCAACGATCAATACCTGAACATTAATCACAACTTTCGTAGTAGAACCAAGCAAATTGCTAGTGTTTTCAACGGTGCCAATTATGAGAATATACTGATCTTCCTTTTCATAGTCCAAACCGCGAATGGTTTTTATTATCCCAGTCTTTGGATCTATGTGGAACACTTCAGTATCTCCTTGTTTGATTATGTACGTAATTTGTTTCTTTGTATCCGGATCGTCAGCCTGGAATTAATCGCAGAAAAGAGATTTGAAATCCTATGGATTCCAATAATACAATAACATAAAGAATCGACAACGCAAAATATAATTTATTTATCTAATTGATTAAAAGTTATGAGTAATTTAAAATGTTTTTTGAAAAATTATGTTTCTTTCATCGATTATTACATTATGCTATCAAAATACGGCGGATTAACAAATTAGTTTCAACATTAGCAAATCGTGTCATTTAAACTTTCTTATTGCATCTAATAATTTTTAACTCACTGTTACTTGAAGCACCGTGTAATCTGGCATGTTCTCTTTAATTCGGGCTTCATAGCTACTTTGATGGAAAATAGGAACCTCGTCTTCGATATCTATAACTTTCACTGTCACCGTAGCAGTGGCTAAACGGTAATCGGGAGCACCATCTCTTGCGGTTACCACAAATTTATATTCCTGAAGGAGAAAGCATTTTAATTTCCTGGTAACTAAGTTTTCAGATATGTGTTCTTACTATACCATGTATCTCTTCAACACTATCAACACTATCAATCAACGAGAATTCTTGAAATTTTTAATATCATTAACCCTTTGACTACTGTAGGCGCCTAAAGATGCTTAAAAAAAATTGCTCTTATGAAAATTGTGTCAACCATAATTCCAGCAAATCTCATTTGAGTCAAACGTAAGTGAATGCTAATTTAACAATTACATATTCCGTTAGTCATATATTATTTAAATATGTTTATTTTACAGTTTTTTTTTATATTCTTAAAATGAAATGAAAAATTGGGATAATAAAATAGGTCAGAAAAAATACATGCAACAAATGATTCATGTTGTGTATATTCATATTTTGTAGATACGATGTAATTGTTTGATAACTTGGTACAATCACTGTACTACAAAGAGAAAGAATGAGTACGTTTATTTTTAGAACGTATATTAAATAACATGTATGCAACAAAATATATATTCTTATACAACGAATTAAATTACAACGAATTAACTTAACTAATCTCTATGCTCAAACTCTTCTTTTCAATTACTTGAAAACGACTGTGTGTTTATCTCCTTAGAGACTATATATATATATCTCTAACGATTATTTATAAATTTCCTTGATGATTATTATAAAAAGTTTAATGTTAATGTTAAATTTTTAGTATGTGCACCAACGATTCAATGCAGAATAAGTAAATAATATTGGTTGGAATTTAGTATTTATTTCAATATATTTTCTTAGAAATGCATGCCTAACGAAAAATTTCGCCGTTCTCGGTGTAGGTTGTGACTGAATTCCTACCGTATGGAACGGTTGGTACGTCTCAAAGTCTGCCGTAGTCAAAGGGTTAATAATGTAAAAATTAAACAAACACTTACATCATTTTGCTCGTAGTCCAAAACGATTTTTGTCAACACATCTCCAGTTTCAGGATCCACGATGAAAGGTATGTCGTCAGGTGCGAAATATGTGATTTCCGCGTTGACGCCTTCATCGGCATCTTCAGCGTGTACTCGACCTATCAACATCCTGGCTTCTCCTTCTTTCACGGTGAACTCATAAGGTAAGTTGACGAATTCTGGATTTTTGTCGTTTATGTCTGTTACTTTGATGTTTACCGTGGCCGTGTTGAATAAACCTCCGGAATCTTCGGCCTTTATTAACTTTATTATCGCGAAAAGAAAAGATCTCAATTAGATAAGCCTATGTAAAATGGCATGTGAGTTTAATTAAAAATAATCCTTTTTTTTTTGTAGCAGACAAGAAGACAGAAGTGTTGGTAGCTGTGCTTAAACAATATAAAAACATAAACTTACCAGCTGATAACGAGTCAGATCTTCTCTGTCCAACTTTCTTATAACGGTGATCACGCCTGACTTGTCACCAATCGCAAATTGACGCAAGTCGTTTCCCGAGACGATCGAGTACGATACTGGATCGTTTTCTGGGTCAACTGCCTGTTAAATAAAATTATACGTTCGTTTTTTAAACAAAAAAAAGTATTGGGTTGTAATAGAAATTCATCCCGTTATTTAATTGTTGAATATATTTTGAAATAATTATGGCAGATATTTTTTACACCTGACTGATCTCTCATATTGTTAGATAATAGTTATCATAGATTAATATTATAGCTTAATCTCATCAAAATTTGTAGCGATAAACGTTCAACATGAATCTATCAAATATCAAAATTTCCATCTTTAAATTTTCGAAACCGCAATTTCCAGCAAGTTGAGTTGTTTGTAGAACAGTCTTCGTGTATTGTACATATTTTTTTAAATTTTTACAAATAATTTTTTATCTTTAACAAACGTTTAAAAAATTTAACGCATTTTTATCTTTTCAATAATAAAAAAAGCATTATTTGCCAAAAATGTTCTTTATTTCTTGACATTATAAAAAATTTTATAAAAAACTTTAAATATTTTTATTGAAATACGTTACTGAAATAACTATTGAAATTTAACCTTTGAAATAATATAATGTAACATTTAATTGCACGAAATTGTTAATGACTCAAATAAACAATATCATACTATTAAGCGCAAAAATAAATATTAGTAAATTAATGAAAGAAAGACGATAATATTTCTTGTTTAATTATACCAATTCTATTTATTATTTTTATCGATAAAATCGTCATTTCAATATTATGATTGTCTTTCGATTCAAATTTTCTCTCTCTCTCTCTCTCTCTCTCTCTATAACATTTACGAGTTAGCGCAAAACATGAACGTTAAAGGTAATTACGAACACTTACGGTAATCGTTGCAACCGTGGAATTAATTGACGCTCCCTCACTGACTTGCACTTCGTATACCGGTTGTTGGAAGACCGGGCTCCTAGTATTGGGTCCAGGAATCACGTTCACCTCGACGATCGTCTGCGAATATTTTCCACCTTTGTCAGTTGCTTGGACAGTAATGCTGAATTGTTCGCCTGCGTTCAGCTTCCTCACGGATTCGATTACGCCGGTCTTCGGATCGATTTTAAATTTATGCAGCCCATTATTCGACACGTGATAAATGCTATATGTTATTTCGGCATTTTCTCCTTCATCGTTGTCCGTTGCCTCAACCTGGGTTCAACATCGGTGAAATTTTTCCAAGTGTGAAAACCATATAAAATCGTGAAGATAAAAATTTTCATTTTTTTTTTCAAGTGTGAAAAGTAATGATCGTTTCTATAAATATCGTAAATTCACAATTAATATTGTAAAATCGCTACTAATATCATATCGTACGATAGATATTAATAATAATAAATAATCTATAAATATTAAACCCACCTTTGTCACTACTTTCTTTGTTTCTCCAGCTTGAACGGTAATAGGAGTTATCATGGGAAGTATGGGTGCGTTATCATTAACGTCGTTCAATATCACCACGAAGGACAACGGCGCGGAAGCAGCGATGCCTGTTTTTTCCCTGGCAACCACTTGAAATCGGAAACGTCCGGGACTCGGAGGATCACGATCCAAATTTTCTTCGTTTACGACCAATATTCCGGAAGGATCGATCGCGAAGAAATTGGTAGTCAATTCAAAAGTGTAGGCTGGTTTCGGATCTTCAGGACCCTAAATGCACAGTTAATACGACAAAGGAATATTATTTATTCATTTTCAAGATACAATTAATTTCTATAATGAAGATAAATATAATGATAAATAAAGATAAGTATATTTTTTTTAATTATTATTTACTGATGCTGCATTTCTTCAGAAATTACATAGCAATTATTTTAAAAATCAAGCAAATAGCTATTTATT
Organism: Melipona beecheii; assembly: GCA_032399605.1. Lineage (NCBI taxonomy): Eukaryota > Metazoa > Arthropoda > Insecta > Hymenoptera > Apidae > Melipona > Melipona beecheii. The sequence continues at coordinate 2,839,363 of JAUCMO010000101.1, forward strand.
TAATTTACAAATTCTACAATAGAAAGTACAATTGTTTGCATGCATCGATAAAACAATAGCTAAATATAAATCCGTATTACTCATCGTGCATTTACTCATCATTAATTAACGATATTCAATACATTCCGCGTATACAACAATACCTATGAATAATGAATTTCGAAATATTAGAATCGAAATATGGAGGCTATTCCTTTACGTCTGTGAGTCTACAACTTGCAAATATCAAAGAAAAGATTTTGGAAAGATTTTTTCATACATACAAATGATTTAAAACTTACTTATTAATGACATTTCAATAAGATTAAACGTCAATACCATTTTGTAAAACGTTTATAAAAATAATAGAAACGAAAAGAAAATGTTAAAAATTTTTATACTATTAATATGTATTATTTTAGACAATTTTTAACTAAGTTATTCGTTAAACGAGAAGGAGGGGTATCACATGTAAATCAATAACTATTGATTGACAATTTCACTGCAGCGATATTGTACTTAACAAAATTCGGTACAATTTCGGCTCAACAATTTGCATTGTGTGACCAAACGTGTGTTAATCTATTTGCGGGTATTGAAATTTTTTTAACTTGTAAATAGATTATACAATATCGTTTATCATTATACAATATCGTTTATCAAAGATGTATTAATTTGGTTGGTCGAAGAAATGATATGCGGTTACAAAAGAAACGATGCAGAGATTTATTTTTGCTATTAACTTCTAGTGATTTTTCTTACTCTTTTTAGGAAATTGATTTAGTGAATTGATACAAACGTATTGAGTTATTAAGAATAAAAAAGGCGGAAGAAATTAAATCTTTCAACTCGTTGAACAGAGTTCAAATCAATTACAAAAATTCAACTTACCAAATCAGCGTCCGAAACAGTGAGTACTACAGGATTGCCATTTTTGTCAATAACCTTTGTTCCAATCGGTGCATTTTCATCGACGAAACCCTCTATGCTCGATGTTGCTATAATCGGAGGGTTGCTGTCGACTGGTTTTACAGTGATGATCAATTTGGCTGTGGCCGATCGTTTCGCTTCTGACACCTCGACGGCCTTTCGTTCAATAAATAAACGAATAACTTTATTATACGTTTACATAGTTTTGTTTTTTTTTTAAATTTGTTTCATTACGTTACATTACGTTGGTACAGAAATATCAACGTTACCACTCTTACCTTGATGATAATATCGAACTTCTTCGTAACAGTTGTGTCGACCGCCTTAATTTGCTTCACGGCGCCAGTGTTGGGATTTATTTCAAAAAATTCCCGATAATTCGATGGATTGCCACTAAGGAACGAATAATGAATAGGTGCGTTTATACTATCCATATCAACGGCTTGTATTTTCTCTGGCGATATATTAAGTATCCCGGATAACACTCCGCTCGATACCTGATGGGAGAAAAGACATAACGTACAGAACCGGTTCGTCGATAGTTTCGAACCGTGTCACATGAGATTTCAGGGTAAAGAAATCGTGGTCGCGTATTAAGAATCGAAGATTGGACGTCGTCTTTCACTTTATAATGCACGATAACGTGTGTATCGAACCATATATACATGCCACCATCAGAAATTACGTCCGTTTGCCAATTCGTTCGGTTTCTAAAGCCAACAATGTTTAAAGAAAATCGTATATCAAAGTAGCTTGAATATTTATACAAGAAATCTTCTTCCAACTTGTATAGGGTGGCCACTGAAAAACTGAAGGGTTTGAAAAATTCATAAAAAAAAATTTTAATTTATTAAAAAATTCACACATAATACATCCATTATGAAAAAAATCCATTAATTATATTTCCAAATAAAATAATGAAAAAATTAAGAAAGCATGTGTTTGTAAAAAGTTATTTTTGTTTTATATTAGTCAGTCTTCCAGTGACCACCTTGTATTTCGGTGGTTACTCTATAATAATACTTTTATTTGTAATTTTACTTGCAATGGATTTATTCGATTATCATAATTTAGACAAATGAGACTTTAGACAACAAGAGAATGTATTAGATATTTAGCGTAACATTTCTATTCAACTTACGACATATTCTGTAGACTTTTTGAATTTTTATATAATTCTTTTTTATATAATATAAAACTTTTATATAATATACTTCTCCTTTCAACAACTATGTCGAGTCATCAGCTCCGAATATTTTTCGAATATAAAATAATAAATCGAAAAAAATGAAAAAGTTTCTACTCTGTCTCGTATATAGATAGTAAATATATATATATGATAAAAAGAGATATACAAAAAATTAATGGCACAATTTCATAATGGTACTTTATCAATAAATATTGCATTTATTATATTTATTATTTTTTATTTTTTTGTTGTTAATAAATTATTTTTTGTTTTGCCAATGAATATAAATCTTATTTTGTTTGCTTATTATTGCTCGCACTATCGTATAATTATATAGATTATACCAAACTGTAATTATATAGATTATACCAACTGTAAATTATCAATTCCTTGAAACTTTAGATTAACGTAAGAAGCTAGAATCTTTTCCTCTCGTAAAATAAATGTACTTACGGACGCTGAATATTCTGGATTGATACATGCGCCATCCAAAAGCATGCAACCTTGGTAAATGAAGGAAGGATCTTGATCGTCGTCGTCTCTAATGTTTACCGTCAAAGTGGTTGTAGATGTGAATCTTTCGGAAACATTCCTTGCTCGATCCTGCGAACAAATAGTTTATTACATACTTTTTGTTCCGTCGTTTCATACTATCTTGAATACCATGATTACATTAAATTAATTTAACTTTCACAGTTCTTCACAAAAAATAAAAAAACGCACATATTTCGTCACAATCATTGCAATGCTACCGACGAGATTTTGTTTTAATTTCATTCAAAATAAGGTAAAATCAATAACTTGTCTACTTAATTCTACTTAATTCCTACCTACTTACATGTTAAAGATGGCTCCTCCTCCATAGAGAAACAAACACTACTTCGACGCGAGATATCTCGTCTGTAGTATCACAAAAGCGGCGTTTCGAAACAAAATATCTCAGTACATTATACAATATAGCAACGAAAGGATTAACATCCGCTTGACATTCATATAGAAATTTCGTGCTCCGTTTGAATTTTAACACCGTTCGAGTTTCAATTTTGAAAAAAATAATAGACATCTCTCATACTACGAATGAATATAATTGTGAATGATAAAAATTACATGTGCTAACAAATTAAATTACCTACTGCAACTATTACACTATTAACGATTGCATTTATACATATATGTATCATGTTTCTTTTCACACGCATACATAATTCGTTTCTCATGCAATCTCGTTTTTGAGTCGCTGAATTAAGTATCACGCGATACGATTGCAGCGAGCAACGCAATTGCTATCCTTTCTGTAATCTCGCCACGTACATCATTATCCTCGGATAATGCGTGGTGTTAGAAATGAAACTATGACGAACAATGTCGCGTCGACCGCGGAATATAGCACTCGGCAAGTTATTCACGGTAGTAACTTCGAAAGGATCCTATTACACATGTAACAATATGTCCATCAATGGCAATAATTTTCATTTAATATCACATTGACTCGACGATGTAAAATTATTAGGTAATTCGATGAAACCTGTTCGAAATTAAATACAATAGATCTTTGCTTCTTTGCTAGTCGCCCAGTTGTTTCTGAGTCATGCAAATTAAATGAAAACAATTATTCCACTGTAATTTGCAAATCAACGAAATGACGAAAGCATTTTTATTTGCCGATATTTTGCATTCTAAGTACTTTTGCATTTTTCGGTGTGAGAAGACAAAACGTTTGCGGTTACGATTTCTGGAACTCGAAGCTACTCGTAGTACAAGCTTTGCAAGAACTTTACTGCTTTGTAAGAACATTTTACTTTTACTTTACTTCTTCTATTCTTTCGTAACTCTGTTTATGTGGCATAGTTTCAACATAACTACAATACAATTGCATTTAGTGCACTGTCAACGAGGGAAACATCACTCTCAATACATTTTTATGAGTTCAGTCATTCATTTCCTTGCAGTTGATAATCTTTTAATATCTAATTTCAAGGATAGAAAGAAAAAAAAATAAGCATATATGACATGTATGTTTGAGAAGGGTTATTAATATATTGTCGTGAAACGAAGGACAATACATACGAAAAGATGTGAACCAGTTGCTTCACATAATATTCAAATGAGCCACACCTGTGTAATAATAGCTGTTGCAGCGAATTCACTTTACCTTCGCAATTGATAGAAAGATTGATCATGAACTCAAACGCGTGCATCACTTTTCAGATTTCATACATGCACTTATAGGAGAAAAAGAGAAACAAGATGAAGACAAAGGATGAAACGGGCCAATTCATATTTGCAAAGTTTGTTGTTACTAAAAATAAAAAACACTTGAAATTTTTTTATACGTTATCAAGCAGGTGCAATCAATTTATTACGTCCTTTTTCTTATGCGTTCAACATTAGCAAATAAACAACAATTACATTATATATATATATATATATATATATATATATATCAGTCAGAAATCTTTTTGAGATATTTATTTATTTGTTTATGGGTATTATTCATAAAAAAATTAAAATATTACTATTCATTTAATTTCAATGAAACATTTAAGCAATATAAATAAGTGCAACTGTTTTTTAAAATTATTGTTTGGTAAATTTACCATTAAGTTTAGAATTAGTTAAATTTAAATCTAGTTGATCCAAATTTTTTTAATATATTTCATTAAATAGATGTACAGAGTATCCTAGTATTGAGAGCGAGAAAGGGATGACTCTACATAAAAAAAAAAAGAAAATCAAGTTTAAAGATTTATCAACTAGACTTCAATTTAACTAATTCTAGACTGATCAAAAATAGGACATCGGACATAGGACGTTCGGATAACTGAAAAATTCTGATAATAGAGGCAATATTGATATATCAATATTTTTCTCCATATCTTATTTCTATTTTTTGGATAATAAGAGATACATAGTAGATAAGGATAACAGAAGTTAATCAATTATGAATTATTATATTTGAGGCTCGACATTGACTGTTCTTAGAAACATTATATTGTGTTTGCCAAGTCAATTTTTATTTAAACATATTCAAACTCTATTTTCTTGTGAGCTTAACTGCAAAAGTTTTATTCTATATTTTTCATTTATTTTCGCAGATTAGGATAATCTTTTATCGATTAGTCACTCCTGTTCAGTCCATAATTAAACAAATTTAAGTATACCTAATAAATTTTCAAATTTGACTTCCTCAAAAACAGCATCTTAAATGCAAAAAAGATTTCATTTATTATTTTCGATTTATTTTTTCGCGAAACATCTCTCTATCTTTCTCGATTGTATTTTCAATACCGGGACATCCTATTGTATGTTTCGTATATTACATAATATTTCATTTCGATGCAAGATCAATAAATATAAAATTATAAAGCAAGTTTTCCTTATCGTTCCTATCTTGCCTTCCTTTAACTACACTCTTTTATAGTAATTTGAAATAAAATTAATATTTTATATATTTTAGTAATTCTGTAATATAGAATGATTTATTGTTTTTCTCGTTCCGTTTTCTAAGATTATATCGCAATGTCGCATTGTTACATTTCAATTTTTTTACATTAAATGATGTACATAGCATATGTTTATATTTATTCTTTATTTCGGTCTCGTTAGTCAGGAAATAGAATTTTCGATTCTTTACATTTGTTCTTTCACGCCTCTGTAACTCTTTTTTTTTTATACACTAAATTAATGTTACATCAATTAACCTAACTGACGTAAATTAATTAATTGATTGATTTCAATTTCTTAATTTATCCTGATCTACGTATAAACTTATCTCTATCTTTCCTTCTTGCTCCAGTTTCTTCCATTTGACCGCATCCTCACATATCTACCTTCTCCCACTCTTTTCAGGTATCATTTTTCTCACTTCTCCGTTGCCTTCCACTGCCTTAATACTCCATCTTTTACTATAGAATATACACTTTATTTTCTTATTCGCTACCCAGAACCTACTTACTTCCTCCATATTTCCACAACGCATCTTTGCCATTACTTTCTATTACCTTAAATACTAGATCTCAGTTTTAAATAGGTAGATTTATTACTTATACATAGTTTATGTACATCGTCCAAATATCATACATAGATACGAGATAGGAGATTTATACAATCGTAATTTCGAGGTTGCGTAACAGAAAATAACTAAATAAACAATAGTCAGTTAGCGTAAACTTTTAAACGACTATTTCCCTGCAAACAATTTATATAATTTTACAACATTCGATGAGAAGCAAATGTTGTTGCCTCTAGTATCTCAATAGATCTATCTCTTCTATGGATAAAACTTTGAATGAGATTCGAACATGAGATCTGATTGATAGAAGTCTTGGTATCGAGTTGATGACAATGCAGCTCAATCATTAGATACAGCTCAATGTCGAAATTAAAGAATTTTATCTTATGTAATCCGTACACGATCAACATACCTCACTCACCATTGAAACGGCGGTTACAACGTCGACCTCTTGCCGTACAAGTAACACGAGCAACAGCAGCAGCAGCACTTTCACCAGATTAAAAAGTTTCATCGTTGATTTTGCACGATGTTTACTTATTATTCTAAACAGTTCTAGCCGCTTTCCACTTTTTTTCATTGATTAGATGCATTGTTTTAACTTTTTAAATTCGTCCAACGTCGCATTGCTATTCAATCTGACCTAGGTGTTTGTTTTCTAGCACATCGAATAAAAGTTTGGAAAATATTTAAATATATATTTGGTAATCAATAATCTACAAATTAATTAGAATATTTCCTGTATCATGTATATTACATCGTAATAGTGTTCCATATAATAAATTGAGTCTATGCAGAATGCTTATGAAATTAAAATTTGTTTGTATCCAAAATAAAATTTTCCTTGAAATACGTTACAAACGTTACGAGATTTAAATTCCATTATCTAATAGTAAGTATGTCTTATATTCTAACATTTTATTTTAACGATAGGAATATCTTTCATGATTCAAAACACATTCAATTTTTATTCGAATCCTTTCATATTCAGTGAATTGCAAGTTTTATATTACACAAATATGAATGAATAAACGAAGCAAACGAACAAAGCGGTAGATTTCTAAAATCGTTTCTACTGCTACAAACTTGCTATTGTGTGTATTTTGAAATAGCATAGATTAAAAATTATTAAATTAAATTATTAAGTTGAAAATTTTTATTTGAATGGCTACAAGTTACACTGCATTTAACTATAAAAAAAGAACAAATTATAAATAAAAAGTGGCATAAAACTATTGAAACTTTAACATTATTTTCTATGAGAATACTTTATTTTCGACGTAGTTCTTTTGAAACTTGTTTCCTCTTAATGAGTAGAATACGATGCAACGATAAAAAAATTTTGACCTTATAATCAAGGTCAAAATTTTAAAACTTAAAAAAGCTAGTGAAGTTTTAATAGATCCCTATCGATCTAGAAGGATAGACTCACACTGTAGTGGTCGTGGCAAATAATTTTCTTTTATTCTACACATCAATTTCATGGACAAATATAAGTATTTAAGTATCTATTTGCTCTCGCAACAGTTTTTTCTACTTATCGAAACTAATTCACAATCGGTAATCGAGGTATTTTGCGATTGCTATAAAAACGACTATTGTCTAAATATATTTGAGTTCTATCAAATTTCAATTTCACAAAAAAATTTCGACGTTATTTTCCATCGAGTTAAATTCGAATTTAAATGTTAGACGATTAGAAATTTTATTATACAAACAGAATTGGAAACATTGATCGTTATAATAAACATAATTATCATCCGTACTTCCGCAATTTGCATAAACTTTTAATCATCACTGAAATTTAAACACTTTCTACATCTTTGGTGCCCATTATATGTGAAACTAACGTCAATAGATGCGTGCACCTGTGCTAACTTGCTAATACTTGCAATGTTGCAAAAACTATTACAAAAACTACTTGTTTGGCAAACACTCATCTATCCTTCTAATATTTGCCATTAATTTCTGTACTAGAATTCAGTGCTAATGAAACATTTCGTGTGCGCTCGATCATTATGCTCACTTGCTTTGAAAATCTTAAAAGAATATATACGATGTGATAATTCATTTTCTCTTCCCTAGATTAGAGACTCGGATGATTATTCGACGAAGTTTAAAACTTCCATCATTTACAACTAGTCAATCACTGATGTAAAATTCTGGCAAATAATTTATTTTATTAAATAACTAAATAGTTTATTATATTGCCTGCATTCACTTGAAATACATTCGCAGAATAAAAGATTCGCTGAGAAGCGAGCGACTTACAACGCGATTTTACATTTGTACTTCACTACTTAATAGATAAATCTAAGGCTCGATTCGTAGGAGCGTGATTCGAATATACATTTCTATCAAGCGTTGTAGTTTCTTGCGGGATGCATGCGACTGCATTCCGCGTGCAACGATCACACGAACGAGAATAAAACATATCGCAAGAACAAAACGTAAATTTGGAACGTTTACGAAGCAAAACGAAAACGAAATTTGCGTTACATCGTCGTGAGTCGAACGGTGACTAATCCACGGGGCAACTGTCCTATCTTGCCAGCTGCATATAAGTCGTGCCATATTTACTACCCACCAAGATCGTTAGCCTACTCGCAGATATCTATTTATTGTTAGTTGTAACGTGAGTTTCTTTGTTTGCCCAGCCCACGAGCTACGCCGGCTGTTGACATTTACAAGACAGTAACCAATTGACATTCGTTACGCATTTCGTCGATCTTAATCCGTTATCAATGTTACCCTCATGGTGACATATACGCGTATTTACGTTTTTATATTTACTCACGATTAAGATGATTAACCTACCGATGTGATATGTTCTCCCCGATTTCAATGATTTTTAAGTGTCACAGAAATCATAATAACTTTCTCCTATATATGTAGGTAATTGTTGGAGTTGCTTAATTTTGCCAGACACATATGTATTTGTAAAAAATTACCAATATTACTACAATGAATTCAGTTTACAATTGGCAGTATATGTATTGGTATTAGTTTTTTAACTGACTCAAACTGTACGTATTTACATAAACAAAAGATAAGAATTGAATTTAACAGCTTAGGGTGCATCCACATTTGTTGCTGTTATATACTTGTGTATTAATTGATTAGGATCATTGAATGACCCTTTTTTAAATAATAATAACTAAATAATGTTAATTCAATGAATTTCAGTCTTGGTACACAAAAACGTTTAAACTCGTTCAAGCGATAACTTTCTCTAGAACGAACCGATACATCGATATTTATCGGAATGGCCGAACCAAATAACAAATCACAAAATATAATACATAATAACAATATATTGTCTGCATTTCCTATTATAATATTTTTTATTTCTATTATGGCACAGTGATACAATAAGGTATAGTAATAAATATAGACGCACCTTTATAAATTATATATTGTTATCCGTTTAACGACGGTTATTGCCGCAAGCAATCAATACTGATACATACGTTACAATTACGAATAGAATTCATTAGAATGGTACCAACAGTTTTCTCCAAATATTTTGAAAATCAAATAAGTTTGAGTTATATATATGTATAGGAAAAAGTTGTTCAAAATGTTAATTTTCATAACTTAACCTATAAACCATTACTAAACTTAACCTAAATGTTAATTTTTACAACATAACCTATAAATCATTACCAAACTTAACCTAAATCATTAATTCATATCAGACATAATACATTGGCAGTTTCAATTTACAATTATTATATTGCTATTGTAGTAAAAGTTTTTCATTTTCTCGCGTTGTCAGTTTTATATATATTATTAAGTATTTTCTTAGAAAAGTGTATGTGATTATACTATGGAAACTATATACATATACATATATTATAGATATATGGTACGTACATATATAGACTGGATAATTATTTGCAAATAACAAGGTATTTAATCAGTATCAGTGTATTTAATTAATACTGTCTATATCTAATTCATATAGAATTATTTTGTAACTATGTTTATGTAATTTTACAAAATTACATAGACATAGAGAATACATACTGAAAAATATTCGATAAATCTTAAAAAAAAAATAGAGTCATCAATGGTTTTGTAGAAATCAGAATTTAGAGAAAATAACGTAACTTTTTAATATTTTAACGATTGAAATATATTTTATTCTATTTCAACATGAATAAAAAATCTATGCAACATTTCTCATTTTATGTTTGCTTTCGTTGTATCTCGACCTTGATTAATTATAAGATAAGATTTACTAGAAATTCTATTTTCCCTGTAATCCCGATATTCAATCCCATTACGAAATAACCGTCTTGTTGATATGTGAATAAATAAATATTCAAATATGTGAAAAAGTGAAAATTAGCAACGATACCGTAGTTGAGAAAAATCTATATCCTCGATAGTGTATTCAGTCATAGAATTAACAATGTTATGCTTCGAAGAAGCGATATGCAAATTGTATCTGCTACAAGTGCTTGTTCCAATAGGTACCTTCTAATCTTGCCATGCATGCCGAAGCTACACATCAGACTGCCACATTACTGTTCCGTAAAAGAACGTGTCGCATGCCGTCGTATCGCGGCCGTGTTCAATGACATTACTTCCTCCTTTCATGCTAATCGTATTATCGTACAACTATTCGATTACCTTAAATCGATGTAGAAAAAGTAGATTAAGTTCTAAATTTCTAAAAATTAACAAACCCAATAACTTTGGTTAATGAGAAACTTACTGTTAACTGTTCGTTTTTAAATACAGTTTAAAATCAGATGAATAGACTAGTTATGCTAATTAAATTTTTCTCAATTTGTCATCGAATCGGCTAATAGCAACCAGTTAATAACGTGTATATTTTCATTTTTATATAAACAATAGATATCAGATTTTACGAAATAATCCTGAATATAATGAATAAATGCAAGATAAACAAAACGTAATAACACTATGCAAAATAAATAGTACATGATTAAAATTATCCAGGAGATGAAACTTTCATTTTTATTTTCAAGTTTTGCTGCATTAACAATTTTCTATAAAAATATGCTTACAAATGTGTATAGGTACTTACAATTAAAGCAATAAGCTTGCTACTAGTTTGATTTTATGTGTAAAATAAAAAATTTTTGTATGATTTTATATTTATTGATTTTATATATAAAAAAGGTGGTACATATAATGTTAACATCTTTTTCTGTTTCATAATATATTAAAATAAATTTGTAAACTTACGAAAAGAAAAGATCATTTTTTAATATGTTATCACCCTGAATAGCATAATAAAGCTTTTAAAGTCGTAATGTAAGGGATCATAAACGTAACAATTAGAAATATGGCTAATAAACATATAAAAATGCAATAAATTGGCTGCAACTATTAGTAAAGTACTCAAGAATTCCAGTATTAACTTTTGTTTTTAGTAACATGAGAACTTTGCAAATAAACAATTCTCATTTTGTCTCCTTAAGTTTTGTATTTGTCCCTTTGACTAAAACGATGACTTTATATTCTTAATATAGATTCTATCAACTTTTTGATATAATATCATTATTGTAACACAATATGATTTGATATAAATCAAATTTTTATAACTATTTCATAGATATCGCTTATTAGAAAGTAGATATATTCATTATTGTTATGTATACATTGTGGAGAGAGAAAAAAACGCAAGAAATATTAAATGTGTAAGTAACGAATAAGCAGCATACGCGATAGGAGACCACACACATATCGTGATACATAAGGATAATCAATATTTTAATGCAAATATAGCTCGAGGTAAGTCAGCGACTCATCTTAATGACTCATCGAGTCCTTTTTTGTCCTTCCGTCGTCGCTAAGAGACACTACATGATTTTTGTATACTCACTTCCTTGCTATCTGGTACCTTAATTTACCATTAAATTAAGAAAACATTTATCTTAGAATATTTATCTAATGAAAATCGACTTTATGATTTAATTGAAAGATAATTGTTCGAAATCTACTTGTATATCTAAAGGGTGGGCACTGAAAAACTGAAGGCTTTGAAAAAGTCATAACTTGTTCATTTTCAATCTTTTTTATTTTCTTTTTTTGTAAGTTAATTTTATTAATTATATTTTCAAATAAAATAATTAAAAAATTAAAAAATATGTGTTTGTAAAAGTTATTTTTGTTTTATGTCATTCAGTGACTACTCTATATAATGTCCTTAAATTACAATATGGTAATTTAGTTCCTTCTTTTGCTACTTGATCGATCTTTTTGTTCCCCTTAATTTCCAGATGAAATGAACCATGCAAACAGAATTTCTATAGCTCACAGGATTTCATTATATTTCTCAATGATTTGTTTAGTAATTGAATTTTCAAATTTGTCAATTTTCAAAGCAAAAAGTAAGTTCTTACAACATATTTCAATCTTTCCAATGTTGTCACGGGAAAAAATTGGAAAGGCATGAGGCAATTTGAAACCGAAGTTGCCTTCGGAAGTTACTATTGCGTAACAGACTTTTATTTGTATTTTAGAACCATCAGGGAAAATAGTTTAATGTTCAAGATACTGACACATACTTTCTAAGAAGGATACTTTCAAGATGCCGTTGTTCTGTTTTTTTGGTAGAATAAAGTCTGTTCGGAATCTTCTCAACATCTTAAGGTATTATGAATTCTTCTTTAAGATATGCAAAAACGGTATATTGAGTTTTTTAAATACGTTGGGAATAAAAATGTACAATAGTGAATTAATCCTTTGATTAATTTCTTAGGAAGTAAGATTTTTTTTTTAGATACACATGACGATGGAATTGTATTTAAAGCGTATGAAAGCATTAGCTGGGATTTCTTATAATATAAAAGTGTTAGATTTGTCTTATTTAACGAATTAAGAACAGGGTTGGTATAAAAGGCTCTCATTGCTGTATTGTTATTAATTGTTCTTAATTGTTATTAATTGTCTATTGATTAATTATATATTATATATCTTATTGATTAATTATCTATCGATTCCTAATCTGATTACTGTTTTATATGTTCTAATTAGGACTGGAAAGTTTGCTTCCCAGTTTTTTGAAACTTGTCTTTATGATATTCAATTTCTTAATACAATTGGCTTTAGTTTTCTTAATATGTGGTATCTACGTGAGTTTGTTTTCAAATATGAAATACTTTGAGTGCCACGTCTACCAAATTTAATGCACAGTGAACGTCGTACATGTCGAATAAAGTTTCTTATGCTTTAACTTTTTTATTATTTTTATGTATTTTTAATATGAAAGTTATTTTTTTGTTATATAGTGTATTTTCTAGGTTCAGCATATATTATAATAATAAATAAATTTTAAGCTCTCGAAACGCCAAAAAATATATAATTTTTATATATTTTTCAAATTCTATACTGTATACCATTTTTGGTACGCGCGGCATTTTAGGATAGTTCACTCAAAACTGCCTCAGCACTTGTTAATCTGACCGGTAAAATATTTCCAATTGATAGAATTAATCTATCCGCAGTAATAGTATTAAAAATTATGATTGTCGTTTTCAATTTAAAAAATGTAAAACCGGTTTTTATGCAGAATGTATTAAATTTAGTGTATCCTGCAGTTATGAAGTATTGATGTTCTCAAATTGAAAAATTACTAATATCTAAACATTTTACTAGTACCTTAACAATGTTGATGATTTCACTTATTGTTAATAAAAAAAAAAAAAAACACTTAGGATCTCTAGAAGATCTATTACTGAACATCTGAAAAAACTTTTATTTTTTCAGATAAGAAGCCGTTTACTCATACTTTAATAGTTCAATTTTTTAGAAAATGTTGAGAGAATTTAAGATGTGTCTGTTAAGTTCATAACTTTTAAATATTCTGATAATTCTTTTTCTCCAAATCATATCTTATCATATTATACGTCAAGATAGCAATAAGATGATTGTTATTGACGAATGTCGGATTTTATGACAAGATTGTCCTCGAGATTTTCTGAATCCATTTTAATGTACAATTAGGAGATTGTCTTTTTCAAGAAACCATCTAAAACATTTGTTAATAAATTTTTTCTATTAGTTTACACAAGTAACATATTAATGTGGTAGGTTTGTAGTTTCCAATGTAAATTTTGGTTTTGTTTGGTTCCAGAATAGATATTATAATTGTATCACTTCATTTCTGCAGAAACATATTATTGGACTATATATAATTGTAAATGCTTAACAGGTTTTTGACACTTTGATGGGGCGATTTTTAGTAAATATATAGGAATCATATTAGATCCGAATTCTAGAGTTCTTACAGATATTTAATGTTGTCAAAAGTTCCTTAAGACTAATTTCAGCATTCATTACAGAATCTAAAAAAATCACGTTATTTGTCATTTTGTACTTCTTGTTCAGAATTTAATTTAAAGCTAGAATTAAAATTTTCGTCGCTTGAATCTTCTGCAAGTGCTTTGACGAAATTGCAGTTTGCCATATCAAGTGTATTTGATAATAACATATTATCTTTTGCGATGATGTTCTTACTTTGTAGCTAATTAAAATGAGATTTCGGATTGTTTAATACTATTTTAACAGAAGATAATTACTTCCAGCGATTTCGATACTATTTCAGTATCCTTAAGTTTCCTTTGATGGCTTGAAATGACTTAAATATTGTTGCTACAAGTTCCATTATTATTTGGGTATTAGTCTTTTGGACATTACGATTTTTGAGAATCAGTCGTACTTACACCAGACCTACTCTTTTAATTGCAGTAGCTATAGAATTTTATACAGTTGTTTTCTCGAGATAAACAAGTTGTTTTGTCAGTATCCACTTTGAAAACACAATCTTTTTTAGGATTTTGTTCTTTAGAAAAACTCTGATTAGTATCTGCTTTATATTCGCTTTAGTTATATTCTATTAATATTTAATGCTTTAAACATCTTTCCTTTTATTTTCGATTGGACAGTTTTTTGCAAAATGTCCATTTTATTTGCACATTTAAAGTTATTAGATGAAGGATATATTCAGTATGTTGTATTGTCGTAGTTAATTTGGATAAACTTACAATTAGAGATTTTCCTGCAGATAAATGTTGGAAGCTGATATATAAGTATATCTCTGTTCGGACAAAATGACGATTGCCGTGTGCTTCAATGTTACAATCAATGTTAGACAATGTATATATGTACCTACTACTATCCACAAGATATCATCGTTACGCTATCGACAGCGTACATACGTGTCGTAGATGTGATTTTATATAATGGAATAAGGGCAATACTTTAAAATAAGAAAACTTGTTTTAATAAAAACTACTTTTAAATTTTAAATGTTTGTAAATCACTAAATAATTGAGATATCATAAAAGTGATTGTGTTTTAGGCAAAATTTTTTTATTTGTAGACTAATAGCAATTTTTTAGTTCAAACGTACTAATCCTTGGCAACTAGCAACTGAAATAATTTCTGAAGCTCATGAGTAACTTCATTATTTTATGATATTTTGACTTTAAAAAAATCTGAAATATAAACCTCAAAAACACAATTTTTGTGTGGGAATGATGCGATGTGTAAGTGTGAATCGATGGTGGTGGTGATGTGCGTCTGTATGCGTGTGTGTATGTGCGTGAATAACGAGCAATCGTAAATTTGCCAAAAAATAGAGATTGCGAAGCAAGACGTGAGATTCAGCAGTGAGTAAGCAAACGAACTTATTATAAACTATAATTTATTATTAAATAAATTATAATATTCCTAAGTAATATCCCTATCCAAATATTCTATCCTATATTTATATATCTCAAAAAAATTGAAACTTTTTATTTAATAATTACATATGAAAAAAATTTATAAATTATATTTTTTTTAATGGCTCAATGAAAGTAATTTATAACACGAATACAACTCGTAGCTGTTTTTGAGATTTTGAAAATTCTTTTAGATTTTTTAACATTTGACAGATCCAGTCACTTTCAAAACTCATCTGTTTGTTGAATACGTATATATATACGTAAGCGATGTACAGCAGACAATTTGAAAATCCTATCTCACACTACGCGACGACCGATTGTGAGTCATGAATGAAAATATTTGTATCGTCGATACAGATAGTGCGATATGCATATGAAATAAAATATATATATAGTTTTATCTCTTTTAATTGTATGTCGAATGTCCCCTTTTCCACATTTTCTAAAAAAACATCTTAAATTCGAGAATTGTTCTTAAGAACCCGGCCCGATGTATTATTTGCTGTTAACTGACAATAACCCCAAACAATTTCAATATTTATGCACGATTGGGCAAATTTAATTTGAAATAAAACTAAAAAATAAAAATTTGGAATAACAGGCTATTTAATTAATGATAATAAAATAATAATTTATTATTTTTATTTTTAAAATAGCATAGGAAAAGTAACTTTCTCTTCTGTCCGAATCAAATAAATGATTTGCGATCATTTTTCATTTTAGTTAACAAATAATCGCAGCACAAAGTGTAGTTTGTAGATTCAACAAAATTAAAAATTATTTGGGAAATTATTTATAGAAATAAATTTAGAATACAAAATAAAATAAAAAATTACTTTATTTGATTGTCAAATAACAAAATAATTTCGCGAAAAAACTATCTCTTATTCAAAATAAACTAATGTAAAATTTTATTTATTTCTAAATAACATCAAGTCACGTAAAATATTGTGCTAAATTATTTAAATAATTTTTCAAATATTTTATTTCAAAATGTAGCCTGTTTATATGTGATACCTTACACTCCGATATCAATGACGTGATTTATTTGTTTTAACATCTCAGCTATCGACTTTGTGTAGTATCGGTGGCGACCGAAATTCTTGGGATGCGCGACATCACGATACTGAATCGTTCGAGAATTGTCATGTAAAAGCCTCCATAATATTTTCGGTATCTATCATATTTATGTCACGATACAGGTACTAATGACATACATAATTATTATGCATAACAATACATACACAATTATAGACGGAATTCATTACACCGATAGTTTTTTGCGAATATCTCGGAAAATAAGGCAAATCGCCAATTATATACAAAGGAAAAAATTGTTCAAAACGTCGATATCTACAATATATTCAAAACTCATTGAAATTGGAAAGGACAGTTTCACCACCAGCAATATCTTTGGAGGACAAAAACAAATCCTGTTGTTTGAAATTCTCTATGAAAAACGAATTAGTCGGGTTCATTAAGCCACTGATTGTTTGGATGTAGATTAATTTTACCTTTAATTTCTACCTGCTCTTATTGTTGGAAAACATAAGCATAATTAATTTTATTGGAACTCACAGATATGAAACATTGGGTTACTAATGATGAAGAATGACTTCAGTTCTCAAAGGTTATTCGGATACAATATTCTATTGTAATAACAACTAAATAAATCAATAAACAAATACAAATATTATATTATACCGATTCCATTGAATACTATAATACAAACTTTTTACACAAAGCAAAACAACCGATACGAACGAAAAGGAATGAAAATGAAAAAAAAAAAACGAAAATGCATTGTAGAAAGAATATTATGGATACAACCGCAGAATCACTCGTAATCTCGGTTCACTCGGTGTATATGTCTGTTTGTCGGTGTAAAACTTCCTCGAATAAAATATGGTTGTAGTACAGTATGTCTTGTCCATCGAAATGAAACGAAATTTTGGGGAGAGTGGAGGAGGAAAAGCAGAAAGGATTTCGAGTATATAATTTTAGCTGCGGATCTTTATTAGTTTCTGTAATATTTATCTCTTATCTTATAATTTTCTTTCCAATATTCTTAAAGAAGCATTATTATAATTGTAATATTATTTCAGATATATAAAACATTGAAATATTATTTATAATTTACACTTATTAACGTTCGATTTAAAGAAATTAAGTATAAACTATGAATTTAAATTTTACAGAATCGCAATTTGCTTTTTCGGAAAGTACCAAAACCATAATCACGAGTGTAATTACTTTATATCACGAGTGTGGCTCGATATTATAAGACAAAGAATTAATAAAGAACTTTGGGTACAGTGCATTTTATTAATATCTCAAAAACTGATAAAGCAGCTAAAATTTTATATTCAGAGCTCTACCTTCTCTTTGATCTCGAAAATTTTATTCTGATGGATAGGCAGTCATAGTCATGCAGTGTTATATTTCAATATACGGAAAATTACGCAAATGATGACAATTGTAGAACACAAAAGAAAATTTAGTACAAATATTATTAAAAAATTTAATAAACACAATCCCTGTTATTACTAATGCTGTTATAGATAAATTCGATAACTCTACGAGTATTAGTCCGATTATTTTAATTAAGATATCTCTTAAAATAATGATTTTTCAATATAAAAGATTTTATAATTTTTTATAGAAAACGATGAATTGATTAATATGTTAAAAACTATGCCATTTCACTTAAAAAAAGAAACTTGATCTTCAAACGACTTCTATCAACATCATAAAAAATAATAATTATATCAATTATTGCTTTTTTCGAAAATATTCTAACTTTTGTCTAAAATATTTTTTGATTCAATCGTTCAAAATATTTCAACTTCTAATCTTAGATGACTCACTTGGTATATATGTATGTACTATAACTTGAAAAAACCAAAAAATCAATATTGCTACTTTGAAAATCAATAGGATAATCAATTAACCAATAATAAAAAAAGGTATTAAATCACCGAGATTTCCATAGATATGTGATATCTATTAGAAAATACGAAAAGTTGTAAACCACACTGATCATTCTTACCAAATCGGATCAGTATTTCTGTATAATGTGGTTATTAGAATTGCACGAGCCAGTTCTATGGAATTTAATAGAATCTTGCTTAATTCTCGGTATCATGTCGGGAATGGATCGATCCAAACGCAAAGTATAATAATAAGTGAGATCGCATTCGGAGAGCGACAGAAGATCAATATTCGTGCGTACCGTTACATGTAATCGATGTCACAAACGTGATAAATTATACGGTTGAAATGACGACGCAGCTGCATATTACCTGCAATATACCGCCGATGAATTGAACTTGTTAATTGTCTTTATTGGTAATTCGATTTCACCTTTCGTATAATAAAACGTTCCAATTTAATTTAGGTACTTTACAAAAGAAAAGAAATTGTTTTTGTTTAAAACAAATAGAAGATAATACTTACTATTAAAATACTTTCTTATATAATTCTTCTTATGTCATTTTATAAAATTTTATATAATTATAATAATATTTTATATAATAAAATAAAATACTTTTTATTTAAATAATAAAATTTTTAAATAATAAATACTTTTTTATATAATTTCTATACTTTGTTACAAAATTGGACTCAAGTATCGAATTTAGTTAAAAAGAGTAGATACGTTATTGAAAAGAGACGGATACGAAAATTATCTCTATTATTTACATCTCTATTTTGTAGTTTAGACATATTTCAATTGCTAGTATTAGACGTGAAAAGAATACTATCTACTTACCGATGCAAAAATAGTAACGAGATATCGTTGCGTTCTTTCGAAGTCCAAGGTACGGTTAACAGTGACTTGACCTTGGTGAGGTAAGTTAATGCTGAAATAACCGTATCCATCAGCTGTCGTGATTCTGTTTCGACCAACTCCATCATTGTTGCCAATGCCAGTTCCATCACCAGGAGCGATCGAATATTCCACGATGCCGTTTACACCGGCATCCGCGTCCATAGCCACCACATTTTTGAAAATGGTCGAACCAACTGGTGTTAACTGTGACAAAACCATATAAAATTCAACAAGAATTTAAGCGTGAATAACAGAGCCGTGAGTATACACTTTTGTGGTAGTTACGTAATTAATTTGCTTGTTGCGAGGAGAATGTATCATGATACGAATTGTGTTAGTAAATATCTCTGAGCGCTTAAACTTAAGATAGATTTTTAATTACCATGATCGATTATTAACCGAGAATAATCCAGTTTCTCCGCAATTACTTCAATGAGAACTGATCGCCTGTTCGAACTTACAGTAAGTTAATTAGTTTAAACTTTAAACGAAGATCGTGAGTGAGATATTCCACGATTTCGATCGAGAGAATTTCTACAATTCTGCAATGCGGCACATAAGTTGCGAGAAATTGAAAGTACTTTATTTTTACGATCATGAAATGTTGATACAGAAAGGCTATTGATTAATCACTCTGAAAATATTCACCTTTTTGTTCATTTCTAATTGTATGTCTGATATATCTATGTCTGAATGAAAGAAATCGACAGAAACGATTAAAAAATATCTTTTTTGTGAAAAGAAAAACAGAAAATAGAATGTAATAACTTAATTGATACTTGTATGTGGCGCATGCTTTTAGGAGAACATTTGGAGATTCGTGTTTCTTATTTGAAATAATACTTCTGATTATTCGAATGATTTTTATTATAAATTTGTAGTGGTATGGCGCGTGAAGTATGACAATTAAATCGTAAAATTATATTATTTGACATTAAATTTTATTAAAAATTTACTATACCTAAATTTTGAAATTGAAGTCGAATTCTAGATACTTATCCTATCTGATATTTACGTACAAATCCCATCGATATGACACACAATGATTGATGTTTTTAAAAAATGGGATAAAAAAAAATTATTTCGTAAATTAAAAATTCGAGTCTAATAAATGTAAGTTTATTAGAGTCTAATACATATAACTTTCTCTTTGTTTGATTGTATTTATAATTGAAAATATTTAAATAATTGGAAATTATTTTTTTAATAATCATTTTTCTCTTCCACCAAAATGAATATGTTGGAAATTGTTTGAAAAACTGAAAATATGACTTTAAAGTATTACAATAATCAATGAATTATTCATAAATTAATAAATGCAAATTATAATATAGCCCATGATATGAGTACTAGTATGTAATTTCTTTGGAATGTATTGAAATGAATTTTTTCTTGTTAAATATAATTTAATACTCATTGCAAAATCTGATTGCTAAAAGTAACAGCTTCTTGCTTAATTTTATGGGCTGAAAGTTATAAACAAAGTTATGGTCGGTGTGACCAGAATGGTTTGTGACCATTTGGTATGTTTAAAAAATTCGAGGACATCGCGATTGATATTTCAGGTTGATTTGAAATTTGGGAATCTACTCATCAAGTAGTATTAAATTGTATTGTTGTTGTGATACTTGAGTGGTATATTACGTCTTCGGCGATTTCGGACAGTCTAAATTTTTTATTTATTTTTATATTATAATTATATTATATCATATTATTATTATATATTATTATGTCATATTATATATTATAATTATACATACATATTTATAATTATATTTAGTTATAGTATGTATTATTATATTATTTACTTACATTTACTGTTTACTTATATATTTATTTATTTAAATCTGATCTACAGATCATAGATTAAGACATAGATATTTAATTCTATTATTTGCCAATAAAATAAATTTCTGAATAATTCTGATTTTTGTCCCATTTTTCAAATTAATTAAAAGGCTACTGCACGATAGACAAGGCTTGTAATTATAAAAGCATTTAGATACATGTCTTGCAGTTCTACAGTGCATCGACGATAAATTAATGGAAATGCAAGACTTTGTTCAATGGAAATGATGGTAATACTAGTAATAAATAATTCATTGGATTTAGTTGTAAAACATACCTACTCAAATCTATAAAATTTTTCAACGTTCTAACGTCGTAACCTCTCAAGTAATTTATAACAAACATACATACATCGCTATGTTCACGTCGATATATCCATTATTCCCGCTATGAATTGACTTTAATGAGGAGTTAACAAACTTTAAACATACGTAGGTATATTGTTTGCACAGCAAAAACCGATTGCTAGGGTATTCGCAAGGACTAAAGAAGAGAACAAGCCGAGAGAATTATTTCCAATTATTCATTGGTTACGATTGAACGAAACTTATATTTTTTTGCGCGTTAACGCACTCATAAATACCATTTATTGCAACAACATCCCGTGTAATACTCCATGCGTAATAATACTTAACGGCCGAATGAGCGAGTGGACAGTTTCAGAGTACCGTTACGCGTTAGTGATACCTCTCTACGAATGTATATACCCCGATAACACGTTCGTCCGCCAATGTAAAATGCAAGTTCATTAAAATAAGTATTAACATGGAATCGAAGGGAGCGCAAACGCATACTGCGTGCCATTACACGGCATGTGGCTGGATCAACCGGTATTCGTAAGATGCGCGCCATTTCTATTATAACGGTCCGTCAGCGTGGAAAAGAAGAGGAATTCGCGTCACGAAGATCCTGCCAATATTCCTCCGTTTCTCTTTGACACGGCCCGTAATGATATTTCCTGCGGTTGGTACACAGCACGTGCTATCCCTCGATACCGCCCTATCACTCCACCTTCTAAATTATTATCAGATTAATCCGGCTACGAGACCGATCCGCCTTCGAATAATCAGCGCAATATTGGATGACTCGTCGAAAACTTGGATAGCTTAATTGGTTCGTGCAGTTCGCTGCCACGAATCGACACATCCAACTTTGAGACCTAGTTGAGACCCAGTCAAATCTAGTTTCCGTGTTCTTTGGCGATCATTTCGAAATAACGTCGTTCCCGTGCTCACGAACTTCGTCTTCGCTTCTCCAACTTTCAATTTTAGGAATTTAGTTTAACGTTTCAATCCTAGATAATGGAATCTAGGTTGAAAGATTGAATCTAGAAGAATTAGATAGAAAATAAATAATCTAGTATATATATATATATATATATATATATATATATATATATACCTAATAAAATTTAAGTAATTAAAATATAATTATTCGATTTTGTTTGAAATATAATATATAACATAATCACAATACCACTTTCTCTTGCAACGTTTATTATCATGACCTATTGTTATGTATATATATCATGATACACCGATTTGTAGCTAGCATTTAATTTAATTGGTAATACTTGTACCTTAATGAAATCTCTTCTATGTGTAATTTATATCCGTAGTATTTTTAATTTTGACGGAAATT